>CM035819.1:8760469-9165469 GCA_020458035.1 Magallana ariakensis | reverse complement strand
AAGCATATCAATGATACACTGTTGTTGTCAAACAATACAACCAATCAAAAAACACAGCTACTATTATGAATATTCATTTAATAAATTATGATCAACCAATCAAACCAGTTCTGGCATGCTGAACTTTATGGGTCACCGACTTGGCCTTCATAATCAGAGTTCCCCCGAGTGTGGAATAAAATAATAATACTCAATATAGAGGGAAGTATATTGTAACAGTCGATCTGTGTCAGATTTGGACGTAGAATACTTTTCCGTTTAGACATTTTGATGTACACGGTGCCGTGAGAAGGGAAATATTTCAATTAGGTTAAACTACAGAGTGAAGCAGATATCAAAAGGTCAAAGTGCACGCAGTTGTAGCATTTTGTAATGGCCAGCATAAGCAGAATTTTTTCTACTTGATCTTGTTTTTTTTTTCATATTCCTTTTCCAAAAAATTGCTTTTTTGGGGGGTCACGACATCAAAATATCAATGCAAATATTATCGTTTTTTTTATTAGAAAGCAGCAAAACTAATGTTGAACTAAGGAGAAAAAAGCTTTGCATATTGACTGGCCAATATCTACAGAGGTTATAGGTGGAGGAAAGGCAGGTTGTTCTCCATTTTTAGCCGTTAAAGATTAAGTCACACATGCCCAGTTTTGAAATTATGCTTGATATAAATTCTGATCTTTATTATTGTAGACTTTTCATAAACAATGTTCTTAATACCAATATCATCTCTTTTACTTTCATTTTCCATACCAATTTTGTAATTGTGTGATTAAGTTACTGAAGCAAGAAACTTCATTTATTATTAAAAAGAGTGTAAATACTAAGTGAATGTTCTTGCTCAATCAAAATTTAAATTGGGGGAAACTAAACTAGACATGTATGATTATGGTACATAGTGCTTCTTGTGTCTACACTAGCTTTTAGCTCTGAAGCCATTGGGTGCTACATGAACAAAAGGAAAGAAAAAATTTGTAATAAAAAAAGTATACATTAGCAGATCTAGATTTCTGTGCCTTTTTCCCAGGAAGTAGAGTAGAGTTTTAAGAAGGGAGGGAGTTCAGGAGGGGTTCAAAGGTCAAGTCTAAGGTTTTAAAAATAACCCTGACCCAATACACAGTGTTAAAAATCATTCTGCATAGCAAACTGTGATCATGCCAAAGCATTGCACAAAATGCTTGTTTTTGAATTTTTTGACAGCACCTTGTGTTATGGATGCAAAAGAGAAGTTTGTTATTTTCTTTTCAAAGTAAAGAAATAAGATTTGTGACAGAGAAAAGAAAGATAATTGCTATGGCATTGACCACATAGATTAACAATGAAAAACTAAAAAGTACAGTTCTAATACAGAGTAAAACTACTACAAAAAGCAAAAGGAAAAAATTACAGTGATTAGCTTTGTATGCAAGGGAGAAACAGACAAAGTACTAAGAGAGTGATTCTAATTCTCAAGCAGAAGGAGAAATGAATGTGAAGATGCAAATAGATTCCGCCAAAACATATCATCAAGTTCAATTACATTTATTCAGCATTCCAAAAAACAATCACAGTTATAGCTGAGTTACTTGTAAAGTCATTAGAATGTTTTACATCTTCACACACTAGCATAGAATTGGAAGAGCTTATCAAAATCAGAGTTCTTATTTCAAATATATATTTCCAAAGCCAATGAATAAAATCTAAATATTATAAATAAGCCTACAAGACCAAAAGAGAAATAAATTTTGTCTGCTAATCCATTTCAATATCCATTTACACCCCCCCCATCCTGCGACTTTTTTTTAACACCAGGATGTTTGTTTAAATGTCAATCAAGGAAACTCTTACTAATGATTTATTAAGTGAAAATTTCAGAGCCGAAAAACACAGCAATTCCAGTAAGACTGGCAGTAATGTAAGAATTTTACTACTAGTGGTAGTTATTTATCTCAAGTTGCGTGTTACAACCAGCAGTGGCGTGTTACACCCACAAAAGGCGTGTACATACCACTAGCGGTGTATTACAACCATTAGTGGAGTGGACACTCTGATTTTGACAAGGCGCGGGAGAGAAGCCTACCAGAGCCTGTGCTGCAGAGGAATTAGCCCTTTGTTGTGCTGCTTTGATCTGAGCCTGTAAGTGAGGGGGCGGGTGGAAATATTTACACGAATCTCGTGTACACTTCCCCTTAATAAAGTCCATACAAACGGTAACCTGGTTGTCGCACGTCTCGACTGTTACATTATCTGGGGGGTGGGCATAGCGACATTCACTTGGCTGTCGCGTGCAAGACCCTCTTTGAAACTCTCGACATACCTGCAAAAGCATTCAAAAAAGGCCAAAAACAATATGGTTAGCCTCTACTTGCCTCTTTCTTTTCTTGTTTTTAACAACAGCCCGCATCAGTCTAAACCCCTTCATTTCTATAGAGCCCCATTCCTTTAGGAGAGCAATGATAATAAGCTTTTACAAGACAAGGGAAACAAACAGAAAGCCAGAAGGCTCTTCGACATTAAACCCTCTTTCGGCCAGCAACCAAGAGAAAAAAAAGCATGTTACAAATTCAAAAAAATTTCAAAAAGAATTTAAGAGAAAAAGATATGTATAAATTAAAAATGATTAATTTTTTTGCAGTTTAAAGCTGTAGCACCACCTATGAAGAATAATGAGGAAGAAAATGAAGGGGTCAAAACTTATGTAAGCATATACACAATCCATCACGAAAAATTTGGCAATTATTTGCAAAGTTTTGACACATATGAGCAGGGTTATATTGTTGGCAATAGCTGAATTTGTTTACCTCGCATCTAACCCCCACTACATCTGAAAGATCTACAGAAAAATGAAATCACACCAGAATCCCTAATTAGAGAACTGCAATGGACCCTTAAAGAGGCTCAACAATCAGAGCCATTATATTGACTATTTCTACCTCCAGGACAGAGAAGAACATTAGAAGGAAGAATGAATTATAACTCCATAGTTGAAAATTACAGACATAAAAGTAATTTCATTAAATTTTAAACTTTTTTTAAAGTTAGGAAATCTGTACAACCTTTAAATTTAACAAAACATTATCGACTCCAAATAAATTATCAAGGGAGGTAAAAACAGACAACAAATGACCCAAACTGCATTGCCCCATTTAAAAATATATACCGGAAGCTTTTAGGATGTGAATAGCTAAGGAGTGAGCCGCAACTAAACAGGTGACCTCTAAGTGTGAGTTAATTCTACGGTTAAAAGCTTTTCAGGAAACAGTGTCAACACGTTGTACTTTGGCTCTATATATATATTTTCTTGTGAAATATAGTAGTACTGCAGGAAAGTAGGAGCAAGACTACAGACAGAAATATATTCTAATAACAGAATATTCTCATCAGCACCGATAACTTAATGGACCTAAATGAGTGGGCACTGGAGGTGGAAAAGGTCAAATGTCAGGGTCATCGTCCAGCAAGTCAGATTATATTAAGTAATTGCAATGAAGATAATTGAATACAGTAAATAATTAATAATTTGTATGTGTTTTGGGTACAAGGGTACTTTGGTACATGGCTTAATTTTAGGGTCATTTAGCAAGAAGAGGTCATCATAAGTCCTATACTAAGTGTAAATCATACAGTACATATACTGATATCATAATATACTAAATAGCAGTACAATACTAGTCATGCTGCTTTTGTATTTTGTTAACCTTTACACAATGTCATAATTCACAAGGTCATAATTCATAATTATTCAATCAGATTTCTCTTTTGTTTTCATCCCCATCATTCATAAAATTAAACGAGAGATCAAGAAAAAGAAATATGAAACCTTTGACCAAAAATTGTATATTAAGAAAACAGGTATATTCCTCAAAATACAAAGCATTACTCTATAGTAAAAACACAAAAACTGCCCTATACTGTACACAAAATAACACATCAATTTTGATTGGTCAAATGGCATTGACCAATCATCTCACCTCTAGCCTATCTGGCCTGGTAATTTTATTCTGTGCTATAGAGGTGGCGGCCTGGATAACACCAGAGATGGGCTGCGACTCGCTGACCGAGGGCGGGGTCACGGATACTGTCTGCATCCCCAGGGTGTAGGGGTTGTAGGAGAGAGACGTCGGGGTGGGTACAGACGCGGCAAGATAAGGGTGCCCCTAAAAACCACAAAAATACATAATTTACCTCAATGAAGGGATGATCACTGTGGACTGGACCTATATTAGCAATTCCTGCTGTCCAATTCTTTTATTTTCATGTCTTTTTCATAATACAATAGTGTTCAAAATAAAATTTTTAAAAAAACTATGAACGTTAATAAATGAACTCTGTGGACAGGATTCACATTGATATTAATTTTAAATAGTGAGACAGAGATCAAAATTGAGTGAATATAAGATTTATGGTCCCTGGGCCCACTGTCCAATCCTTATTTCATAATAAAATATTATTTGAATAAATAATAATAAATGAACACTATTTATTTAACTGTTATCAAATCTTCTTCATTATAAACTTTATTTATTATATATGATTATAGATAAAATATCATTTGACAAGCATTTTATTGAACACAAAATAGCACAGTGCTTATGAATATAAAGTGTTGCAATCAAAATGCAAATTTAAGCTAGTGTAGCATAAAGCAACTGAATGATGTTTGAATATCTACAAAGGAAAATACAGATTATAAAACACACAATCTGCAAAAATAGTATAGGAGTTTATCTTCAAATTATTTTCATTGCAGTGAAGCATAACATTTGGGAGATTTTCAATAAAATCTTTAAATGCAGACTTTCTCCATCCCCTCCTATTAATTGGAATATTTGGGAAGACATTTACATGATAAACTAGAAGATAAGACGTTTTATTGCGTGGATGAGTCAGATGCAGCAACCAAAATTTCTCATCCGAAAATGTTTCACAAATATGATAATTGTTTGCTTTTTCCATTCAGTGTACAAACTTTGAGCAGGTGAAAAAACATCCAAAGTTAATTTATTTTTTCTTTTTTTTAATTTCCTGACAAAACCTTCACAGAAGCTGTAGGAAATCGGTCAATTATAGAATTGTCTTTGGGAAGGAAATGACAGATTTTGGTTTATATCCATAAATGAGGTACGAAAGGTTCCTGTTAATCCCCCCGTACTGATTTGGCCATTACTAGATCACAAGTAAAAACCTAGTATCACGCGCTCCTTATCACTGAAATTTTCCAATTTCTCCCGGGAGTTCATTTGTTTATAATTTTTTTTTTTTTACTTTTTTTTCAGGAATTAAAAAAAAAATTGCTGGCACATCAAATCAATATCTGATATGTCAAAGACAATCAACTAGAAATTTGCAACATATTTTGCCTTTTTTTTAAATTCTCGATTTCAAACCTGACGCTAAGAGCAAGTTGCTAGCTTGCAGATTTCTTTACCCTGGAATCTACCCTTTTTCACCATTACACTTATGTTTATGCAATTTGAGTGATTACACAATCTTTACCGTTCCCTTTCACTCTTAGTATCCTGCTGGGCCCTTCCGTAATGTTTTAATTAACTTGTCAAAGAATTTGAATGACGAAAATTGCTCAAATTTTTCTTGCTCATGAAACTAGAAGCATAATGACTTTATATAGAATTAATTCAGGCATTTTTATTTCTGTTTTTGAATTTCACAATTAAAACGTCTAATTACACTTAGCACCCCCAAAAATGGAAGCATTACAATTTCAAATAATGATCGCATAGAAATTTTTAAATTGAACTGGGTCTGTATGACAAAAAGATATCGAAAAGCATTGCTAAGTATTTTATACATACACAGGAAGCAGCAAAAAAAAAATAATTTAACTCTACAAGGCTGCAGCAATATGATACTGGATTTGTTCTTTTTAATAAAGGATATCCTACAAATGGAGTTGAAATGATTTAAAAGCTTGCTTCGAACAAAAGCAAGAACATGAATCAGTACTTGCATTTGTCACGACCCCCCCTGACCATCCATACGCCCGGTCGGGAATCTGAAACATCCAAAAATTGAGCCAATCATTATCAAGTTGTCATGGAAACACAGACAACATAAGAGCCACAAAAGAGGATATATATTTCCAAGCCATTTAAAAAATGGTGAAAAAAATAGATTCACTGCAGAATAAGGCTAGGATATGTACAGAACATACATGTAATATATTATTTTGGTTCAAAATGAAAGTTGTTAATTTAATAAGCAATCTTAATTTCAATGTAGCTTTCATTATTTATCTCTTTAAAAGAATTAATTTGCATATTCTTTAAAAGAAATTACATTTGTGCTGATTATCTGTATTGGAAATGATTATTTTATACACCTTAATCAAGCTAGCCATTTACCATGTCTGAAATGAAGAAGGCCTTGGGATCCCAATTTGACATCTATTAAAAAGACAAGTTTTGTTTTCTGTTTTTAAAAAGTTAATTTCTTTGCAAAGCGTATAAAAAGACAAGCTAAATTGCTATAAACAATTTTGATTAAAATGAATCTAAATGAAATGACAAAATTCCCAAACAAACAAAAAGCCAAGCAGACAATTTCTACATATTTCTGTGTAATATATAGACTACAATCAGGGGTTGCTATAATAGATTACATAACAAAGCTGTCAGAGTGAAGATTGTAAAATCAGGAACTTGTGTTGCTTTTTGAATTCTTTACTGTGGCTGAAGTTTACTATTAGGGATGAGATGACCAGGAATTATTCTTTTTGTATCTCATTATGTACACTTATCACGATTATGTGATACGGAGGATGCAGTTTACGTGGATATTTTTTTCTGCTTTTTTATGAATTAATTTATGAGAAATAATTTAAGATTCTTTTCAATCATTTTTAAAGAATTTAAGAGCAATGTTTCTAAAATCTTAGCAGTCCGTTTTCATAAATCTAAAAGCAATATTTTCAGATTATTTGCAATCCTTCCATTCACCTTTCGCTAATTATATACCATATAAACAAATAATATTTTTAATTTAAATGTCAGAATGAAATGCATGTGTAACTGCATGTAATATCTAATTTTCTGTGGAAACTTCCTTCAAATGTTGACCTCCCTCCTCCCCCCATTGTTTCTCAAGCAACATAAGTCTGAGAGTGGCTGGATGACAAATACAGAAGGCGTTTAAATCTGATTACCATTACGGTTGGTAGCTGCCCCGTGGGGTAGAGGGCGGGCAGGGCAGACAGGGATCCTTTGCTGCTCTGTGAGGCCTCAAAAACGGAAAGAAAACATGCAAAAAAACCAATTAGTATCCATGTCAAACTGGTGCAAAAAACATAAACAAACCAATCATAGCTCTTGTTAGGTAATGATGGAAATAATCCAAGAAGTGCTGCTATTGGCTAGATTTTTTCTCTCTTTTTCATTCATTGGTTGAATTACGTTAGATTACTTAAATATCAGATGAATCTGCCAATCACAGCTTTTGTTAGATTTGAGAGAAAACAATATATAAAACATTGCTGGCGCCATCTAGCAGTATATGATTACACATCAAATACAATGTTCAAATATTAAATTCATACAAAACAAAGGAAAAAAAGAATACATATTAGTCATCGTAAATTCATATCATCTGCAAGCATATGAACCAGATGGAGAAAGAAAACTTCTATGAGGGGGATATGGAAATCTAGCATCAATCAATGGTTCAATGAAACAAACCTTTGGGAAAATTGCAAGACATTCAAGCTTTTCTAACAAACCCCCATTGATGTTCCCAATTTTCAATGAAAATTTCTTGCAATTGGGAGGAATGTTTCAATGAACTGGCTTTTGTTAAGTAAACCAATATCTAGTGGTAGCATTTGAAAATAAAGACAATAATCAGACATAGGCATACATGTCTGGACAGCGAAACCTTGCAAGCAAACTCTTAGCAATGCAATGAAATGCAGATTCATTCATAAAAGAAAAAAAGGTGTGTTGTCATGACTGTTTAAGGTTTATGTTAGCTTTAATGAGACAGATTTATTCACTATCCAAAAAGGCACAATAAAATTATCTGATTCTTTTAATAAGCTGCCAGCTAAATTGATCCTTAAATCAATGTATTCTTATTAAATAAAATTGAATTATCCTTAGATATTTTTAAAAGTCAACTACCGCGCATGTGAAAAAATAATGATTAGAAAATCCTAAACTCACAAAAGTATAAAATGATGACTATTAAATAATACAAAAGCAAATTTAAGAATTTAAAATATTAATCTCTTAAAACAATAATGGGAAATTATGATAAACATCTACTAATCTATTTATTGCCGTTCTGATTTGCTAACCATTTCCACAGGAACCTAGATTTGTTCGTTCTCAATCAATTATACATTGCAGGGTTTAATGAATATGCAAGACTGCATAAACAATTTTCTCGAACCTTTTGAATAAAACAGGATGCTATTAGTTTATGGGGGACCAAATCGATTAAGATTTATGTCGGAACAAATATATTCACAAATGCGTTGCTTTATAGTTGGATTTGTCCATAAAACTCTAAAAGCAAACACAATCAGCTGATGCGGCTGTTTGCCGTCTGCAAATTTGACGACATTGCCACTTGTCCTGACAACAAAGTCTTACACGACAATGGAGGAATTACCGTGGCTATTAGCTTTTAAAGTGACCCTGCACAGATTTTTATGCGAATCATGAGATTCTGATTAAAATTGTGCCTTTTATCTAAACTTAATTTTACAATATAATTCGAAAGAAATTTTTAATTGCAAAACTTTTCTGTGTAGTTTATTAAAAAAAAATAATTATAATAAAAATGAATTGTTTTTAGCATTGTTCTTGCAATGGCGGAATATGAGCTTCAAGCCGAACAAATAAGGTAATAGCTACTACTGCTTTTGGCAAATTAAGCTGATAGCGATGTACACATGGAGATCTAAGTACACATAAACCCTGGGCGAGGTTCGCCAGCCTCGGGTCTCCATACTCACAATGGTGGGCAACATCCCGGGTACCATTCCCGTCGACGGTATGAGCGTTTGCGCTGCCGCAGCCTGCATTTGTAAGTTTTTGAGGATGAGATTATTCCGGCCGTTCTGTAGGAGCTGTTCTCGTAAGTGTTGAGGGGGGTGGAGATATTTACAGGGAGGGTCTTTCCTTTGACACTTTCCCTGGAAAACAGAAAAAAATTCAAAATATTTAGTAATTTTTTTTTGAAATGATTGATATCTTTTTTCGTTGCTATTCTTTATAGATTTTTAGGAATTTTCCAGTCAAGGAGGTGAAAGAATGCAAAAAAAGACTCAAGCTTAATCTTTCAGTAGAAACATAAGTCTAGGTACTTAATGATCGCAAACTGTTTTAAAAACACAATCACAAAATCAAATCTAAATTGTAGTCCTGTAATAAAGCCTTGGAGAAAAAAAACATCATCCTACACATAATCCCTTTTCGTTACTGCAGGAAGCACACTGATTGGGAAACATTTAAATGTCGAAGTAATTTCGTCTCGTCCAGTCGGTCTTTTAACTAGCCTAGCCACATTCATTATGTCTCTGCTCCACTTAGGTCTACCTTGTTATCTTGGGAAATTCTGATACCGCTCCGGTCTCCAAACAAAGCTTGCTGTTTGGTGCTAAGCAAGGAAACCAGATTATTTGACACAGCCCTGAATGGTATCTCGAGTAGAGAACACTGACTACCCAGAAGTACGACTTATAAAAGACTCCCATTCAAGCAATCTGTTTCTCTTTCAGCAAATATCGTAATTTAAAGAAGGGAATTGTATAGTATCAACTACCTTTAATCAACTCTTATAGAAAAGCCCAGTTAACCAATACTGAGGCCAATCAGCAAAACTACCTCCCAAAACAATGGGTGCAAGAGTTTGACATTGATAGCAAGACCAAGTGAACAATAAATAAAATGGCCCCAGAACAAATATTTGGGGAAAGGGGAAACAAGAAATTAGGTTGTAATCTTATCAGCCCTGACTAGTGGAAACATGCTCTCCTGTCAATTCATGTGATTAATTGAACAGAACCTGCATCTATACATTGAAATAGGTCTCAGGGCCACTGGACAACTCCGAAAAAGGGTGGGGCTCTGAGAGGTTTATGTTAGTAGAACTGTAATTGGAAATTCAATTTCAATAAAAAAAATTTTAAACGAATATATAACAATCTATAAAGTTCTCCTTCATTTTTGCTAGGTAATTTAAAAAATCTTTATAATTTTGACCATTTAAAGACATGTAAATCAAAAAAATAATAATTCTCATTTTGACATTGAAGAGATCATGATATTGAAAGTAGAAATAGTACAGCTGTTCTGGAGATAGGACAGTCACAGAAAACTGTCAAAAAGATGATTGATCTTCTCGATAAGGTGCAACTTTCCATTTCATGCTTTATTTTGCTAGCTTAAAGCTGCCATATTGATAAAAAAAAAATCTCGTCAACTGTCTGGGCTCCATTTTCAGTTTTCAGAAAACTGTACTGTTAGTTGAGCGCAACCAAAATTACATGGCAGCGCCATGTCACAGGCCAATTAAATGTCAGATACAATGAACATGCAGACGTGTTAATTATGGAACTAAATTTATGGTCTTTAGGATGATATATCCCAATTGTACTCTGTCACAAAATTGATGCAAAAGAGCATATACTTCTGACATGTGATTGGGTATGGATCCTTTTCTTGTCAATTAGACTTCTTTATTAAGTGTACATATAAGTATATAAGGCTCTCCACTGATTGCGTTATTCTAAATAAACCTCCAAATGGCCATAAACAAACCCAAACATGGCTGTCAAACTCCTGCAATGTAGTTGGCCTTTGGCCAAAATTCTAATTAGATGTGGCTGGGCATTGCATCAAAAAAAGTTTATGAAAAGAAAAAAGGGAAAATTTGTCCGTAATGATATCGGATCGATTCTAAGGGCTCGGTCTAGACTACATGTAAATGAAGCGGATATCCTAATCGCCCTCTTCGTTGTGGTCTTATTTTCATTTTCAGACTCAAAGACAAATGATTATAGCCATAAAAATGTCTGCTGGTACCAAATACTTTAAAAAAAAGTTTTGCCTGATGATGAAATCATTTCCATGTACTGTATGTAAAACACATAAGCAACTTTGTAAAGCAACAGACATCTATGGTCCAATTGATTTGTGATAGGATGACAATCACTGTATCAAATAGAAGTGCTGTTAAATCTCAAACCTTTGAACTTAAATCAATAGGTTTTATCCATTATGCCTCTGATCAGTCAATGAAAGTTGATTAATACTGAGCAAAATACTTAAATAACAGGGTGGATTTTCTACATATAGCTACATAACCTTTATCTAAAATGTATACTGGTAGTGTAATTTCACTGTAAAAAATTGTTAAATTTTTTTTTTGATTATTTCATTTAAGGTTGTCTTTTAATATTTAGCCAAGTCACATAACTTACAGGAGCAAAATATAACTAGCCTATCTCTTAAAACAGGGTTGATAAAACAATATTAGCAATAGAAATGGCTAAGAAATCTTTCATTTTCAGTGTGTACTATACGCATATAGAATCTCTCACCTGATGATCCAAGGTATCCTGGGCAAGGCACCAAACACACAGAAAGACAACTCGGGGAACTTTAACTTAACATATTAAGGTATAAATAGTGCAAAGAAATTAAAACATTTTAAGCCTTAAAGTTATAAAGGTCTTCTTGTAAACTTATTCATAGAGAACTTGAGATCAATGAATTGTTAAATCTCCAGCCAATCTTTTAATTTAAGAGCTCCTAGGATACAAATTACTCTAAACAGCAGTAATGAAGATGTTAGGCTTCACTTTATCTATGTAAAATTCCTATTACACCATTTCAAGGGTTGGGCAAGTTTTTTTTGGTCTGGGTAAGATTCTTCTGTCTGTCTTGTAATGAAATTACCTAATTCTCCATTTATGCAACATGCATTTTAAGAGAAGAAATGCATGTTCTTCCCATCCTCTTATTTTCTTGTCTCAGACACATCATTTAACAGCACTTAATGATCAATATATACAGTATCCTGCATGCATGCAGGGAGGAAGAGAAGTATCTGCTACAACACAGCTAGATCAGGGAGTTTTATTGCCTTGCATATCACTTCCATTCTGTGTGAGAGAGAGGATCTGGCACCTTCCCTTTTCTCAAGACTCTCTCTTTCTCTCTCAGCCTCTCTCAAACTCCTTCAGACGGTCTTTTAAAAAAAAACATCTTTATAGATTATGTAACCCAATGGAATATTCAAATATTTCAGTCTGACTTCGGCAATTTATAAAAGCAAGCATGAAACAGCTATGGCCAATTTTCCCTTGCCAGATGTTCTTTTAAATTCTCTTTTCAAAAAAAAAAATCTAAAAAAAAAGAAACACACACAAAACAAAACAAGACGCTGCCTTGAATATGAATCTTTCTGACATTTTGTTATATAATTTCCAGACACACTCTTTTTTGGGGGAGCAATTTATCTAGAAAATTTTAACTGTTTCTTAATATAACCCTACAGTGCATGGCAGGGCGACTCTGAAGTACAAGGATGGCTTGTTACCAGGTGCTTCTACATGCTCCGCTGGAACACAATGGTTTCATTTTCTTTCAAATACTTTGCTGCCATGCAGACAATCATTATAACGTTAGAATTCCTTTCTTCGTCTTGCCCTCTTGCCCCACATATCATTAACTTCAACCCTCATTTGAAATGACGTATTTTCGATGCACTTTATTTCCAATACAAATATTTTTTGCATTTAAAACAAAAAGAGAAGACTTTATTTCAACAGAAACTGCTTAGGCCATTACCACAGAACCGACACAAAATTCCAAATCCCATTATCTCCTGGCCATTGCGCATCATAAACAAAATTTTTCACCCCCTGCAGGAATTGCCATCGATATTGCCTTTTAACAAGATTATTTTAAAAAGGCAAAACATTTGCTGCCGATTTTAGGGTAATGCTATACTCCACTTTGCAGTTTGTCATCCTAGTTTTCATCCCGATTACATTAGCGGGGCGAGCATCATTGGATTATAAGTAGGCTGTGCGACACTTAACTCCCAAACATCGGATCCCTCAAACACGCTATAAAGACTTTTTCCTCGCTTAGCTGTATTATAACTATTGGAAAAACACAGCTGTATGTATGATATTCTTCACGACAAGCAACTCTGCTGTGGCTAGGAACATCTTCAAAGGCTTCTGTATAATGAATTGTGTCACATATTTAAAAGCATAAATTCAAACTATGGAAGCAAGGAATCGATCTCAGTATAGCCAGACTGTTATTAATTTTCCTCTGGACATCTTTATTATTATCATATATTAATACACAACCAATATTAAATGTTTGACAAGTCGTTTATGAAATATTGGAGAAAAATGTACAATAGAGCGGAGGAAGCATTGAATTGTGGACAGCATTATGATTAGATGACATGTTTGTCAGCGTTTTATTGGCAGGCGGTGACATTTAGACTGTACCCCAACACAGACATCAGAACTCTAGGTATAAATTGATTTGTACCTGCGGTCTCATCAGAGCTCTCATCAGCTGACAGTTATGGGTCTGTTTGGTTACCCCATAACGGGCACAAAAAATTGGTCTGGCTACTTAGAGCACCTGTCATAGTCTAGCTAGGACAGCACTAGATGACATAGTCCTACTGGGGGTCAGACCAGGGCACCTCAAATGACACTGCACCAGAAAACGGTCAGGAATAATGCCACATTTGTGACCCATTTGGTGCGATATTGTTTGATGAATCACCTTGAAAACTCTTTAAGGCCATGCACTTTCATCGGTAACAAATTAGCATCCCCCCCCCCAATTAAGTCATATAAAAGCGAATGTCAATGAAATATCAGTACCGACACAAAAGGTCACATTATGTCAAACATCTTTTTACAAGTATGTCAAACCTCTTTTTACAAATGACATTGTTGATCTAAAAACAAAATGGTGTGTGTGTGGGGGGGGGGGGGGGGTTCTTGTTTCTCTGGAGGAGGGGGGGGGGGCATTATCCTACAGCAACCCCACATTGTTCTTGTTGCTATATGTATGGATGTGCACAAAATCAAAACATGAGGTTCCAGCCAGCATTAAAACTTTTTCTACCAAAAACTTTTATTAAATTGAATATCAAGGGGGAGCGAGGGGTATATATACATTTATTATTAGCTCTTGAAACTATGGGCCTGTTTTGTCAAAACTATTAAAATAATTCCTACAAATGATATTGTGTTACCGGTACATACAATATACTATTGGGGGGGGTGTCATCATCCCAAAGCAACAGTATGCAGCATGATTGTCTTCCCAAATGCAACAAAGGCCACTAGGCATCATTATGGACCACTCTCTCCACTCATCAGCTCCTGGGGCAGGGAGGTTAATGCACCACTGGCCCCGTCTGTCATAATGCACTGCACCCTGATGGAAGTCCCCAGCTATACCCCCTGGTGGCATCTAATCTCATTACTCTGATGGCTGTCAATCAAACAGGTCCCCTGATCAGTTAGCTAATTGTTTCCCCCTTATTACAACTTTCTTTCTGGTAATAAAACTTTTTTCTGCTGGATTCCATTGTAATTCCTGTGGGGGGTACTGCTTACTGTTCCATTGCTATTTTTCATTTCAGTTTTTTCTGATGCTGATAGCATACATATTTATGGGAATCCAATAATAACAATTTCAGACTTCCAATTGTGTTGCAGGGGGTAAAAGATACCAGCTAACTAATGAAAGTTGACCATGCATTCACTGCAGATATAGAACATAGAGCATTTGCTCACATTTCAAATGTTGTTATCTGGCTTGTGAAAAGAAGCATAACAAATTTCAAAACAGTCAACAAAACAAAGATAATGTATGCAACTTTTGAGTCTCCAATCACAGAAGAGTCTGACTTCAGACAACCTGTGCTCTCCACATAATAAACCACACAGTAATTATTGGAAACATATAAACTCTCCAGCATCAGTCCTCGCTAGTTTAAAGCCATGAACCATACAATGAAGGACAAAGGAGCTTGCCATGAACTTGTCAACACTGATCAGTCTAACCGTTCTTCAGATTGATAAAGACTCTGATAAAGGCTGAGCCAGCGAGTGCTGATGGTTGGTCCCTGAGGTCCCCCTGCTATTCATTATAAATCTCTCCCCCATCATCAGCACTGGTCAGTGGGATCTCCAGACAGCTGGGGTATTTACTTGACCACTGATGACCCCTGACTGACCCCTGTCTACGCACTGACCGGCACTATAAACAAACAACGTACGTCAGACAAGGAGGCATAAACTCCTTTGATTTAAAATGTCAATGTTGACTCCAGGAGTTAAATCGGGCAGAATTAGAGGCTCAGTGAATTCAAAACACTCACCCTCCAGCTCTTAAAGGCCCTAGAATCTGTCCAAAGAGAATATTTAAATCAAATTTGAAATCAAAATATATCAACACATTCCTCCTTGCATTACATTTAAATGTAAAATCTCGGACTTCATTTTAAAACTCCTATTTATTACTCTGAGGTGGTATACAGGTGGCTTTAATTTAATACTAGTCTTTGATAATATGTGCATATAAAATATATATACAGTCTAGAACTATTTTTCTTGCAATAACTTTTTTAAGAGACAAAATGAAACTACAGAGATCTTTACTTTAACAATCTGACTGCATGCAGAATGTCTAGATAGAATAAAGCCAACATGACATTATAGTTACACTAATGGGAATTTCCTACCATTTTGTCTTGCTTTACTACCATCCACAACCTTTCATTATTTGTAATAAATATGCAAATATCCAACCTAATCCTGTATTTGCCTTAATATTCTTGGTACGGAATCAAATTGATTTAAACCGTTCCTTTTCGTGCACATGAATATCAGAATTCATTAAAGAGCAGGGTCTTCCATAACCATAAAACAGTTTCTATATTCTATCTCTCTCTCTCTCTGCAATTCCAAAATGTCATGACTTCTGTTTTCTGTGTCCAACTTCTGTTCCAAACCTGTACCTCTTCTCTTTCTGACTCAATGATTTTTTTTCTCTCTTTCCAACTCTAGGAATTTTCTTTACTTTCTCTCCAACTGGAAATTTTTTCCAGCTTCTGTATTCTTTTTCTCACCAATTTCAGAAAATACTCCCAACCTTTTCCACTCAAACCCAAGAGTTTAATTCAATTAACAAATAGACGTAGACTTACCGAAATTAGATACTTGAGAACACTATTAATTTTTCTGGGTCAATTGAAAAAAGATTCTGCGTTATCTGTTGATACAAGTGTTACTCGTGTTAAATTGCAGGGAACCCCCAAAAAACTCTTAATGGAAAACAAAGACCTGGGAGGCTGGCATGTTTTAAATGGAAATAGTGCAAGCAGTTACATAATAATGGCATTTGATAACTCTGAAGATTCTCTACATGTTTATTATCTAATACTCCCACCGCTCTCCGTCCACAGTAATCTATTCCACCACAAACACCTCAACATGCTGCAAAAGAGCACTTTCTCTGGATCACCAAACCAGAAGCAGGGTTCCTACATCAAACAGTTCTGTGTGACTCCCGGGATTACTTATTACAAACAATGCAAGACCTTCATTTATGTCGAAAGCTGATGGAATTTACATGTTTTTGGGGGGCAGCTGGATCCGTGCTGCTTTGTAACAGATGGGCGGCTGTTAATAGGTTCAATTCTTTAGCTATCAAGTGTTTACTTTACTTTACAAGTTTGACTATAAACACATCATGGTCCATGGCTGCAGACTTTCTCAATGGCTGCAGCCACACTTTATTCCTGTATCGACACTTTTAATTCATTTCGTAGGTGAGTTTCTATGCTGGTATCCGTGATTGCTCGGCCTGTACAATCCCCAAGGCGAGAAACGATGTAGCCCTCTTTAGGATGTTCAAAAAGATGTATAGCAAATTATCACACGGATCAAAGGGCTCTTGAAACTCTTGCTGACCTTTCATATTGCATGCAAAACACCATTTATACCTCAACACACAACATTCTCTCAAGACATCTATTTCTCTCTCCAAGGAGTGGGTCTGTCTAGCCAAAACCATCTTTAATGGCATTTTCTCCATAAGTACTAAAAGTTTTATTTTGGGATTCCTTATAAAGCAGATGAAAGTAAATTGGAAAACTTTTAAGAGATTTTTTTAATTATAAAAACCTTAACAACTTGAGAATAATGTCTCCATAAACATAAAATCTACTACGATGCTATTATATATATATATATCATTTATCTAATTTCTATTAGAATATTGAAGTTCAAAGCAATATATACATACAATGTTTTCTTCCTTCAGCAATTTGATCGACCATCAAGCTAAATTACATGCATATTCCCATTCCCCAGATCCTAATCCAGACATCACCAATCCCCATGCAATAAATTAAAAGATTCTAAAAGACCTCCCCCACCCCCTCCAAAAAAAAATAAAAAAAATTCTCTTATTCAGTCCCTTCCATTATATTGTCCCAGTTCACTGAGGGTGAAAGTTTTGACTGAACAAATTCTGATATTGAATAAGTAGATTTTGGGTCTTGACAGGAATAAATGACCTACAATCCCCAAAACGTTGGTCTCAAGGACTTAAATTGTTTTCATTATAAATAGAGTGAATAGATGAGGCTTCCGGAAGAGTCTAGACATGACAAAGAGTCAGTATGTAAGGATTTTGGCCATTGGTCAATTACCAGCAGACCAGACAAATGTCAGGTAACAGGTGCTTCTCTGACCCCCTTATCTCACTGTCATAAATCCCCCCAAACAAACATGCTCTATTTTTACAACCTTCTGCATTTGTATAGATCATTTGTTCATGCCCATTTCATGCACAGGGAAAAATTAATATTAATTCTAATCATGGGCCAAAATCAATATTGAACTGCAAATTACAGATCTGATTATCTGATGATTATAACTTTACACCACGTGAACTCCATTTTAATATGTCTGGCTTTCTATTCTAATCAAGATATGATCATAAAACTGACATTTATTAAATCAACTGCTTTTCCCCCTTTCTAAATGTCATCTTTCTTTTCTAATTTCCCATTATAAATCGGTCTACCGACCAAGTTTCAGATAATTGTAATACCTTGAAAAATAAAAAAAAGTTCCACTCATTTCAAAAGTACCCCACTCTAAAACATGGCGCTTTCAGAATGGAAGTAAAGCAGTTAAGTGTATACACGTGTGTGCATGAGGTACAACAGATCTCGTCAAATTAAATTGTATGCCCTTTCATCCAGCCATAAACTCTTCAATCACTACCCACACATGCTTAAGTTTCAGTAAACTCCCTTCTCTGCATTATAGACAGCCATGGTCACCTGGTTACCCGAGATACACAGGTATTCTCGTTTACTCCTCTCACCTTCAGGTGTTGATCTCACAGCATCTCGCTCATGTGAGTTCAGGTGATACGATTTACTGAACCTGTGACTTTCAAGGTGATTTCAGGTGAGGAGTGTTAAGGCACTAATAAAATGTGTACTTTTGTTTCTCTCTATGATACTGAATATATACATTAAACATTGAAATTATGTAATTTATTATATTATTGCAACACACCAAAGAACCAAAGATATTTTTAATAGATTTTGTATTGAATCTTAGTTTTCCTTGAATTCTCTGTTAGTAACTATAGAAAGAAGGGGTCCTAAAGAATTCCATATTTCCCCCCTAAATGGACAGAGACACATTGAAATTCACCTTTAGTTAATAGATGATTATAAGCATTGAAATCTTCACTCTAATTAATGGTCAATACACCACAGGAGTGGCTGATTGCTGAGAATAATATGGGTATTACACCAGCCAACTTCATAACCTATCAAATTAGCTGACTATGTGACAACACATGGAGTGTCTTAATTATACTAGAAATTTAAGAAAAATCTGTGTCTTGGCGATCATTGCCTTTGTTCGACCTCCATACACCCCTGTCACCATCAATCAGGCACACACCACACATAACAATGCCGTTGTATAATTAATGACCATCATTATTTCCATTTGTCATTTAAAACAAGGACTCAGAAGCCACTCCATTTTCACTTTCTAGATGTTTATCCTGGGACTTGAAACTAGCTGCCTGATTTACCTGCTGGAATCACCTGGTCAAGGCGATTAATCAAGCCCCCTATGTCATTGGCCTGCCTTTTACGGCCCTGGTCAATACACCATTCGGCAATCAGTGGAGGCAATAATTGTCAATTATCACCTCATAAATGCCACACATGGTTTAGTCATTCATACATCACCTGGTACTAGCCACCGATATGTATGGATGCTGAGATGACCTTTTCTTCTCAAATGACCATTCCTAATCTGAATTTGCTAATAACAGACTGAAACTTAAGATCATATGGGAAGGATTTAAGAGTTTGTGTAGAGTACATGTTTTGTTCAAGACATAATTAGGCAATTTAAGACATCTAAAGATCAGGAACCTTTTCTATCTCTCTCTCTCTCTAATAGACTTTGATGTTAACAAGAGGGAAATCTATTGCAACATAAACTTTCAGAAAATTATTCTCCACTAGTACAGTCTGCACACCACATTCAATGCAAAGTTAAAATTTAAATTAGACTTGATGAGAAAGTTTTTTGGGGGGGGTTTACCTGGAAGAAGATATAATATCAAGGATTTCATATTTCTCTAATTTCGCCTTCTCTCCAACTTTGATCTTTACTCATGCAAATGAAAACTTTTTTGCCCGTTTTCTAATATGCGTGAATCAGTTCAATAAGAATATAATTCCCATCTAATCCTAATTAATTTCCAGTGTTATTGGTGTAAAGTACTTCTGTGACAGAATGTTATAAATTATGGGGGCGAGAATATTGAAAAACGTTGCATATAGAGTTTGTTTTTACAATTATGCATTTTTAAATCCATTTCAAAGGTATTAGATGTCTGTCCTCTTAAATTATTAATTTTCATCAAATTTCCTGACGAAATACAAGTCAAGAATTAAGTATTTAATTGACGATTTGTTTATTAAAATCACACTATTAAATCTTGCAACTCCCAGCTATGATGCATTCTATAGTTGAAAAAAAAAGGGATGGGTACGCTTTCAATTTTCCGCCATGCACAATCCAATTTTCAAAATGTTATTGCTAAACATAATCATGAAAGCAGAGACTCCCTTGCAGATGCCATTAACATCTTATGTGCAGGCAGGTTGCGCCTTTAGAAAAAAAAGCAACAAATGTCAAAGTTTGATGTTGCCCATTCTGACAGATATGATAACCAATCAGAACAGCAAATTGACAAAAAAAGCCCGCTACTATGCTAATCCAGGTCCACTCGAGTCTCTGACAAAGCGATTTATGGCTGAAAAAGCTGTTCTTTCTCCTCCACTTCCATTATTTCGAGACTTTTTTCCATCAGAAATGATGATTTACATCTCGATATTTTACATTAGGAAAGATTAGGTAGTTATTATTTTGCAGTCAATTAAAAAAACGGCATCAGAAACTTTAGAGAGCGGATATTGTGTTTCCCAAAAATTTGCCTCTTTATGGATTTGAACATTTGAAATATTTGCATAAAGTCAGATAACCAAAGCCCGGCGAGTCTAATTTAGTGACCATAAACTGCTCCTTCCAGTTTATAACAAAGTGATCTAATGCCAAAAATATCCTGCTTTTCCTGATTTTGAAGATGATGAAGCATAAAGCACAAAGAGATTTATGTCACACTGGGCTTTTCACTTTCCATCTCAATCATTTTATCTAAAAACAAAAGCTCCACTTTCAGTTTGAGATCTGATTTTGGCTCTAAAATACCTAAAAAGACAATACTGCGACAATCTGTTCCAGCTGAGTACTGCATACAGACAAAACAAGATGTTAACTTTCAGCTTGAAGTTTTAGTTTTGAAGCAACATGTCTAGAAAAGCCAGACAGATCAAAATGTCTGATAATTTTCATTTTCAGAGACATCATGTGGATTTTATTTGCTTCAATATGACAACATTGGGAGAGTTTTAGATAATAACATGTGTAAGGGAAATATTAAATGATAGGCTGATAATACATTTCTGCATATCATGTACATAAAACTGCCTAGCTTCTCTAGGGGCCCCAACTAAGTGATTACCCGTAGAAAGAGCCTTAATTTACAGGTGAAATTGTATTATCTTGTTGTAAATCACTACTGGCAAAATCTATACAAAATTCAAACTCTATCAATCATGCAATTTCATTTACATGAGTAGCATTTGTTGTTGTTGTTTTTTTTTTTGGGGGGGGGGGGGGTTGACATTGTATTACTATCATTAAAGGTCATATAAGGTCATGACCTTCTTGACCTGACTGGATATGACCCTTTTAATAATGTAACTTTGTACTTTGGGTACATAACCCCCCCTCCCCCCCAAAAAAAAAAAAATTGAAGGAGGACCTTAACAACCTTGGAAGATTTCTTATGAGGATTGCAAATCACATCTCTCTTGTTTATTGTGGCCACAGACATCAGACGGAATACTGTGCACCGTCTCACACCATAATGCTCCCACCTCCCTTTCCTTCCAACTTAAAAAACCTCATCAGATCATTAATGTCATTTGTAGGCCAATCATATATCAGCATTCAGACAGACAGAGGAGATTACTGGGGAAAGAATTAATCTCGTTAGACATAGTAAGCAGGGAGAAATCAGAGCAGAGAGAGAGAGGGGACAAGCAGAGACATGATATATTTGTTCGCAGCAAGTCCAGATAGCATCTGGAGGAATATTAGTCTGGACACGGTATCTGTACATGTCTCACTCAATCCAACTTTCCTGTAATTGCGCATCACTAAAAGGCGGTCAACTACGTCACAAGCAGACGACGAAAAGCTAATACAGTGTTTTGTGCATCCAAAACACAGAAGATTCCATATAAGTATACATCATGGAAGCAAATTTAGCCAAAAGCAGTTTTCGATTGGAAAACCTTGCAATTTGATAATGAAGAAAACAAAAAACAAGTTTTTCATTCAGATTTTAATCTGCTATATTTTCCAGAAAACAAAAAGAAAAGAAGAATCATGTCGACGTTTCCAATGCCAAAAAAGATATTCCAATATGTTGTTGTCGGGGTTTAACCTTTGAAAATAAAGGAAAAAGAGCAGGCGACTAAAACTTCACTAAAGCTATTCAAATGAATTATGAAAGACAATTTACCCAGATTTCTGAAATTAGCCTTGCATTAAATATTTCATCAACAGAAACAGTCTGGAATGAACCCCGGAGGCAGAGAGTGGCACTCAGATCTAACGCAGTAGCATATTTGATGTATTGTTTCATATTCTTTCTTGTCTGCAACTGCAGGTGCTATTGTGCATACATTTTCACTTTCATGTACATCCATTGTTCCAGAAAAAAGTCTGTCATTCTGATAGAAACAGAGGGAGAAAGAACGACAGAGATAATAAATTTTCAGACTTGGAGGGGTATTTATAAATTTAAATAAATTTTTATAACGGCTGCAAGTGAAAATCTGAAAATAAAGGAAGGCATGCTGTGGGATTGGCATCATCGACTTAAGAAGGCAGGTGTTGAGGCTCGTGCGTTTTATTAAAATAAAAGAATGACCCAAGACGCAGGTCATTCTGTTAAAGAGCGCAGTGTTTGAAATTGATGGCTTTTGAAATCAATACAGCATTAGATGATGCATATTAGTCATTTTAGAAATGGATTCGACAAATATGCAATGCCGACAATGACCTCTCTTTGCTTATTTCTCTAAATTCCTTGTCTTGAACCGACTACATCTACCCTCTCTCTTAAAAATTCTTCTTGATTATCTTTCCTTCTCACTTCTTGTGCTCTCTCTCTCTCTCTCTCTCTCTATCTCTCTCTCTCTCTCATCAATGTGTACTACCTAAGAAACATGGAACATGACACAAGAACAAGATCGCTCAGAAAGAATTTGTTGTAAAAGGGAAATGACTCACAATTTCGCTTCTTTAATCATGCAAAGGCATGTTCCCTCTAGAAAATTCAGAACAGTGCAACAGCTTTTGAGTCACTTTTAACAAAATCAATAAATAATATTCTCCTAATAATGAATAAATTCGCAAGAAAGGGAAAATATAATGGGCATGCAACATCAACAGAGTATTTCCCTGGCTAAAAATACAATGAGAAAATCTTTTTTTTTTTAGTTGTAAAGAAAGCAACTAGGAATTTCTACATAAAACAGATTCATTAAACAAATTCTGTTCTAATAACTCAAAACAAATTGCATTCAATTTATATCTGTACCAAAAGACACTTTGCAAGAATTATTTCACTTTCTTAATGAAGACTTAATAATAAAAAAAAACAACTTCCAGATCCAATACCCAAAAGTGATGTTGTTTGACTGATATTATTTCAATCACGTTAGCTGGACATTAAAATGAAAAGCCTGAGTAATTTCACTCTGTCAAAATCTCCATCTTTGTTAATTAATGTCCAAAAAAAAAAAATAAAGTCAGGCATGTCATTTTTATCTGCCATTCTGTTTGGCCTACGGGAAACTATTTCCAAAGCGAAGGATGAAATTTATATTCCATTTATAATATGATGTCATCCTCATTTACTGCGAAAAACTCCACTGGTTTTACAATTCCCCCCTCCATGCATGCACTGCGTTTAATTAATGTAATGCACACTTGAACGCCAAGTCTATCTTTGGGTATAATCGACACAAAATATTATATTTACTTGGCAAACATGTCTATTATACAGACAAAATGAATCAATAATCTCCTCGAATTTTTGAATACCTAATAACTTAATAAATATGTCTTCTGGCTTGGCAGCTAAGGAGAAAAGAAATAAGAAATGCATTTCCAGTCAAATATATATCCTAATTACTAAACATCCAGTTTTCAATGTGGTTGCAAATATATTCTTAGACTAGAAGACCTAAGAGAACTGTTGATAACTTGGATCACGAAAATAGCTAGAATACCTCGATTAAAGCATGAAAGGTTGGAAAACTTGAGACCATGTTTGTTTCTTGCACAACAAGAAAGAAAAGAAAAGAAATAATTTCTCTTAGCAACAATAAATCAACTCGCCAGAAAAAACACTAATTATGTAATCAATTAGGAAAGAGATTATGAGGAGACCACGGATTATTAGGACAATTAATCCCATCAAGTCACTAAGGAATTTAGAGCAGAATATTTAACATAGCCCTGGAATTGGTAAAAGCATCAATCTACAGAACTCAGCAGGCTTCAAAGTGTTTCTTGCTGTGCCCCCCTTACTCCCTAATGAACTCCTAGATACCCACATCTTTAATCCACATAGCACAGAAGAGTTACAAATCAAGGGGGATAACTTTATTCGTTAAAATAATCATGTTATCAGAAACTATCTATATCTACTACAAAGAGGCTTATGACACGACAAGTTATTAATGAAAATAGTTAAAATCTTAAACCAACGTTTAAATAACTTGTTAAGAGGATTAAATCAAATAGCAGCTGTTCCCCCCAAACATTAACAAGCAGCTTGTTAACGTACTATATTGACAAACAAATGCAGTAATTTCAATATAAAGATATAATGATTCATTAATAAACTGAGGTTTATTTGACGTGTATTAATTAATCTCTATTCTTATTGAATTCATTAAAAAAAAATTAAATAGTTATGCTTCACTTTAATGGTTATGTTTATATTTATTAGCTTATATTTTCTTTTCTTGTCTAAATTTTTTAGCTGAAAATTAGTTTAAGCAGTTATGCTCCACCAGAACAGACGAGTGACGATTCAAATAATACAAAAGTTACCTACCTTGATGGAGTCGAAGCACGCTGTCACTCGGCCATTTTGAACTTCCACGTGGGGTGGAGGATGTGCAAATTTACACTCAGTGTCGGTCCGTGTGCACTTATTGCGCTGGTACTCGCGACAAACCTCCAGGGTCAGCCATCGCGAGTCCTTCACGTTACTTCCAATTGCTAACAAATTGTTTACCATGGCCATTACAAGGTGTCACACCAAAATGAAAGACTGCTGGGTTTCTTACGATCAGACACAAAATTTCCAGTCAAGGGAAACAATAAAAGGAGCGCAATTTTCAGTC
Organism: Magallana ariakensis; assembly: GCA_020458035.1. NCBI lineage: Eukaryota > Metazoa > Mollusca > Bivalvia > Ostreida > Ostreidae > Magallana > Magallana ariakensis. The sequence continues at coordinate 9,140,380 of CM035819.1, read as the reverse complement.
GACAGTGAGAGAAGACAGTGTGTGTCGCCTGTGAGAATTCTCAAATCTCTTTTCGCATTCAACAAAGATAAAAACTTAAAACAAACCACTAATAATCAATATCAACAATATGTGTAAAAAACATCCAACACGACGCTACAGAAGAGAGATGTTCAACAGTGGAAGGCGTGTGAATCCGATGGTTCTATTTCTTCCAAACTTCACTGAATAATCTGCAAAAGAAGAAAATAAAAAATCAGTAATGATAAATTCATTACACCAAAGTTAAACGAGCTGAAATGACAAATCACAGTGACAAGAACATTCTTCGGTTGACATGGCAACTGTTTGATAAACAAGTTCATTTTGTCTAAATATCAAACCTTTTTGTCTTCCGACATACATAAACTGTAAGCACAAAGATTAATCACATGTCGCCATTTGTTCTCTTTCTAACAGACTTTAAGATACAACAGGTTGAAAAAAAACCCTAACAGTACAAAACTGCAGTGAAATAAAATTATTTGATGTTCAGCAGACGTTGGGAAGCCATTAGAAATGAAAGTGAGGCCCTTGCCCCTCTGTTCATCACTTTCAATTGCACCAAACTCTTTCTGGCTCAAACTATATCATATCAGTCGTTCGATAAGCTGTCAGGACACAGGAACAAATACATTCATTTTCATAAACTATTCCCGGGAAAACAACTCCACTCATCTAGTAGTGAAAGGCAATTTTCAGCAGAGGGAGAAAAAAAAATGAAAATCATCCAACATTTCAAATTTCTCCAGCTGTTTTTAGTTTGTTAACAGTTAAACCCTGAATCATACACTTCAACCCTAGAACCCCCCCCCCCCCAAAAAAAAATTTCAACTAGTAGTAAAACTATCGTACATTTGCAAAAGTGATTCTAATCTTTCAGACGGAGATATCCATGTTAGTCAGACAGACCTCCAGCACAAAAAGAAACAGAGGGAAGAAAAAAATAGACGGAAAGAAAAAATATGAAAACAAAAATCAGGTCTTACATTGATAAACAGATAATTAACAGAAGCTTCCTCATACATGAAGCCAGTAAGACAACAGAAAGGTCTCCCCAGGAACTAATTCCACCACGGAAGTTAAGCGCTTTTTGACTTCTGTCCTTCTACTGTGACGAGGTTGAGGAAGTGAGAGGAACAGAAGACTCTGCTACGGAAGAAAACAGAATATTTTCATTGTAAGCTGCACCATCTCTGTCACCTCTCTGTCTCATCAAAAGAATCTGATAAGTTCTAACAAAGAGGGGCGCACTAGATACCAGGATTCCTGAGGGGTGGGGGAATAGATGAGTACTGACAGCTACAAGGGATTATACCTCCTGGTTTTCTTGTTGTCGGTAACCCAACATCATAGCACCACATGCGTGTATTGGCGGTCGTTGGAGACTGGGCGAAATCTGCCGATGGTGACACAAGAGCCAACTTTATTCTCGCTGTACTAAGACTTACTAACATCTGTTTCAGCTTCAGGGAGGAGGATAAAACAAAGGGTTAATGCGTCTGGTTTATACAAAAAAAACTATCCCAACGACAACCCAACAAATCACATATACTATGTGTCACTGAGAAGAAAAATACACAAAACATAGGTATACCACAATGAGACTATAATTCAAAAGTAAAAAAAAATTTGGAATTTGTAAATGATTTCTTTCTGCAGAAATGTTCTAGAAGTGAGTCAGAGGCATCTAGGGTTCATTTAAGAGCAAGAGTACAGACAACATGGTTTAAGACGGTCGAAATGACATGCGTAACAAGACAAGAGTTATAAAAAAAAATTATTACCTCACCAAAAATTGTCCATAATTAGCATACAAATTGGGCTTTTAACCTCTCATAACCTCAGAACACAGGGCGCGAATCTCGAAGACATCACAAACCATCCCAACATGCCTCATTCTTTTCCTCTCGCCACTTTCCGGATCAACAACAAAACTTGCGTTTTTCACTGCTAAGAATGGTAGCTTATCGGCTGTTTTGACAAAACTGTCTATGCGCGTCTCTGTACGCACTAAGCAATCCACTCAAAATTCAAGATTTCTATAACATGCAAATGAAGTAACATCAGGCCTTAACACCTGAGAAATTTTACCTGTACAAGTTGCTATCAATATCAATGGTTAAATCCCATGTTGATTCATCTTATTTAAATTTCAATGTCTGCCTTTTTCCATTAAATGTCCTTTTAACATGACAGCTTTCACAAATGCACTCCAAAATGCATCGCACGCACCATATTATGTCCCCGGTCTCGAAACTTCCCGCCAATTTTCCCACAATTTGTCTGGATTTTCGGTGAATGGGTCCCCCAGGATTAAGCGGTAAACCCCTCTTCCCCTATCGCATTGCCATGCTGCAATATTCACTGTACAGATCCTCAGTCAAACAGACCTACACTGATATGGACTTTCAACATGCCATGGTGACCCAAAATTTTTCATTGTACAAATACATGATAAATTCAAGGCCAGCACAAAAGCGATGATAAAAACACCTTGGAATTCAAAAGCGCCACAAATAGAAGGGCACAGTCTGTAAAGAACCCATCTCATTAATGTAACCCTGGTCTGGTGGCCACATAGTGAATAGTTATTAAATTCCTGACACAGAGCCTTAACTGGGACCCTCCAATAGTCTTTTATGTGGCTGACATTCATTACCTCTTTGCCATGCAATCATCTAGACCAACGTTAATGGTGCACTTTTGTACTTGGGAGAGGATGTATTGAGATTTGATATCTTGCTAAAAAAAATCCACCCTCTTCTGATGAAAAGACATCTATGGGATATTGATTTACTTATAAAGGTTGGAAAGGCTACCAAGTGATAAATTTTAATGAAAATCAAAACATGGGGTGAAAAGAGCTGTAATTACCTGACATAAAGAGCCCCATTCAGCACCTGCATCTTTCAGAGTCACCCAACCGTCAAACATTACATAACATCACACCTTTCTCCCTCCCTGGTTTTTCCGATTTTTAGAGAGTTCTCTTTACTTCCCTTCTAGACACACAGACAGACTGTAATGGCTGCTCTCCTTAAGGAGCCACACAAATAGACAAGGGGGGGACCTCTGAATGCCCTGCACAGTTTTCGGTAGATTACGGATTCTCTTGCTCCCTGACTCACTGTGCAAACACAATAAAAACTACAGGTAAACACGACCTGTCTACTTTATCAGAGCCGATCCCCCCATTAGCTGGAACACCCGCTTCTCCCTCTGGTGAGCCCCCCTCTCTCACCTGTTCAGATAAAACTGCCGTTTATCATGTAACCTTTATCAGGTATTAGGTTAAAATACAAGTGCTTTCATAGGGACTCCAAGTATGCATGGATGCAAAAAAAACCTGTGTTTGATTTATTACCTTTATCCCCCCCCCCCCCCAACATGTACAAAAAAAATTCTCTTACTGGTTCGTTAAAAATGCTGTTGACAAATAGTTTAAAGTTCGAATAACTTAAAAAACAACCCCAAAACCAAAACAACATTCTGAATATCTAATGCGATGCACATGGACGGTCACGATACCTCGACCTAATAAACGCCGACCTTCCTTAGACATATACCTAATACTTACAACACAGACAGACCATCTGAAGCTGTCCTCCAGAAAAAACAAAATCTCCGTTCCCAGGTAGTACTTTTCAATGTTTGATAATTTGTACAAGAAGAAATCCTTACTTAACGAGGCAATGTCAAAAAACTTCCTGTCGATGGCGACAAAGAAGAGATGTTCTTTTATTGTAAGTTTTCCTGTTCATTGTGAGTGGTTGCACCCGTATAATATGTTGACCTATTTTACATTATCCGGACCATACCAGGAAGTTGTAACCGGGGGACACAGGATACAGTGTCCATTACTGTTCCCTCCTTGGATTTGAATATTTTTTTCATTTGTTTATCACCAAAAAAAAGTGAAATAGGATACAGCAAGTTTTTGTGAGTGTTTTTTTTAAATATTATAATATCTTTTTTTTTTTTTTTAAATAAAAAATTCCCTGAAGACAGTGAAACAAAATCCGAGGTATCATTGAACCAAAAATAAAGTAGAGGAAATAATGGACTTCTGTATGACCTATATATATATCCCTCTTCACTAGACTCATGCAGGCACTAGACTCGGGGAGTCTGACAAAATTACCTCCTGTGAAATCCTAGAAAACCCAGTGACAATATCTCTCTATGTCCACAAATTTTCCTCCTCATTAATAAACTGCAGCCTCAGGGGAGAAAATGAAGTCAGAGCGATGATGATTTAATAATATTGCGTCAATGAACACACTTTAAATAGACCTGCGGTCTTGTTCAACTTCGGACTTTTCCGTTTATTTCTGGAGAGTCCGTGCTTACTCCCTGCTCAGAGATGATATATTAAGAGTTAGAAAATTCCAGAAAAACATTGACTATCATTTATATTGAATATTATAATTTACCTCCTTAATGAAAGTCATGGTATTAAATCATTAATTTAGAGACTCCATAACTTCTATGGAAAACATTTTTTTAAAAACATCTTTTTTAAGGGTAGAATATTGAGTGACCAAAAAAAAATGTCGGTATAATAAATATTCTTTCAAAAGAATGTGATTCATTTGCATTCTAAAATTTACTACACCAAATGAAGGCTGCTGATTTCATTATAAAATATGTGGGGTTTTTTTAAGCATCCATTTCATGTGCTCCAAATAAATTTAACAAAACTACAAATTACTACTTTAAAACAAATTTACAAGAAAAACTAGGTCTGCATTTAAAAAGTGCGTTTTTTGCAAATGGCTTTTTTCTGGGAAATTAAATTGCCTGTGGCAGACCTAAAGTCATAATGAATAAATATGACCATGCATGTTAATTATGTTCCCTGCTTTAAATCCTGCCATATAAATCAACTCCCAAAAATAGTGTAATATATTCCTCTGGAGAACAGTAAGAGTGAAAGTATAAAACAAATGTCTGATTGTCTGGTGGTGTACTCTTGTCAGAGATGGCTAAGCACAATAAAGGTCCGTCTGTTGGCGGAATACACCAGGAGGACCTTATCAAGCCAGACTTGTCTAAACATTGGGGAAACACAAGCCTTCTCTTAGCCACCCCCTTATCACATGGCCAGGTTCCTTCCTCAATCACTTGGCCTCGACGTGACCTTTTACCAAGAAAACAACAAACTCAACGAAAAAGACAAACCCAAAGAAAAAGACAAAATTACAATACCTTGTCCCAAGATTTTAGAGGGTGAAAAGAAAGCAAAGCATCTTAAAAATAAAAAAACAAACATCGTTTCTTGATCTTGGGAGATGGGAAAATGTGTGCCCCTTGAGAAATTATAGATTTAAATTGAATTATACACCACTTCAGGGACATATTTTTCCTCTTGGAAATCTTGTTGTAAATCACCTCAGGAATTGTACATCACAATTCTGGGGAACCCTCATCAGCTCAGACAGGATGTGGAGAAGTGATTCAGACAACCATTTCCTAAGTTAAGCAAATATATTTTTTTCAATATTAACTTTTAAATAACTATAAGATGTAAAATCATTAGAATTCTACGCCGGGACCAACGAATGATCAGTCAACACCTAGCAAGCTCCAAAATAATTGGTTTATAAATGAACAAATCTTTTTCGTCTTGATCACTTTATCTCTGTCAGTGAATAGTTCAATGATTGGAATTAAGTGACAGAAATCAACCATAAAAACCCTTCCAATAAACAGGAGCGTCTCTTTTATTCTCATCTCCCCTTTTGATGCTTAACACAGCAAACTTCCCCTTAACTCTCCGTATGTCCAAGTTCCCGAGCAACCTACCTGAATGTTTCACCTGGCCATTCCTGAAAACACGCTTAACTCCGCTCACCTCAAAATCACAATTAATGGTATCTTAGACAATCAACAAGTCACATGTTTAAGATGCATCTAAGATTAACCCACAAGCCAGCCCAAATCAATATTGCTCCACTGCAAAGTAATCAACATTTTAAAAGGGAAACAGTCAGACTGCCAAAGCGACAAGGTCCAGGAGACTCGCTAAACTGCACAAAGGAAAACAAATTCCAGTCTGATGTAGGGACCAATACTTTGTAATATGGACAAGGAAATTTGAAGGAGGGGGGGGGGGGGGGCTTGAAATAAATCCAATTTGTAATGGAGGAAATGTTTAGATATTAGTATAAATTAAAGTCTGATGATAGAAGGGTTAAAGTGACAGTGAGTAATTAGTGAATACAGATCTTTTAATGGGATGTATTATTTGATGAGCCTTTAAAAGATATTAAATATTGGAATATTGGGGATTAAACAAGGGAGGCCACTCTTAATATTAACAACATGATTAAAATTTTTTTTAAAATAATTCTTAATAAATAAAACTGACAAATTTTAGCTTCATAGAGAGATCATGCAAATATATTTATATGTAATATCTAATTTTCTGCAATGTAAATTAAATTGCTTGTCACTACTAATTAATGAGTAGATTAAATTTTGATTCATCAATAAAAGGAAAGACATTTAACTTCATTTAAGTAATTCAGCCACCTGTCCATCATTATTTGAAAATAATGAACAAACAATTCAACGAAAATTAGAAAAACAGGGACAAACTTTAAATGAGAAAACAGTAAAAAAAATAGTATGTTGCATAATCAATCACAATTTGCTGTTATAAATTAATAGTTAATCATTTAAGCCTGACCATTTCAAATGTCATCAACTACTGTGGAATCATTAGATTTTGTGGTGGCCCTGGCTCAAATTTCGTTGATTTCGTGGGTACCTCTCATCCACGAATTAACATCCTCCGCGAATTTATAAATTAGAGTAATATTTCAAGTTGTATTTCCTTTTATAAGTATGAGAATACACAAAATTACGTCCCCACGAATATGTAAAATTTAAGCAATACACGAAAATTGACCCCCATGAATCTAAAGATTTCAAAGCTAATTCTTTATCGCTACACAGCAGGTACGTGGTATAAATTGGGAGTCCTGGTATCATTATGTTTGCTTGGACTTACTGATTTACAAGATATATTATTAGTTATTCTATGTCCTTTGATAAAAAATAAATGTACATTTTCCTCTCAATAAACTCCAATTAAGAACACAAACTCGGTAGTGTTGCATGATATTGGCCTGTTTCTTGACAAGAAAGAATGAGAATCCCGAAAGTATTTCTAAATCTTGTATTTTTTCGTATTTCAAACTTGCCAGATAATAGGCTTTACAACACACACCCAGTAAATTATATTATGCAGATAAGAAGAAACATATATTCATTGTTAAATAAACTGAAAGATGTATTGTACTGTAGATTAGTAATATCCGGTCTCAAAAGTCCTTCAATTCAAATTTCCATCCATTTGCATTAAATTGTGTACTTTTTAGACTAATACATGCATAACGTTACCTCTTGTATAATTAAAATCAATTTGAAAGCATACAAAATATTAGACTGAATAGACTAAATCTAAATCCGAAAAGAAAATACCTAAAAATATTGGGTTTTCCAGTACAGTTTTTTTTTAGACAACATCACTGATCAATACATCAATGAATATATAGCACTAAGGATAGACCAATAACAAAACGAAACAAATTCTCTATTTGGTATCAATACATTAGGCCTATAGAAACCCTACCTGTATCTTTTTGATTTAAAAACATTACTTTTTGATGCTGGATATGCAAAAGCTACATCAAATGAGAATTGTTTCTTTTTATTTCTATCAGTCTCCTAATGTTTTAATATGTCTTAATACCAAAAAAAAGAACACCCTCTTGCTAATGATATCCCTGTGTCGTCAGGTTAGTAATTTCTGAAGCAGACGACAGCTAGCAGATGTGACGCTTGCCAATCCCCGGTTGCATTAAAATCACTCCATCATTTTTGTATATTGCTTTGAACAATGATTCATCTTTCAAACAATTTCACTGCTCTTTTTCTGCTCTTAAAAAACAATCATTATCCTTCAACTTCATTCACCCCCTGAGAGATGAAAGCAGAGCAAATTCAGATTGAAATTCATCATGCAAGGGAATCCCTCAGCAGAGTTTAAATTGCCCAAAGGAGAATTTCATCTTCACCATTTCATTTGACAATTAGGTTCATAGTTACAATTTCACTTTTAACCAAGAAATAAAATTTTAAATGATTAATTACATTTTTTTAGAAGCACAAGCTTGTGATGCAAAATACAATGGTACCAGACTTTCATTAATTTTAATTGATTTCACGAGAATACACAACTGAACAAGTATATATATATAGCAATATTCCATGCTATACCTTTTTAGGTATACTCAATTCATCAAAGAGCAAACAAACCAACCTAATAATTAATCCCTTACTAAACACAAAATTCACCGCTATATCCGGCATGTGTTAAATTAACTTTTTAAAGGCAATATCAAATCATTGCCAATTTTAACAGCTAGAATGATAAGAAATATACACTTTAAAAAAATAATAATGAATTAAAAAAAGTTTAAATATTTATAACCTTAGAAAACGAGCATTCTGAGAGTATTGCAATACACGTCCCCTACCGGTTTGTATTATTCTATGAAAGCTTCCAAGCACACAACTATTTTAGAGCTATTGTAAACAAGATGTCATGATTTAATCAGAGATAAAAGAACAGAGGAAATTTAAAACTATATAGTTGATATAGAAATTAAATACAAAATAGGTAAAATAATACTCTTTATTTCATCTCCTGTAATTTCGCCAAGTCTATTCTGTATTCGCTGGTAAAAATTTGTGAAAACAATGGACTGTTATGCACAATATCATTTCTTACCGTCTTCTGTACCCCAAATCAAACCAAACAGTTAAACAGCCCAACCCAACAACGAACCCGATTGTAATAATACAAAAAAAACCTGCCGATTAAATTTACAACACAATTCTTGACACTATTTTACAGAATTTGTTTGTTAGAAATGATAAAAGGAATGGTACAAGTAACACACAATATTATTACTGACTACATACTGGCCTCGTTTATTCAATACACACCGAAACCGATAACGAACCTGAACATTAAAAATTTGGAATATAAAAAATTAATTTTCTCGAAAATATGTCAATCAGACGCTACAAAAGTGTAAACTTGATCTGTAGTTTGACATTTTGAAGGTGTTCAGCAAGTTTCATATTATTCCTCAAATGCATAAAGAAAAAAAGTGTGGAAAACTGAAGTGGGACAGACAGACGGACAGACGGACTGACGGATGCAGAGGAAAGCTATAGTCCCCTCCGGTGAAACCGGTAGGGGACTAATAAACATGAGAACACACTTAAGATAGAGGGACAAAATGGTTGAATAGTTCTCTCAGTCGTTTATAGTAATAGACAAAATATACATGGCTGGTTAACTGAAGAAAAATATGCTGCTCGATTTCCAAAGAGTGAAAGTGTGACTAATTGACTGAACAACACAAAACCAGAAAAATATCATTTTTACTTCACTAATCACATTGTTTCTGTCTCAACTTTCAAAGACTAAAGGGGACCTGGAAATAGGATTAATTATGGCGAGCTTTTAGCAGGCCATAAACATGAAAACTACAGTAGAGAATCAAAGGCATTGTTCTGGCCCCCAATCAAATGTATGATTGGGTTACATAATCACCCTGCTTCTAACATGACGCAATAATCTTCGCTACTTTCAGTGATGAAATCATTTTACTGCATTGATTTGCCATCATATAATTTCTCCCCCATGAAAAGAAAATGTCAAATGTTCTTTACAATGGCACTTTTATTGAATTCTGACAAAGGAATACAAAGCATTCCCCGATAGGTTGAAAAATTGATCAAGATCAATCACAGGCTTAATTTTTTCAGATCTGGGTTGATCAAATGCTTTTTCCTCCTCTTTACATGACCTGCAGAAACAAACACCAGACAGACATTGTCTGATCCGAATCACAAATTACCCCAGAATGTATCACCCATACTACAATAATCTCTTGATTTATTATTTAATTTCAAAAATGAATCAGCATCTGCAATCTCCCGCATAATCCCCTGATTCACAGCCAAATCGTCTGTCCATTATACCAAGGTGCTAAGACTAATTAATTAGCATACCTATGCATAGGATTTGCCTTATCCCAAGAGGGCCTTCTCTGATTTTTTGATCGATAGCAAGCTAACACACAACACAAAAGAAAAAGCCCCCATAAAATATTGCTATCTTTTTCTTTTTTTAAATTAATTGACATCAAACCTTGATTAAACAGGATACCATCAAAATCTGATAGGAAAAGAGTGAACATCATATTTTAAATTACCAATCAAACACACAACTGCAGAGTCTGTACCTTGTAAATCAAACATGAGACATCCTGGGTAAGTTAATGATTTCCCCATTTAGAAACTGCAGAAATCAAGCAATATGATTAATGGCTGAGATAACCCTACTTTTATTGTATTAATTAAAGTTTAAACTGACTTTAATTAATTTAATCCAATATGCTTGCCTTTGATGTCTGGAACTAGAGTTATCTCCCCTTTGCTCTGTATTATAATGATGGAGAGAGAGAAGATTGAGAGAGAGAGAGAGAGAGAGAGAGAGAGAGAGAGAGAGAGAGACAGACTGAGGTAAAGTCTGTTTAAGGAAGTCTTGGAAAGGATACAGACAATCTGACAGAGATGAGACAGACACTGGTATATACCCAGTCAAACATGTGGTTCCTTAAATTAATCAAACTAATAAACCCCCCCCCCCCCAAAAACTTATGAACTCCTTGGGCCCTGAAGTCCTAAGAATTCTCTTTGACCTTACGCGTTTTAAGGAAGATTAAAGCAGTGAACACTGGGCACTTGTTGGGGCTCTGCATCAGAAGCGGTCCGCGTCTCATCAATGATTCAGCAGGGCTCCCAGCTTCACTTGAATCACGACAGTTGAGTAACAATAGATTGAATCACCTAGACGGTTTAATATTGCCCCTAAAACATGGTTCCGAGGGGTTAATTATGCGTAATGTATTTCTCTATCAATGCGCCCATCTGACATAAGGCTTGGTACAGAATCTGTTTACATGGATGTAATTGTGACAGAGAATAGGAAAAAAAAATCTCAATAATCAGATTGCAAAACTAATTCCTTTTTCCCCCCACGTAAGACTTGAAATTTTCCTATAATTTGAATCCTCACCGATTTCTACAAGAGCATTATTGACTCACTTTTCTTTAGAAACAAGGAAGTTAAAATTTTATTTTGAAAAGAATATGTCAAATCTTGTGTGATGCCTTAGATATTACTCTAAAATAAAAAGTGTACTCCAAAGTTTATTCAATTCTTTTATTTCTTTCTTATGGAATATGAATAAGGCTGTTGTAGCATTAAAGCGTTCTTTCTGTCATAATTTCCAATTATCAAGAACAACAAAAATATCAAAATTTAGTACACATTTTCACCTAATTTTGTCAACACCTTTTGGATATTTATAGCAGGTAAAGTGAGTGATAGGTGTCTAAAATTTGCAATAAAAACATCATAAAATAAATAAAATGAAAATCCCGGTGCGCAATTTCTCCATTCCCAATTGGGATTAATTTATTTTGATGGATTATTATCCAGCGAATAGACAACAGAATTGAAAATCAGCCTGTCGGAATAGATTTCGTAGCCGCTCGCTTTGATCTTATAAGACGATATTCTCATCCAAGATCTCACCTACACAAATGTACCAACATCATGAATGGGCTCCCAGTATCCACAGAGAAAAATATTGACATAAATTCTAAATATTTCATCAAACACAGCCATCAATGCGATATTAAATTGTACGAGCCTTACATCTACGAGGGTCAATACCCCGTAGTAGTACTACAATCTAACGCTGCATTTTATCACACATGTTGTGTACATGGGTCTACCTCTCATAGATGATCCATCTGAAATAAGATCACACATTGACTTTGATTTTATTCTACAATCATATTCAGTATGAATTAATGAATAACTCCTTATCAACACATGTGCTCTTCTGAGGGATTGTGTTTTATATTTTACAAGAGATCCATTCTACAGATATTTACATGTTCGGTATTCAATGATACCGGATAAGTATAATAATGAACCTCAAGCTGTCGCACTGTTCGATAACAATCTCACGATGTGTCCACATAGATAAATTGAAAAAAAATATGAGACTTTGTACGATTTTTTTAATAACCAACAGGGACCTGTGGCAATGTGTGTGTTGTACTTTTATGAATATTTTATCAGATTAGAAGAGTTATTGAACAAGGGCTGCTCTGGATCAGCAAATCAGCAAGTAAGGCGAGGTTCTGAGGATTGCAAGAAACACAACACACAAAAAAATAATAAAAATCCCAGGGTCATTTCGCTGGTGACTTCCATTAATGCAGTACCTTATACCCTCAAAATGTATAAATAATTGAATAACGGATCAGGCTTGTAAACACATAGGAGAAACAAGAATATATATAGAGAGAGCCTGTGGCCCCTTAATGCTTTAATACACTGATGGCCAGCAAACCAATAAAGATCGAGCCGACTAGCGCTGCCCCTACATCAGAGAAAAGCAAAGGCACTGGCCGAAAAAATGTTTATTAACAAAACATATCAGATAATAAAAATCAATAATATCCAGAGGTTTGAACAATACTGATATGGTATACCATACATCTAATTAGTGCAACAACATATGCTACCGAATCCTCTGTCTCCCTAGCATCAAACAAAAATGTTATTTTCAAGATATTCCAAGCAAGTGGTTTGGGGAAATAATTAGCTATATTGAAATTTGAAGCCTATCTGAAACCTTCCGAAAAAAAACCCACATCTGCTGTCTCGATTTTCACAAAATGTATCTAAAATAGATATTAAAAAGTCATGCCCCTTCTAAATTTTTTATTTTTTCCTTGACACCCAAAATAAAAAGCCTTTTTCATTTTGTTTACACATTTAATCATGATATTTCATCTCTATGCCAAAACATACAGGGGCTTATTAACAAGCCAAGAGAACTGTCGACTCTTTTCGCAGAACAAATGCTGCATTCCTGCATTTGGCTGTTGGAATGCTGAACGGTACAATCACTCGCATAGCAAACATTTTGGCAATGCAAGTAGGAAGAAGACACTGAAATCAAAATACCCTCTGCTTTATCAGTGAAAACCTGACAGCGAGATTCTTAGTGCCATCATCAATTTCACTCAGGCAAATATTATCGCTGTCTTTTGTATCTCTTTCCTCCAACAAGACAGGAATGTTAGAAAACACTGGAAAGTTTTCAGTATTTTTTTTCCTTTGGAAAAAACTATTACTGCTTTTTATTTGAAAAATAAATATTTTGATCAACCATCAAAATCTTTTCAAAGATAAAAAAAAACTTTTAATAGTTAATCCACCTGCACTATCAGCAAAAAAATAAAGCAATGAAAAGTGATTCTAGACAAGAACCTAAAAGTTACAACAGTTTTTAATATATTCCCTCCATTTTCAAAACATTTCACATGTTAAAAGCCCCTTCCGCTTTCTGATGGTCTCTTAACAAAACTACTTAGCTCTCATATGCTTCCGAAATATTCTGCATACTTGCTTGTAACCAACGAGCGAGTGTAGTAGAAAAATGTCCTCAAACCACATCGCGCCACACCTCTAATGCCAAAGTCAATTTTACCACAAAGTCTCAAGTTGCCACCGAAAAACATGTGACCACAATAAATAGAAAAAATGGTAACAATTTTCTGTAGCAGATATTTTTTTTATTCTTACACCATACGGAAACCCTACGATGTGTTTCAAATTAGTGAAAAAAATACAAAAAGAGCCATTAACCCACAGGTCATAAAATACAAACTTTACACAAGTATGCACAACACACTGTTATTTTGTTCCGTGGGGAATTTTTCTCTTTTTCTCTTCAAAGTAGTTTTTTTTTTAACTTCTGACAGCAGAGTGCAATTTATGAAAATGTCACTGTGACTGTAAACTGAGACAGAGAGCAGACAGGCAGAAGAGGGGAATTAAATTTGCCTGTTGAGCAGCTACTTTCACCTTCAATGAAGCAGAGCTGCATGATAATTCACAGATTAAGCAACGCTTTCTCTTGTGTAAGCTCGGTCCATTTTCAACACATTGTCATTACAGATAACAGAGTCATCTAAAAATTCAAAGAAAACAAAAACCCTTTTGCACCAAGACTTATCTCGACACACGTAAATCATAACTTCTTTCCTGAATATCAGCATGAAAATTGGAATGTTCGACATTCCAGCGATATTTTCATAAAGAGGTTGTCACTGCAGAGAAGGCATTCTCAGACAATGACAACAACAATGAAACATCGACAACAACAACTAAACATCTTAAACAAGAGAGTAGCGAGGACACTGCATCATTATGTTGTATTTACCAGTGCTACGATCTATTTCAAGCCTTCCTTTTTTTAAATGTCTATTTCCCTGCTTCGTTTTACAATTTCATTTTTTATCAAATTTCTCCGCAATGTCTCAGCTGAGAGGAAGTGACATGCTGGCAGATGCTTTCCAAACCTCCAGTGTTTGCTGTGAAACGTCTGCAGACTTATAACTAATGAGACTGAGATATTCTGTATACCAGATATCATCCTGCAGTCATCACTAACATGTCAATCAGATTAAGGGATAGGTAAGATTGTTTGTTTTTTTTCATTTCATTTTTAAATAATAATGGGGGACAACTCTCAAGAGTACAAATTATCTCCCCTTAAAACAAAGCTATAACCAGACTTTGATTTTCCAAAAAAAATCATTCGATAGGTATTAGCTCAAAAGTTTTATAAATGTTGTACTAAAATATTAATAAAAGTTTTAAAATTCAAAAAGACCTTTAAGTGATTACAAGCAGAACAGTGTCTCCAACATATTTCCCCAGAGGAAATCTCTAGCTAACTACAAAAATCAATACCAATTAATTAACATGGGATAATAAGCTATGAACCATTCAACCACGTAGATCTGTCTCCAGTAAAAAAAAAATCTGAATACGCATCAAAAAACAGACCCATGTTACATAACCTGTGCATGAACTACACACTCCCAGATGCACAAAACTGTTTATTTAAATGACAACAAGATAAATTTTTGAAAAACTGGTTATAAGGGCATTGAGGCATCTGTTGATGTCTTTGCTTGACAAAAACAGTTTTATGATAAACAAGCCCGATGATAAATATTTTGCATGCTCGAGCTCAGCTAAAAATTAAGAATTCATTAGCTTCTAAACTCTCCATGCATTTCAATTTGCGTCTAGTGTCTACCCCCACTCTGCCATCTTTGAAATATTCAGTTAATGTATGTATAACAAAACGCTGCCAGAATCGTATTTCTTAAGAATTTAATGCTTTTTTTCTGGAGTGACTAAATGAGGGGCTGCCAAACAAAGGGCCGTTATTCATAGCTGCAATAGGTACACACACGACGAAGAACACGCTCATTGTACCAAACTTCTCGAGAAAAAGACATTAAAACTGTTTACTTCTATTAAAAACTTCCTCGCACATTTTACACGGTTTTTTAAAATGGGTAAACAAAGCCGCTTAGTTCAATATGACACCGACTACTTGAGACATTTTATTGGACGTAAAAAATTAATCATATGCAGAAACGAGTGATAAAACTTTTATGGCCTTGGGTTTCAAATGGGGCCCGAAATTACCCG
This sequence comes from Magallana ariakensis, assembly GCA_020458035.1. NCBI lineage: Eukaryota > Metazoa > Mollusca > Bivalvia > Ostreida > Ostreidae > Magallana > Magallana ariakensis. The sequence goes on along the minus strand of CM035819.1, from coordinate 9,124,677 downwards.
TGCTAGTTTATCAAAACTCGTCCTGTCAAAAACAAATTTTATGGTCCATGAAAAAAAAAATTACATTCAGACTAATTTTCCTGTCTGAACTAAGGATGAAATTGTTTAAGTCCACAATTTCAAAAATTTTGTAATAAAAAAATCTACGTATATGATAACCAAGTAGCTGATTGTCAGTGCAAAAATTATGGTGCATTCGAGTTTTTTGTTTAGTGTTTAATATCAACTTAATCATAATCCATTAAAATGAAATAACTGAACATGATAATGAATTCAAACTTGACACCCTATTTTGGCTAATGGCAAATCAATTACTTTTTTTTTTTTTAAATCTTATTACACTTTAAGAATATTCTATTTTTTAAAAGGAATCTAGAATTCATAATTGTAATGAAAAATCTTTTCAAGGTTTTTACAAACATGTCAAATAGGTTTCGAAAAAAAAAAAATCAAACAATAACATCTGCACAGAGCAGGTAATAAAAATCTGAACAAGAATGCTGTATTGAAATGCTTTATTTACAAATGCCGATTTAAAATTGATATTTAAAATGAATCTAATTCACACAGGATTTAAATATAAAGATTTAAAGTCCCAAAGTGTGAATCTTTTTACAAAGCAACAAAGACCCATATCCAACATTATAAGTCCCGTCGTATTGAACACAAAAACATAGGCCATGCTGCACTGCCCATTCCGGGGCGTCTAGAGGAAGAAAAAATAAAATCATTGTCAGCCTTGAACCTCTAATCAGGATCAGACTCTATCGCTGCAGATCAAGAATATGATTATTGAACATTTAAAACACTTCAGACTTTGGTCTGTGTACACACTGCGCAACGCCTAACCGTGACCCTGGCGAAATAGATTTTTTTTCTCAAGTTGGGACCACTTAAGACACTGGTCAAATAGAAATAGGAGACTTCACTCATTTAGATGGGCCTCTACAGTGAACCTGATGTGGACAAATTAACACAGAGACCAAATAAACCTGAAGCAGACAAATCAAGGGAAAAAGGTTTTAAATTACAACTTGAAAATGCCATTAAACGAAGATGAGAAGTTGGGTGGTAAGGTTTGAACCCTTGAACCAATGACAAAAAAAAATCATTAGGAGATTTTCATTTCGATCTCTACCAAGTATGGAAATAAACCTTATCTCTTCACGGGGTCTCCCGTTTTTAGCCCAGGTCAAGGTTCAAAGGTTATCAACATGCTCACCAGACAATGCATGTGGGATTATGTCACCATGACCCTTGACCCAACTCTTTGGAGTCAACGCGTCCATTTTCCCTGTGGCAATACACAATATGCAGATTTCATATTGAATTTCAATTCCTCAAACAGTCCATTGATTATTATGACTCTTATATGATATTGCCAAAAACCTCAGACAAGTAAAGACCTCGGTAAACAATTGTACATTGTAATTGCAAATCATTTCATTGAAAATCAGACTTTAAAAATGACAGCTAGGTTTCCACAAAATAAGGTAAATGCTAGATTGCATAACAGATAAATCTACAGAAAACTTTTGATCATTGCGATGAAGTTGTACAAACAAATGCAAAATGTACCTTCTGCTTAAACATTTAGCAAGAAACCTAAATGGTCGTTCACCATAGCTGTTCTACAACTCCACCCAGAGATGTTCAATCTGTGTACATTATTACATACGCTGTGAGGTCTTTACTTTTAGTGTAGAAAACATTTAAAGTTAATGACCTCCCCCCCCCCCCTTTTCAAATCAATATCCTTCGCGATCACCAAAACCATCCATCTGTACGAATCTGCAATCATCCAGATACTGGGGAGTGATAACAGAAGCTCCCATTAATGTCTATCTGTTGTTTATGTTGTCCCCAAACCGGTCGTCATACAACAGCCTAATGAGGTTTGATGTGTGTCAACTGTGTTGATTGATGAACACAAAACCATTACATGCTGCAAATTAGCATTTGATTAATACATATAAATTTGCCCAGCTCATTCGATTGACTACACAATGAGTGGTGAGGGCCCATGTCTAGACTCAACATCAACAATATCCCCAACCAAAGTTATCGGGGCAATAAATCTTAATTATGTTTTTACAAACAATATAATATCTCTCCCTCTCTTTCACTTTCCAGCAGAATAGATGCATCACATGGAGTATGGGTGCATGAATCTCATTCTGCTTTTGGGTGCAGACGATATTATCATCAAATTTCCTCATTTTTATCTGCTCAAAAACTGTATTTCATACTTTTAGGGACGTCCTGGACATATTATCTTTATTCCTGTATGATAAATATTCTATAATTAACACGGGTTAATTATCTATACATGTATTAATGTCTGCTTTGATGTTTAATATTCCCTTGTCAGCAACTCTGATGTCCACGAACCAGCGTTGCTGGGTATGGGGGTTCAAAGTTCAACCACTGGTCACCCGTTGGCTACATCTGTTGCTTGAGTGAACTCAACACAATAACAGCAGCAACCAAAAGGGGAAAAAATCCAACATCTGCCGTCCAGGGTCTATCCTCAAGTCCATAATAATCTGGCATAATTAATTTCTGCCGATTAATTTTCTCTACTGAACTCTGCCACAATAGGTGAGCGACATGCAAATCGGCTATACACACACTACATGATAGACCAGGAGACCTCATGCAAATCTTGTGCAGGTGCTTTTCTCAATGTACATAATTTATAACTCAGTGACGCAATGCAGTGCAGCATAAATTTTCAATCTCTGGGAACGTCTAAGATAAAACAAAAAAAAAAACCTACGCAAACAATTGGACAGGGAGACGGAACCGAAAAAAGACAGAATACAGAGCAGAGGCCTACGTACAGACCAGACGCAAAATCCAAACAAACAATTAGTGCAGAAAAAGCTGCATCCGTTACTATAAAGCTTGATGCACCATTAATGTAGACAGCGGTTGGAAAATGTCTTCAAGAAAAACTCTGCACACACGAAACCTGACAGAGCGCTTCCTGTCGCGTCTTGAGGCTTTTTCTTTCCATATTTGCCCGGCAACCCATCCTGATTTTATGATTTGCTAGACTACAGGGGAATCCTTGGTTACCCTTCCTATGACAGAAAAGCCCAAAATCCAACTTCCGAGGTACACAACCGCATTATTACATAACCATTTTAAATGAAAAAAATCCCTGAGTCAGGAAAATAAAAGGTGACTAATGACTTGAAATTGATTAACGATGTCAGGTTTAAAATGGCATCCATTTATTTATGATTTCCATAAATCTTGACTAGTCGTATTACAAAATATAAACGGCTTAAGCATTTTCTTTTGTAGCTAACTGCAAAAGGAAATAAATTAGTAGGTGCATTGGCCTCTTAAGTGCACAACAGAACTTTTCTCAACTGAGAAATAATTTTTTTCATTTTTCCTAATGAGAAGATAGAATTTCCCCTTGATGACAGCCTTTAAAATGAAAATAAAAAATTTCATAATCAACAGTGGCTATAATACAGAGGGCGCTTCAATTGAGCGGGCTAGACTGAATCACATTACCTCACAGGATGACATGACATGGATCTCTGCATTATAAGTCATTAAAATCAAAATTTATAATGAAGTTTTCTTTCCCTTCAATCCCCTTTTTTCTAAAACGCATCCTGAAGCTAAAATCTTGTAATCTGCAACTGCATATTTAGTCATAGTTATAGCCTCCGCTGAAATTGGCCCTCTTATTTTCAATCTGATTATCTGCCGGCAAATCTCGAAATTTCTTTCTCTGTCACTTTATTAAAATCTTCAAAGACACTTCAAACAACCTCTTGGGGAAGAAAAACTAGCAGTAAAGTTAAATGGAAAAAAGAAACTTTCTGGAGATCTAGCAACAGTTCAACAGTTAGTGTTTCATTTCCTTGTTCAAATCAAAGACTCTCAATGTCTCAAAAAATTGCCAACAAGCAATCTATGCGGCCTTAAGGTCGAAAAACTGGCAAATACCTCATGTTCTTAATCGTTGCGAACAAAATACACGTCTGTAATAAATTTGAATACCTCCTTTTTTCTTATTAAGTGCTGCTGTCAGAAAAGACCAGAAAATCTGAGAAAAATGTCCCAGGTGAGAACGAGTGTTAGCAAGGACCTGAATTCAAAAGAACTGGTACCAGTTCAACTCAAGAATCTCCGCAAACAGGATTCCCCGACATCCATTTGTTCTCCATGGCAGTGTCACATGATCAGCGCACACTGTTGACATAGACTAGTGCAGTCCAAACATCTTCGTCTTGTCTTCAAACACTGGGCCTCCTGTTTCTATCGTCACATTGTTCCTAATCAATCGAGATAATTAAATATGACAGGAGATTAGCCAGCAACAAACATGGAGTACCCCTGTCTGGTGGAATAAAGTTGGGCTAACCGAGGTCAGACCCAGCTCAAATCCTTAAAGTACACTTTACAGAAAAACTAGTTTTAAAAAGGAAGAGCCAGAAGTTTTCCTTTTCGTTCTTTAAAAGTACCACTTACAACTTTAGGTTTGGAAAAAATTAGAGAAAGTTAAGATTATTAAAAAAACAAACTTATTCCTGATAGACTTATTGTGTCTTCATTTTCTATCCTCTCAACACAATTAATACTTAATAGTGCGAGACATCTTAGATCAAAAATTGGACAAAAAAAATGCAACTACGTTTCTTACTGAGAGTTCCCTACATATCTACTTCTCTTCTTTATTCTATTTCGGATTTCTAATTGGAAAAATATTTCATATTTTTAGTGAGGCTGCCAAATATCAGGTATATTTTGGCCCAACAAAAATCACAGAGTCTCAGATTTTCCTTTCCATTAGACTTACATCTGTCTTCGCTTGATGTGCTATGCAGTGTTCAGCAGTACAATAAACCTGCACAATCTTGGCCCCGTCGTCACCAAAATTTTCAAGTCATTCAACTTGGTCCTAAACTCAATTCCTTAAAGAAAAACTGCATAAATTTGAGGTGAAAACTCAGACTTGAGGCCGAGTATTGACTTGAGGAAAGTTGGTGACGGCGGGCCCTGACCTGACAAATACCTTTTCAACTTTTAACAAAAATATTGTCATGATATTCTATCCATGCAGTTACTTGCTGTGCAAATTAATTCCTTTAAAATTGGTGAAAGTTGAATCAAATGGATACATGAAACTTATTTAACAATAACGGCCCATTTTTCAATTGATTGCATTTTCTACAAATCTTTTCACATTTTTCAGTTTTATGAAGTTTGAAGTATTTATAAATATGAATTAATTACCATAGTCAGCTTTCCATAGTTACACAAATTCTGCTTCGTATCTTTATGTTTCAGCCCAATACCCATAATCCCTTTTCGTCGCAGTAATAGTCAGAGTGGGATCTGGCAAAATCCCCCGTTTTTCTCTTGACAAAAATCTGATTTGTTATCTCAGTAAAATAGTCCCTATTCATACTTATGTTAAGTGCCCATTTCATTTCCTTGCCAGAGTTGGAGTGAATTAATATTTTGTGATTTTCATCGCAATACGACCTATTCAGCTTTCTATGTCAATAGAAACTATTGTAGACCACAAATAAATTGCAAGGCACATTTTTAGACTAGACCCAATATTAAATGTTTGGTGTATTCAGATATGTTTTCTATTGACACAAAAAGTAAATATTTTCCTGCTAAACTTGCAAAGTAATATCGAAATACATATATTTCCTGAATACCCGGATGTTAGTAAGTTACTTTACCAAGATCAAGATTGGTTGGCTGAACAAGATAAACACAATACCTTAGTCTTCAAACACCTGTCTGTTTGTTAAACAGGAATTAAAATAAAATAATTTCCCTTTACTGTCACTAAACTCTTCCTTCATTAAATTACACTTTCATGATTTAAAAGCAGTTTTCACTTCCCAGTAACTGCGAGAGAGAGAGAGAGAGAGAGAGAGAGAAGGAGAGATAAGAAAAAATATGAGACTAATTTATCAACCAATTAAATAAACTTCTTTTTTTCTCATGAAAATGAGACCACTAGATATCTGGGGATAAAAGATGCAGGAATCTAAGTAAGAACAACATATAGCTAAGCTTTCCTCCAGACAGAAGAATTTTTTCGGCAGGAAACTCAAAATGCAGCGCTAAGCTAAGTGATTCAATCTTTACTGGTCTATGCAACTCAATAGAAGAGTTTCATCTGAAACTGATCATCTCAAGAATTTTCCTTCTGTTATAATTGATGCCTGACAAACTCGGCTCTTCCAGAGTTTCATTTGTTTCTTAAGAGTTGTTTTTTTATTCATTTGGAATACAAGTATACACTTGAAATTTTCGCCTAATTAAGTGTTGTACTTTGCTGGATGATAAAATATCAATACGATTGACTCACTCACGCTGTGGTAAATCTAAGAGTGTGATTTTCCTATGACCCGAGTTTCATACTATTCACTTTATTTTGACTTCCTACAAAATGTAGGAAACACCTAACAGCTTGTAATGCAATCAAACAAAGTCAATACGCTTATCCTAAAAAGAATTTAATGTTTTTAGCATTAAAACTAGTGACAAAATATACTCCACAGTAGAAATATAACTGATAACGTCCCCCATCAACCATTAAATAATAACTGAATTCAGATACATAACAAAAATCAATACTCTGTCATAATGAAATGCACAGGTTCTTCAAATTTCTACTTAACATATTATTAATGAGAAAAACTTACAATACCTAAGGCTAACCCAATCTAATGAAAATTGTCATTTGAAAAAGTTGAAAAATGAAAACTGATAATCCTCCTAAAAATGCATTAACCTTTAAAAATCGATGAAACCTGGTATCAATCTATCCTGGGGACTTAACAATACTTTTTGAACTGTGTATGTCAACATTTTGATAAAAAAAAACTCAATAAAGATGCATGCCTCATTTACAGAATGAGCTTGGGAGACGGAGGCTCAAATATATCACAGGTGAAAATGACGAGGCTCGGGTCCGAGGTGAATGTTTCTCTTTCGGATGTTTCAGGAGCTTGTATGAATAACAGATCAATGGGGAGGGTATTAGATTTCTGAATGATAGCACGACATCAAGGCTTTTGTTCCCCGAGTTTAAAAAAGCGGGTGCTACATTGAAAAATACAGGGAAAAAGTCACACAATTATCATGCAGTAACGCCAATAGTGCAGCCAAAACAAGCAAGGTCTGTGTTTTTCTTTGTAGTAAGGAGATTATCACCTAAATCTCTAAGTCTGATTTTTTAAAATGGGATTACCTGTAATATTTTGGGGGCAAGGACTTTAATTGTGATTGTACAGGAAATCCTCTTGTACAATTAAATCCAACAAAGAGTAGCAGAAATATCCAATAAAGAGTCGTATAAATTATTTTTTTAATGGATTAGCTGATTACTCAGAGTTTGTGTCTCTTTAATTAATTGCTACCAATTTTAAAACTACTTGCTGTACTACGTACCAAATGAAAAAGTTGTAAACCTTAGAGAGAGAGAGAGAGAGAGAGAGAGAGAGAGAGAGAGAGAGAGATATTTAAATTGACAGTTTATCAATATGATCGATTCATCTGAACATGAGAAAATTAAAACAGAGAGAGTAATCTGACATAAAAGGACACCGGACTCTTGCCCTCCCTGTAGAATATACACATATTAATCAGCTGTTCTCCTGAATAAATATTTCCTTAGGGGCACTGACCCAAAGGATATCAGATGAAAGGCTTACCCGCACACCCGATCACCACATCTTTGTCCGAGCAAAAATACAGAAACCTCCGCCACTTTTTTCAGATTTTTTTTTTCCTCTTCTAAATCCCCTTCAGTGAAACGTTTCTGCTTCAGAAAAATCAAGCAGACTATAAAGATGAAAAGTTTTCTTTTTCTAATGAGAAGCCATTTTCTGACACATATCTCAGCACTTTTACATAAGTAACGATAATGCTTTCAAAATGGTGAATTCTGCCATTAAGCTTACAGCGACAAGGAAAGCATGCGGGATCAAATCATTACAACTCTAGTGAAATGTACGACTGCTTGCAGTGAAATGTTAATGCGCATGTATTCAACTATTTTTTTCTGCCTTTCAGTCACGTGTGCATTTTACAATGAATTATCTACCTGTGGAAAAATTTTATTCTAATTGACAAAAAAACAACTCGATCTGGTTGACATTACATCCTCAACCTTCAATTTCCAAGAAACATACAAAAGACATATGTGTTTCGACCATGTTTCTCTTTAAAAATTATAGTTCTTGGTGCGTTTCATACCATACACAGAGAAAAAACCACCTAGCCCCAAACGAAACCAACCACCGAGCCCTTAAAGTACAGACCCGACGACATGTTTCTTTTGTATTTCTTTTTACCCACAAATCAATGGGAGAGAGAGACACACACACACAGATCAAAACGAGCTTTCATTTTGTAACTGAAACCTACAGCTGTCTTCCCTTTAATTCCCTCTCTGGTCAGTCACCAGGTATGATACCCCTGACCACAATAGTGAAACTAGGCCTCTCCATGGCTAGCCAATGTCCTCAGGTGACCCCAAATGACCACAAGATTCTCAGTGCTCCCGCCAATGTGTATCTAGGTCACACCTCCCCCAGCCTGCTGCTAAAGCCCCCATAGAGTCCCTGTCAACAAACACTGGATCTCTTACCTGTTTCTTTCATCGTCTGAAAATCTCAACAGATATCTGAGTCATTCTGGAATAGCACTGAATTATTATCTCTAGCTCACTGTCACCTCACAGACGCATGTCGTTCCTCTATATGTGTCTACCACACTGAAATTAACCTAGACACAACGTCAAGTGCTATAAATAACCCCAGCTTCTGATTGGTTCAAAGGAAACAATATTTTTTTTTTTTAAATGAGGCAGAGCATACAGAGAAAGAGAGAGAGAGAGACTCATCAATCTAACTGGCAGATGTTTTGATGGCCCAATCTCCCCAAAAGAGAATCATTGTGCAAAGTTTCTTAAATCTAGATCTCAAATAAAACTTGCATTTCACATGTTCTCACTTTCTGATAAACTAGCCAGGAATAGAATCCCTAGGAGATAGGTACACAGGGAAAAAATCTGTGGCATTGGCTCCCATTAAAATAGTTGGGATGCCATCACATATAGCGTACTCCTATCTGAGGCTCAGCATCATCTCCCGTATAAATTAGTATACCAAATCCCTCATCATTCACCCAAAATTCACATTTTTTGATAAAAATCAAGACTAAATGGCCATCTTTGCGGCATAAAAAAAATCATTGTGTCTGTGGCACAGTTGTTTTTTATTCTTACAGCGAATTACTCTATATATATTATTTTTTTTTCAAAAGCTAAATAAAAATGCTTCAAGTTTTTACTCATATCTTTCCTTAAAAGATTCCTTAATTTATATGTAAAATATTAAATAAAATTATCCATTTATTGGTCAGTAAACTCATTAGCTTTGGATAAACACAAACATATACTGTGGTTTCATCAATATTCGTTGAATACCAATTTTCATAGATTTCATTGTTAAGTTTATTCATGAAATCAAATGTTCATTGAAGTGCAATTTTTATTTACATTTTGTATTGATAGGATCAAATTGGCCACGAATTTACGCATCATTAAAACTGTAATTTTCACTTTATCCATGAAAATTGAACCACAGTATCCCCGTCGATCCGCAACATGGACATTTTTTTCTACATGAAACAAATGATTAAAATTACAAAAGTTACAAATTCATCAACTTTAAGAGTGTTTGTTTATTTGATATTGAGGAAGACAAAAAGAAAATTTCATATCAGGGAAGAGAAAATCTTATGTCCTTAATAGTCAGGGTTTCCTTAATTCTAGCTAGCTTGATAAAAAAAAATCAGTAATTTGCAATAAATTAAATGATCACTTAAAAAAAAGCAAGCATGTTTCCATCTTAACAATATCTAATCAGAAAGCAGAAATATTAATTAAATCACTTCTAAATTAATCGAAAACTAAAAACCTAAAAATACACCAGTGCTGCGGCAATTAAGAATGGCAGATCATTAGATGAGAAGTGAAGGGCTTTTAAGTGCAATATATATATTTCATTAATCAGTTCTGCTGATGCACCTCCATCCTAAGGAAATTTAATTTGATCTTCCATTCAACACAAACAACTAATCTTTTAATTGCTAGTCCATGCTGCTGCTTGCTCGTTAATTATTCCTAAAAATTAAGTTTTGAGAAGATCAGTACTACATGCAGTACGTGACATTTATTTGTATTCATTTACTATAATTACTGTTATGTGCGAACTACATGTATACACATATTAACACAAAGTAAAAAGCATTCAACTAATAAGTGTATATACCAATCAAGAATTGTCATCATTTTTATTATCAGAATTAAAATTGATTGGAAAAATTCAATAAAGCTCAACGAAAAAGTCACAATTTGTAAAAAAAAAAAAAAAAAGGGAGGATTTTCTTTAAACATCCTACACAGAATGACAAATATTTTATTTGCAACAAAATAATTCATCCTAGATTTTTTTTCAAGTGCATCAAGTTTTTACTAAACAAATTATAGCTCATTTACATATAAGAATTCTTGCTACAAACATTGTTTGTAGCAAGAATTCTTGTTTGAAACAATATTTTTTCTATATTAAAAAGAATAATTTTTAACACAAAAGGTATAGTGATTTTGTAATATTTATTATAAAATAATTGCTGCAAGCATTATATATTAAATATTCACTCTACAGAAAACTGCACTGTGCATATTTTAACTTACTGTATATCCAGTTTTTTTCATGTGTCACTTAATTAGCGAAAATTGGGAAACTGTATAACTTTTTTTATTTGCGTCAGTCATTTTTTGCGATAAAAGAAGTTTCTTATTACAAACAATACTTGATATAATTTCTGCTTATTATATATTTTTAGATGTAAATGTGATCGCGAAAAAAGGGAAAATTTGATCGTGAAAACTACCGGATATACGGTAATCCGAAAATTAAAATCTTAGTATGATAATTTCTCTACATTTTGGAAATTCTGATAATTCTTTGTCATTTTATGCAGTCATGTACCCAACAAACAAAAATATCTGCATCTGTTAATGTAATATCTGTATCAATTCATTCATTTTAAATTGTTTGTAAAATAATTTGTATTCTTAGTGCCTCTTCCTCGTTTATTCAAATGTTTCATATTTTTTTAATGGTTAAAGTACATGCATGTATGCCTTAATAATATCTCAATCTGCAGCAGATTTTGATCAAATTTAATTATTAATCACAGAAAAAACTAGAACTAACTGCGAAACACATGTACAACACAGCTTCAATCTAAATCTGTATAGTTTTAAGTCAACGAAAGTGAATGTACCATGAATATTCTATTCCTCATCAAATGCTAATATCTTTTGGAAAGTATCTAATTTTTCACTAAAAATCTCTACCTGAAATTATTTTCATATATTTCTTTGTGTTTTTTAAATTTTTCCAACAAATTAAGTTAGAATTTATCACATACCTTATAGGGCAAGATATTGGCTACGCAAGAAATATGCCGTTTTGGAGTCTTTTCAAGTCCATATGTCGTCTACAAAAAAATATGCAATCGAAAATAAACAAATATTTTAAAAAGACACTATTACGCGAGACAAAACTGTAGTAGAAGGCAATGCATTGTAAATATTGTATGCATTGAAGAAGTGCATTTTCAGATTTTAAAAACTCAATTTAGCAGGCCTGATCTCATTTCAAATACTATGAAAGGCCAAGAATATGCATGCAAATGTAAACAATACATTGTGTATTATCTAATTTCTGTGAAAATGGAAAAGGAAAAAAAATTTTTATCTGCATTAGACAACCTTTTTTCAACTACAGTATTCAAGAGAGAATGGGAGGCTGTCAGGTTTTTTTAAATTAATTATAGGGATGATGAGGGTATGTTGGGTTTTTTAAAACCATAATTTTTAACTCTTTTACAATATTTGGCCATAAAATGCATTTTAAATAGTTATCAATAGGGTAAATAGTCTATATTTTACAATTTTTTGTATAAATCTAACCAATGACAAACAGATAACTATTAATAGTTGAATCGCTTATACCAACTATCCTTGATAGACAACAAACTTGTGAAAAGATGAAAAAATTAAATTAAAATTAAGGTGATTTTTACATGTATTATATCTAAAGAAGTACATGATACCAAATGGAGGTGGCCCAGCACTCTGAACCTTTTTCTTATATCTAAATATAAACACAGGTCACAAGTCTAAGGCACAAAACTTCAACACTTATGCATAATATAACATGATAAAACCTCTCCTTAAAATTACATCCATGATGGGTTTTCATTATTATTAATTAGTAAATGTGCAATGCTAATTACACCAATTTTTTGTTGTACAACTTGACATTTCTTAACTACACACCAACTACACGTATTAACAACAGGACAAAATTAAGTGTGTCTCCTTTTGGAACACCATTTTGTTCCTAATTTATTTTCTTACTTAAGAGGAGGCTAGATAATAGACGCAGAATAAGAGAACCCAGCTTATGGCTAAATTTAACATGGAATTGAACAGAATTAAAAGGCAAAAAGTATGAGTTTAAAACTTTGATTGAATTGGCATGGAAAGTTGAACTTATAACCCAGTAATCGTAAAGTTATACAGCTGACACTCGATTGCTCGAACTTCCATTCTCTCTCGAAGCAAAATTTTGTTTCTGTCATACGTATTCCAATGGTTCTTTTTACTATTGATAATGCACAAGAAATGGTTAACGTTGGCACAGAAATATCTGTACTCTGTTTTACTTTCGATCTCTCATACTCTTGATCTCTTAAAGTTTTATCAGTGGTCATGAGTTGTTGAGGTTCATCTGTAAATATTTCAGTAATTGATGCAACGGATAAATTGATCCAATCCTGTGATCCTGAAGTTAGCTCCCTTCTTATGGCCAACAATATTTGTAAACAATACCCCAAGACAGTTAAGAGGGCTCGATGGTCGTGGCCATTTTTATATTATTTTGATTCTCATGAAGAAGAGCTCCATATAAAGATAAAGGAAAATATTTTTTAGCCAATCAGAAATCGCGTTACAACCAGAATTAAATTATCCAAATTTCAAAGCTAATATATATGGAACTTTTCTTTACCATTTTTAAATACAAGCTTATAGCTTAATACTTCATTTCTAAATATTTAAGGTACACGTAGATCTGATGGTTCATTTGTTGATTATTCAGCCACCCAGCCTCGATCCTTAATAATGAATACTGATCAGACTAATTCTGTCATAACAAAAGTGGTGATTGGCATACAAATAAAGCAGTATACCTCAGCATAATTCTTCCTGTTGTCCTCTACATGTCTAAAATCTGTATGAATTATAATTATTAATGAGTTTGGATGAATATTTTAAACCATGCAGTTAGTTTTATTCCATGAGTAAAAGCATACACCCATTTATAATTCCTGTCTTTAAAGGCTTTAATACATAAGGACAACAGTCAACACCCATGTTAGAAAAAAAAAAAAGTTTATCTAAACCTGTTTAACATGGCTTTTATTCAAAATAGGGGCAATTACGAAGGTCTTCAATAATTTTTTAAAATGATGTTTCACATTTTTTTTTCCAAATTAACATTGTGATTTGTTTATGTAATATAATGGTTATTGTATGTCAAGGCCATTCATTATTCAGCTGTATAATCTATGGTATGTCAAGGCCATTCATTATTCCGCTGTATAATCTATGGTATATCAAGGCCATTCATTATTCCACAATATAATCTATGGTATGTCAAGGCCATTCATTATTCCGCAGTATAATCTATGCTATGTCAAGGCCATTCATTATTTCGCTGTATAATCTATGGTATGTCAAGGCCATTCATTATTCCACTGTATAATCTAGGGTATGTCAAGGCCATTCATTATTCCGCAGTATAATCTATGCTATATCAAGGCCATTCATTATTTCGCTGTATAATCTTTGCTATGTCAAGGCCATTCATTATTCAACTGTATAATCTAGGGTATGTCAAGGCCATTCATTATTCCGCAGTATAATCTATGGTATGTCAAGGCCATTCATTATTTCGCAGTATAATCTATGCTATATCAAGGCCATTCATTATTCCGCAGTATAATCTTTGCTATGTCAAGGCCATTCATTATTTCGCTGTATAATCTATGCTATGTCAAGGCCATTCATTCTTCCACTGTATAATCTATGGTATGTCAAGGCCAATCATTATTCCACAGTATAATCTATGCTATGTTAAGGCCATTCATTATTTCGCTGTAAAATCTCGACAGATTGTTCCTATTATTACTATTCTTTATTTTACAAAATAAGTAAGTTTTAAGTACAAAATAAGTACAAGTATTTGATCAATTTGTAACGAGACTCATGCAATCTCGGTAACTAACTCTCTCTCTCTCTCTCTCTCTCTCTCTCTCTCTCTCTCTCAGATGTTTCAATCTCAAGATTATAATGCTTCTCCCCCCCCCCCCCCAACCACCACACTTATTAAATATATATTTTGGCAATAAAGAAATTATTCAAAATATTTGTAAACATGACTCTTATTCAGTAATGAACAGTAAATACAAGGTCACCATTAGAACTCCCGTACCATCTCAAGGACAGGGTTACTAACCCTCCAGTAATGTTTCATAAGTGTTTCGTATCAATTCAAAAGAGGAAGAAATTAACGTTTATCAGGCCTAGTGGCTTGTAATCTTGGAACACTCCGGGAATTCACTCCACAGGAAAAGGAAACACTCCATTTCACACCCAGGTCCGGAAACTCCCTACTACTTACTATTGCTTCATCAAATGGACATCTTTGTCCACAAATCAGCATTTGGCCTTTATATCTGCTTCATCAACACTCATTATGCATTATAATTTGCTTAAAATTTTAATTTAAAATTAAGGTTAGAGGTCCAACTTTTCTACCCTAATGTTATTTCTTATTCTATCTTTCCTTTCACATGTTGTATCAACTTTATATGAGTTTACACTTTTTGAATTGATATATAATTATTTTGCACAGGTTAATGTTCAAGTTCATCTGCGATCCTTGAAGGTAATGGGTTATAGGCGGAGTCAGGATTGTTTTTGTAGAATGGAGAGATACTTGATCCAAACTAATCCATTGTAAAATATAATGGAGCACCAATGATAACTCAAGTAAATTTTAACCAAACCTAAGCAATCTGACATACAGCAAAAGGTCATACAAAGGAGCCGTCCCATTTTAACAAATAAAAACATATTCTAAACTTAACCATGGGATGAAAACGATGAAAATCCACTCCTCTACCGCTCCCCTCACAAATTGTACCATTTAAACATTGCACTGTTTATGCTTATTTTATAATCCCATTATTACTGGGCCATTTACTTTATTACATATTGAACAAATGTTGTTGTTTTTTTATCTAAAATTTTAATCAAGGCAAAGAATAATTTATTCCTGCTGAGACCTCTTCATAGTATATTAAAGGCCTGGACAATAAAGGAAGTCTGGTTCTCCTATTACGCTGCTTTAACTGGTACCTCCCAACACTGCACCACCATCAGAGAATAAACACACGTATACGTGATATATTGATCTACGACCACTCAGCCGCCTCATAATGTTTATTTGTTGTACGACCACATACTTATCAATAATATTCTTGTTTATTTCTGCATTCCGCGACACAAAGGCAAGCATTGTTTGGGGAAATACAGTAGCTGTTTGTCTTGCCCTCAAGTGGCCGCATCCCCTTTAGCATCCTGTGGGCCGCTGTTGTAATGCCAGTTTGCACCAGCCATTGTTATGAGCTATATGCTAACAGCAGCTGACCTGAGAAGTTTATGATTTGAACATAATTAAACTAATTGACTGCAGCTGTTCAAAGGTTTTTTTTTTCTAAACAAGTACCTGTCAAATCATTGCCTTCGAAATTCTAAACTATCAGAAAAACCCTGATGAACAAAAAATTGACTTTTTTTGTAGCTTTTGCCACTCCGGTGTAATAGTGGAATTTAACACAGTCCGACAGTTAACATGAAAAAAGTGAGATTAATTGCACTTTTCACTTACTCTCTCAAAAGCTCCCATAAAAAAATCAAAGGTATGGGAGGGAGAGAGAAGAAAAACAAGCCTACCTGGGCTTAATCCCTCTGCAAGCTGTCTGACAGGTGAGTGACCTTTGACAGTGACCTTGGAAGGGGTCACTGACCTGGGGCAGTGGAGCGAGGACTTTTGCCGGGCTATTGACTGTGCATCAACAGTCACGGTTGATCACCTCTGTGCGCGAGAGTGATGACGAATGGTTATTGTGTATTACCTCATACAAACAACACCTGTATCAAAAATTTACATCTTGAACTTAATAATGACCGGTTCCTTTCTGGAAGGCTGGAATAATTGATGCAGCAATGGTTCATCAATGCAAACGTTATCCTATTTATATATCCTATAAATATTTCATTCACGTACTTTAAGCTCAATTTCTTTATATCTTTATACTACACACTTTAAAAATAAATAAAATATGAAGACACATTTTTTTCCCCATGTTTTTAAAACACTTTAGCAGTTTTTAAGAACATCTCATGCAATATGAATTTGACTTGGACAAGTAAATCACAAAGTACACATTTGTTTAGGGGCAGAGAAAGTTAATAAACCAGTAACATCAATGAGATAGTATCTCCTTGAAGTGTAAACAAGTCTTAAACACACCAGACTCGGCAATCACTCTGGAACAGTTCTAAGACATGATCCTATCTAATCTAGAAAATGGACCAAAAATACATTGATTGACAACTAACATATTTTTCACATTCTCATCAAAGAAAGGAAAGAAAAATTAATGCATTAAAAAAGATAACAACTTTCACCAACCTTTTTCAAGAAGTAAGTTAATTATCACTATAAAGCAATGATCTAAAATCATTTTTAAACTTAAGCATTTTTTGATTTTATTTAGAAAAAAAAATAAAGGGCAAAAAAATAGATGAATCAACAAATTAAATGCTTGCAAATGTTAAGTTGCATATGTTAATGAGTAATAAATTGTGTGGAGCCCATGCTTCTGCTGTCAACCTCACCCTCTGTAAATGTATGTGCAAATTGTCTAAAACAGGAAACTAAGGAGAGCCCTTGACTGACATTCTGAACAAATACTTTTTTCCGCAGTACACACTATTAAGCCTCGATCTTTGCACTCATCAGCAGAAATTAAAACCAAGATTTCTATATCAATGTCATTTACTGTTTTATTTGTTTTAATTTTTTTTAAAATGGGGGGTGGGGGTGGATAGGTGTGAAGGATGAACAAGAAAGCAGGATACAAGTGTATGGACATTTAGCATCAACTCCAAAGTTACTTACAGAACAGACACATGTACAGCTGAACTTCGATATCTCGAACACTGATATCTCGAATACTATCATGGATATGTCAAAGTGATTTGTAAGTCCCAACGACTAATTTTGAAGTTTTTTACTCTAAATATCTTGAATACTCGAATATCTCAAAGTTTTTAAACAGTCCCATCTAGTTCGAGATAACAAAATTTGACTTTTATTTGTATTGGGAGTTTACATTTCATATACTGTATGATAAAATTGTTTTGGAAGATGGCATGTGGTGGCACAATTATCACACAGTGAAATAGGGCATGTATGATCAACATTTAATATGTAGCAATCTACAATATATGGGAGTTTATTATACCGCAAGTTTGGACACTATATATACTATATATAAACACAATTCATTCCTTATTGCCAAATAATGGTATCATGTTGGCATCACCTCACAAATCTTTATAGTTTCACCTTCACATTTGCTTCATACATTTTCAGATGTGACTTGAATGTACATATAATCTATATTCTGACGCCCTTTAAGGGATCCTAATCCTTATTGTGCTAACCTTAGATACAAGACTTTGGTTTAAAAAAAAAATCATTCAAAAGAACTGCAAATTCTTCATTATTTATGTCGACAACCATCAGTAAATAAGAGTTTTTTTCATAATAGTTGTTTAATATCTTGCCCCAGCCAGCTCTCTTACTTAGAAAACAAGCATGCCAAATGTCTTGGTATTCTTAATAAAAAATAATTGAGAGAAAGACAAAAATTGACTTTAATTGATGGCTGTCATTGGGCCAGTAATAAAGAAGTTTTAGGATCATGTTCACAACAATCCTGGATTCCTGCAGCTGTACCCATACATACTCAGGTTTACAGAAATGTACAATTAATGGGTACAGTTTAATTACAGCATCAGTTGATGCAGTAGAAGGGGAAAAAAAACTCATATCTTAGGTCGGCTAAATTGACACAGACAACATATTTATACCACAGTAATGTGAAAACCCTCAGAGGCAGTTCAAAAAAAGCTGAAATTTACATGTCACAGGTGGTGAAAAATCAATTCCCGACCTGAGCCGGAATCCCTGGTGTGTTATATACAGATTGTCAGCACTACCTCTATCCCCCGCCATCAAAACCTAAAAACTGTAAACCAACTTTTATTTTGCATGCAAGAAATATTTGCATTAGTCAGTATCCCATCTTTTTTTTCCCCTCCTTTTATGAAGCGCGCAAGGGCCCCCATCCCTCATAACTGGAAACAATAGCAAGATTAAACAGGAAAACCTTTTTTAATTATATTTACATTAATGGTCATAAATACCTCTTTTTTTAAAATGTTAATTAAATTGTATTCTCTGCATTTGATACTTTATCTTTTTTCATCTAGACTTCATTTTGCTTGAGGCATTTTAAATTTTAATTAGAAAACTTCATATACAAAGAATTTTCCAAATTTATGATTGGTAATCTCTAAGATATCTAATTTTAGGTAAAAAAAAAAGGAAAGTTTGGAATTGAGACTTATATTTTTTTAAAAACTGAATTTTGACCCCCAGAAATCTGGCCCCAAATCAGGTCATAAGATGACACTGGCCTCAGCCAACACTAGTCTATTTAAAGTTGTCTTCAAGCAGTAAAGATGCAAAATGCTGGAATCTAATTTTGGACTTGGTGACAATGGTAGCTCCCAAAATAAAGTAAGTTACCAAAAAAGGTCTGTTTACAGAAATAGACTGATAATTCCAAAGCTGTCAGACCCAATGTCTTGACCATTTTAAGTCTTGTCTCGTCATTAAATGAAGATAACTCACCAAAAGAGTCATGATGAGTATCAGGTACACTGTAGCCAAAAATGAGTTAAGTATTATTTTAAAAAAGGATCATGAAAATTACATTTAGACCTGCAGGTACAAACAGATTTTGCTCCAAGAACTTGCAGTTGACAATGACAGAAATGGTATAAATCCCTGAAATACAGTATTATATGTTATATAACTGGAGGTTACCACAGACCTAATCAAATCTTACACAGACATATCCATCAAAACTTCAATATACTTGGGGCACATCAATTTTTATTGTCTTCTACCATTGGGCTTTGTCAAATTTACTGGAATCACTCTTTTTAGCATGTATAACTACAGTGAACTTATATATCTACTTTTATTCCCAACCACGCAACCTGAGGGGAATACGGAAAATATATTTAATCCTACCGAGAAACAATGATATTAGGCCATTTTGATAACTGTTACCATATGCCGCCTCATATTGGACCTAACTTCCTGGAACAGAATGAATGATAACAAAACCATCACATGCAAAACATATTTCATGAAGATGTACTTTAATAATAAAAAATAGTTCATGCAACCCAAACATTATTCATCAGACAAAACAGCAGCCAATTGTTTGTAGATGCTATCATAGCAAATGATGTTTTTCACAGATAAGTTTGGAATTTCCTTACTCTTTAGACTTCTAACTGTGCCATTTCACACTGTGCCATTTCTAACTGATTGAAAACAGTACATATTGGAATTAAGAAAGTAAGACAGGAATACAGCTTCTTTTTTTTCATTTTTTTTTAATATAGGCGTATTCTAAACTCTTTCACAGATACATCATCAGAAACCACGCAGTCTCAAACAGGATTACTGACCATAATAAGCAATGGTGATTCACAAATCTTAATTTCTTTAATCTTCTTTACAATAATTTATCTAAAAAATTACAGCCTTCACTATATGTCTTATTTTACGCGAATACTTAATTCTGAAATTCTGCCAGTTTGTGTCAAAATTGTGAATATTTTATAAAATTGTGAGCACCAAATTTTTAAAACTTCATGCAAGTTCACAACTGCTAGAAAAATAAAAGCAATATTTAAAAATCTGCGATTGGTGCTTCTTGTTATTCTATATGTGTCTTATTTTTTAGTTTGTTAATTTCTCATGTCTAGTGTACAGTAGGGTTACTGTAAACGTACTACATTTGGCTGTGTATTCTTTTTAGCACTTTTGGCGGAATGCTGATTCCGCTAAATCAAGTACATCGCTAAATGTCATGCATATATGTATAAGAAAAGTCACATTCAGAAATACGCTAATTCAAATCTACGCCAACTTGTTCAAAAACTAATTATCACTTAATATCGTACACACCAAATATAATACGTTTACAGTATATATACTGACCATGGGTCGCCTAACTAATTTATACTTTCCTCTTCTTCATGAATAATTCATGCCCTTTTCCAATTGGCTGCTTCACACTTTCATGATGACTACTGTGGTTTCATCAATATTCGTTGAATACCAATTTTCGCGGATTTCGTTGTTAAGTTGATCCTCGAAATTAAATGTTCATTGAAGTGCAATTTCTAATAACATTTTGTTTTGATAGGGTCATTGGCCACGAATTTACGTATCCTCGAAACTGTGATTTTCACATTATCCATGAAAATTGATACCCTTGAATATTAATGAAACCACAGTATCCAACCAACCATTCAATATCAAAACATTATCATAAAATAGTAGCAGTTTATCAAAACATCTTTGTTTTTATACCTCCAAAGACTAAAGAGTTTCATTTACAAACTGGTGGTTAAAAAATAATGAAATTAATTCATGAAACTAACAAAAATTCAGTATTTTGGTCCCTAGCTAGCTGATCAGCATTAAGCAGGTATTTCACTTAGAAATATGAAACTTCACTAATTGTCCGCAGTTCTTGAAAATTCTGATTGTGAGAGTACAGTCTTATTCTATTTCTTCCTTTCTCTGCATGAGGTACAACCCTTCAAAAACTTATGCATGGTCATTTCTGCTTCATCAAATATGCAATTATGATTCGGAAGTGGGTTTTTTTTCCCCTTTTTTTTTTACAATAATTTATCTACAAAATCACTACCTCTTTCACATGTATCTGTATAAACTCTATCCAAACATTGGTCACAAACTAGCGAGAAAAATTGACTTTCACTTTGAAATGCTAATTGCACCAATATAGGCGAAAATGTGAAAATTTAAATAGTTCTTTATTAATTCAAGACTTCGATTGCATGAATTCATGCAATAAATAAATAATTATTTGCAACCAATATATCATAAAACTTAGGTACAGCTTCATTATAAATACATGTTCAAGCTTTTTTTTTACAAACGTTAAAAGCTGTTAATTCTAGCAACAAAAAAATCGCAATTTAAGGGTTGTTTAATTAATAGAATTCATGGTGACTCAATTTTCATGGTATTGGTGGGTAGCCCTCACCCACAAATCTACATCCTCGAAGATCCCAAATTTAGAAAGAATCATCTTTCTTACTGACATTACATACCGATGCACAAATAAAAAAAAAACCCACAATCCATGAAAACTGTAACCAAAAAGTACCCAGAATCCTTCCACATGAGAACATAGCATTCTGTGGTGTAGTCTTTAATTCGTCAGTCATTGAGGAATGATTGGGCAATTACACGATATGCTATATATAATTTTGTAGATGAATTATCGCAGAAAAGAAAATAGTAGTAAACACTTGAACAGTTGCACATTTACAGGGACAGAAAGGACTGAGATTCTCAGAGAATGTTTTACCATGCCATGCTCTTAGTCATTAGATAATTCATGTATCTGTGTTATTATATTATACAACGTAGGTATACTCTTTCATTAGTGCCTGTTTGGGGCTGACAATAATCATCAAAAACACACCCTGTAAGGACGAGACGGGCAACACTGTGAATCGGTACATCTGAATCCCCTGAGAGTTGAACCTGCAAGGCATGCTTTTTATATACCACTGCACATGCTAATCGAGAAAATGGAATAAATATGAATGACTCTGTCTCTGTATTTATCCTTAGAAATTTGAACCCTCAACATTTGCCTTTTATATAATATTGCACATGATCAATATGGAGATTGAAATAAAAGTGTCTCTGTATCCCTAAAAATTTGAACTCGCAACACTTGCCTTTTATTTACCGCTGCACGTTAGATATACAGAATGAATTAAATAAATGTGAATGTGTGTCTCTTAGTTATCTCTAGATCTACATCCTAGATCATACAAGGGCTTACTTAGATTTTAACCTGCAACTCATACCAGTTTCATATACTTAGTAAAGAATGAAATAAATTCTCCACTAGTCAACTAGGGCCATTTCATTATAAATGAGCATTTAATCAAAGTAAAAACCAAGTGTTGATTACTTGACACAATGTGATTTATCTGTAGTTCTTCAGTGTAACTTAAGATTTAGTGCTGGCACTTCTTCAAGCTAAGTTCCTTTGGAAACTGTAAAACAATATTCAAAGTCCGAAGTTTAACTATCTTATTTTTAAAAATGTTGTTTTGAAATGCCATGCAGAATTATGTAGAAGTGTTAATTATGTTGGCAACTGTGGGAAAATATTAGGGTATAATTTTCAAAGAAGAATTTTTTTCAAATATAATCAATAATCATTATAAAGACAATGAATCCAGGTTGTCATAAATTATTGCATTAGAAAAAAGAATTTGATAAAAATATTTGGTGTCACAAAATGTTATTTTTAAGATAAAAAAGTTAATTATCTTATTAAATTAGAAGTTTCAACTTTCAGAAAATTGATTAAGGCCTACAGAGCACCCCGTAACATTCAAATCAGTCTCCATATTTACCGCAAATTACAGTTGGAAAGCTTGTACAAAAGCATGATTGATGGCCTTTCAAATCTCAAATTGCTTACACTACATGAAAAATAGTTTTTCTATGCGTTTTTATCAGTGAAAAGCCTCCATTCTGTGAGTCACCCTTACTTCCTCTTTGTCTTCAGTTCCACGTGAAATGTCTGAAGCCCATGTACGCAGCGCTTATTGTTTTAGAAAATTATCACAGACATCTTGCATAACTTCAGTTACAAGTTTTTATTAAAGGCGTTCCAAGACAAATATCGAAAAATATTTTTTCTTCAACAAATCACCAAAAAATCAGAACAGGGTGTTCGTATTTGTGGAATAATCCTCCGAATGTTTACGATTTTCTTTTATTAGCTCAGGACCAGGAAACCATTATCAAAGAACATTTAAAAACAAGACGGAAAATGGGAATTGAATTTCTGTCAGGAATTTCAACAACAGACTAATACTGTTCCACAAGAGAAAGAATTCCATACAGTAGTTTCGATTGGGATTCCTACACATTTGTTAATTTTTTGCATTTTGTAGCTATTTAAATACAAAATAAATTCGTTCAAGAATAATTTGTCCTAGCTGATAAAAATAGTAAGTAGAATTGTAATGGGGGTGGATGATCTGTAATAAATTATAAACAGGACTCAATGGTCAGAGTGTTTTAAAATATCAGTCCTGTGATGCTCAGGACTCCTAAATAGGAAACAGGTAATAGAAGGAAGTGGGGGGGGGGGCTAGCTATAGGCACAGGAAAGGGGATCCTCAGTACATGTATTACCAAAATAGCTTAGGAACCTGCCGTACAGAAAGTGCACTTATATTTCACACAAGTTATTTTTGCATTCCTAATTAATTCATAATCTTTAGAAGAGAATTACTTATCAAAGAAACCTGTGGATATTTTTTAAAATTAATAATTTTGAAAGTAGTAAATTTTGAAGCATTTCAGAAGCAAACAATTTGAATTTTTCCCCTGCTAAAATATTAACATTGTATAACTTTAATACATGTACATGTATAATGAAAACTTGACAGAACCATCCTAATCATGGTAATATCCAGTCGGTAATCTCTAGTTTTCCAGTTAAATCGATAATATCAAGTCTTATAATTAAAATTAATCAGTAACATCCAGTCTTATAACCAAGTCATACATCATGGCCTGGCACCAAAAAGGGTTACTTAAATCAGACATTTGTAGATATTAGCAAGCACTGTATTTGGAGAGTTTTGTAGGTTCTGAGTTCCTACATTTATTTAGATACTTGTAATTTAGTTAGGCCCATTCTTGGTTTTTTTTCATCGTTCTGTATGAGGTCCCTACCATATCTAATGCATGAACAGACACCTCGATAACCTGTCTGTCTGATTCCAATGGTGAGTTATAACAGGCTAGACTTTGGTACTACTGGTACATGTATGGTAGGGGTGTAACAAGATCAGTCTCAACACTGGTACCACAATATGACAGAGGGGATTAAGAGTGAGAGCTACGGTGGCTGACTCGCAGGATCAATATATTGTAGTACATGTTCACCTACTGCACAGAGACTGGGGGAAAATGGGGAAACAAGGACCCACAGAGTGCCACATTGTGTATCATATCAAAATTATCACTTTTTAATCAGTGTAACTAAAAAGAGAGAGAGAGAGAATAAGAGAGAGACACACAGACAGACAGCAAATTAAACTTTATAGAATGACACTGTGAGAGAAATAAAGAAAAGTGACAATTTGGAGCAAAATGGTTTCAAGGACACACAAAAGAGAGAGAGAGAGAGAGAGATAATGAATAAGAGAGAGAGAGACTGACAGAGCAAATTAAACTTTCATATAGAATGACACTGTGAGAGAAATAAAGAAAAGTGACATGGAGCAAAATGGTTGCAAGGACACACATATAAACAGACAGACAGAACAGTACACAAAATGTCCGTTAGCTATCAATCCGGGAGTCGCCCATCAATGATATAAACCTCAAAATGTGGTTGTCTGTGTCATCATCATAAAAGGCCGATAATGAAGAACGAGTTCAACCCAAACAAAAAGAAAACAAAGCGCTGACAGGATAAGGCTGTCAGACAACCGGTGACCGAACGTAAATCACCGGACCCACAATTCATTTCTGTGTAGAAACGCAATAAAGATTAATACAGTTTTTCTTAAAATAGAAGTTTGAATGTAAAGTTAAGGAAGATCTTGCGATAATTATGATTTATTGGTTACAGTTTCAAAGTTAGACTTCAATATTTTGCTACCATATGACTGTCATCTTTAATAATGTTTCCATTTGGTCTGCAGTTGATAAAACATTTAATTAAATCATAAATACATTGTAAAAGGACAGAGACAGTGTGCTTCACACATACATTGACAGTTCTCAAACACTGGAGTCACACCTTCTAGCAACCAATAATCAACAGAAATCTGCATTTTTTTTTTTTGCAATATCATTAAACGAAAAACTTTATTCGTCTTTACAAATAAAAGACCGATATTTAGTTGACACGCCTTAGTACTTCAAAACTTCTTCATTCAGTAACCTGACACTCTGTGAGTCCACCATAATCCTCTAGCACCCAAACTGAGAAGTGCAAAATACAGTGATTCATCCAACGCTTTATTATCGGCGGAGTAATTTCTCTGCGTAAAATGCCTGCAAGGCTCTTTGAGCAAGCGGTGCAACAAGTCGAAGCGCTGCAGATCCGCTTGCATACACATTCACTTGAAGGCTATAAAGTTATCAAATTAATTTTAAATGAAGCTATTCGGATCTATCAAGGACATAGAGAGCGCATCATTAATATGACTCACATCACACGAAAAGAGCAAGTTTTTAGACCCTTAACACCCTGGGATTACATCACAATTTCTCTCCACAATGGCATGGAATCTCTCCCCCCTGATTTCTCCATTGTTCATTGCCAAACAGTGATAATAGCTTATGTCTCAAACCAAAAAACAGATGAACTTTCAAACAAGTCATTAATAATATATTTCCAATATTAGCCCCTGTAGTTAATTGAAATTCTTCATTTGTTTTGACACTTTCTATTAAATCTGTTTTAAATTTCTTCTGTAGAGCTCCACGACACAGATTGTCTAGACCAATACTGCAGAATAATCAGAGTTGTTCCATGTTATAGCATCTATTTAAATTTTCTTACAATATACTATCCTTAACAATATAAGCCTGTACCTCTGATACAACCTTTAATGATGCCATTATAATCTGTGTATAATACTGTATACACCTTAATATTAAACAGCATCGAATGTTGCGATTTACAGCACTGTAAAATAGCTTACAGTTGAACAGTTCTACATCAGTTAAATGAAGCAACTATCATATATCACTTTTACTACTAGAAGTACAGGTTTGGAGGCACTTTCTGTTATATATATACTTTGCACACATCATAACGCTACATTGAAGAACTTGCCTCCAAGAAGCAATTAAGGTGGTATGGGACATTTGTCGATATTAATGTGGATAACAGTACGTTATACTTGAGATACCTTCACTGTTTTAACAAATTTTACAATATAATTTACCAAAAAATAAGCTTTAAAAACGTGATTCAAACTAATGACTAACAGATTCGTAGTTGATGCTCTGACCCAATGCACTATGCAGTTAGGAAACAATTTTGTTAAAGAAAAAAAATTAAAATTTTACTTGATTTTATTGGGTTTTTTTCTATAGAAAGTATGTCACAATATGGAGGAGTCCCATACCACCTTAACATACATAGAAAAACAAAATTAATATTCAATATCATTTGACAAAGTGAAACATTTTCTTTCTCAGATTCAATTATACTGTCCTTAAATGAAAACTGTTGAAGTTAAAAAGTAATTTCAGTCAAATTTTCCCTTATTGAGTGTGCATGCATTTCTATTGTTAGAATTAAAATTTCTATGAAAAATTAATTTCTTGCTCTCCTGACCTCCACACATTCAGTCTGAAACAGTACTGTAACGTAATATTCTGAATTGGTTACAACCACAAGACAGGGTGTTAATGCTCTTTGTCTCAGAAAGGAGGTATCATTCCATCTCACAAATCTGTTTGGAAAGCTTGTGTACCGTTACAGAAGAACATCACCAGAAGAGGCTCCAAGATGGATGGGACGCGACAATTAAGGTCCTCTGCTTCATGTTGCCAGATCCGACCCATGTCACTGTCCCATTTTCTTCAAGGGGTGATGCTAAGGTCAGCCAAATATATGGCCAAATCTTCTGTATCCCTGATCGGCCCTCTAGATAAAGTCCTGTTCAGTAGGAGTTACATACAGTGAAGTCTGCAGTACTTGTCTGGGCCTTCTCTGTCAGGCTACTTGTGATGAGCTGCCTGATAGCTGATTCCACCAGAAAGTAATGCACCGAGTCTAATGGTGAAGCCCCCGACAGGTTTTGGTGCATCTACACCCAAGAGTTATGACTTCACTATTCATCATTGTCTGCTTTTATAACTCAAATATACATGTATGAGAAATTCGGATAAGAATGTCTATATGTTGCATTTGCATTAGCTCAATTTTTTCTATATTCATTTCGTCTATGAACTTTATAAAGATTATATAATATGGAATGAAAAAATGACAATAACAAACCGTCAACCATCTCAAAAATCCATAAAACGAAATACAAATTCAAAGCAGAGCAACACGGACCTCCAAGATAGAGGTAGGATCAGGTGCCATGGAGGAGTGAGCATCCTCTGCTGACCGGTCACACCCGCCGTGTGCTCTTTGTCGTAATCGGGAAAATAAAAACCGCAAAAGTCCGTAGACAATTAGGTAATTAATTATGGTCTAACAATTAGTATGAAAAACATCAGTCAGCATGCGACTCAGTGGAAGATTGTATTTGCTGACAAAGTCGTTGTATCGACCATAGAACTTACGAAAAGATGACTTTAAACGAGACTGTTGATAGCCCTGTTTTATCAACTTGTTTGTCAGTAGCTTGCCTCGTCTTAGAAACTGTTCATACGAAGAGCATGCCCTTGTGTATCGAATTAACTGAGAGACAAAAACACCATATGCAGGTGATGAAGGTATATTGCTACATAAGTAAGGAAAGTTGACTATAGAAAAATTGAAGTCATCGCGTTTATCATAAAGTCAATAATTTCCCTATCTAAGTTTCAGCTTGATATTGTGTTATCTTAATATGCTCAGCCTCCATACTTTCAATTCATACCTCATCCGAAACTCCTCCATCCCTCCTCTTTATGAAATTTAGCTAAAGATAATTAGTTATACATACAAAGAAGATTAGACAGACAGACGTACGGAGGAATGAATGAACAAACAGATTGGTCAAGAAAAGAATGGTCCAACAGAAAACAAGGCAAACACAAACTTGAATCATTTGCATTGCATCACCTGAATAATATACTATACCAATTTTGTGGTCTACAAATGTCGATAATAATTTACATCAAATGCAGCTGTCTCTTGTCACACCTATATTTTGCACTAATATAAGGTCTTTTTGTATTGAAGAGTTCCAAAGAGCTCTTGCCTATAGGTGCAGTGGATCAGAC
This sequence comes from Magallana ariakensis, assembly GCA_020458035.1. Taxonomy (NCBI): domain Eukaryota; kingdom Metazoa; phylum Mollusca; class Bivalvia; order Ostreida; family Ostreidae; genus Magallana; species Magallana ariakensis. Next base: position 9,096,058 of record CM035819.1, on the reverse strand, counting down.
AGTTGTGCAAACAACAAACAGGTTTGTTTAGGCAATTTGCATACACCTTAGCAAACTAAGGCAGGTAAAACAGGGAAATAAATGTTGATGATCCCCAGATGACTCACTTACCTGATTCTCAGTTGGTCGAGATTTATTTATTATCATCTTATTCAGTGTGGAGGTGTCAAAGAGATTAAATGGATTAGTGGACAGCAACACATACAGACACAGGAGTGATTCTGTCACATTATTACCAACACCGCTAACAATAGCATTTAATTTTGTACCTAAAAACATTTTAAAGATAGCCGCCCCCCCTCCCCCCAAACCCTTTTGAAAAGGGAGGAGTACAATTATTTCATTGAACAGCATCTGTATGATTTAAATATTTCACAAGCACATAAATTTCTGTTATATTTTCACAGACTATCAATGTTTCTGTAATTTCAAAATGCCACAAAACAACTGATACAGGATACTTAAATAGTCTCTAGAAGAATGAGGTTTTTGAAGTTACATGTATTTCTTTTTTGACAACTGAGAAACAGCCCTTGAAGGGAATAGAACTCCCTCCCACAATCTAATAAATTTCAGCATAACAGTTCAATCTATTAAAAAAAAAATTCCAAATCAATTACCAAGAGCAAGTCAACACTGAGCATATCTCTTAAAAAAAACAGCGAAAAAAGGGGGTGCAAAAAAAGTGAAAGAAACGATATGGCTCCCTCTGGCAAAACGAATTAACTGTGAAATAGACGAAGGCATATTTTTCAGACTGTTGTACATGACAACTCCATGTATAAACCAGACCAAAAAGCACAGCTTACAATAAAAAAACACCGAAACCAAAAACCGCCAATATCCAATTTTCTTCTTGATCCAACATACAAGACAAATTTATTGGTGTCTGGTGACTGACGGAATAGAGAGTTACGTAATGCGAGGGCTAATTCTTCCGACTGAAAGCCCCATGAATTATGGCGGGTGATATATATAATGACATTATTTACTTGGGTCTAACAAACACCATCAAATCAGAGAACCTTTATGTCTGCACTCGTGAAAGAAAAAACAAATCCTTGTAAAAATAAATGCTGCTATATTTACAGGCATCATTAGTTTGGAAAAAGGGTCCTTGTGTAACTCTTATCAGTCAAATCTCTAAGGGGGAGGTTCTATATAAAGTCTTTTATGATGGAATTAGATGAAAGGTTCTCGCTATGCCAATCTTATACACGTTATAAAATGTAAAGCAATGGTTCAATATTCTCTCTCTCACTTTAATCTTACTGTCTTTTTTACTCTCTATCAGTCTCTCTTTCTCTCTGTCCATCTCACTCTGTCTCTCTTCTCTTTCTCTTTCAGTCTTTCTCTCTGTCCCCCTCACACTTTGAACTTTATCATCAACAGGTTAAAAAAAAAATAAAAGCCTTACACTGTGATTAAGACTAAAATAATCTGCAACTGCATCAAATCAAGGAGAAGGATGTATTCCGGCATTATTATCACTACAGTACATACTCCAAAATGTTTAGCTAGCCATCAACCGCTGGAGTTGAAGGTTAGAGAGATGTGACCTTAAAACTGTTGAAAATCTTTTTCAATTAGTTTTCAAAAATGTTTCATGTTCATTATCTTGACTTTTAGTTCAGTGATAAGGGAGATAACTCTATCATTGTGTTCCCATCAATCTTGTCCAGAGCAATAGGTAATGGTGCAATTGGTTACAAATTATGTCCCCCTTTCCCCTCCCTGGAGTGGACATGCTGACTGTCTGATCAGTTTTACACTGTCCAATATTCCAATGATTAATGTTTCCTTACCCAGGAAAAAATTGCTGAAATGTCAAGCGGAGAATAGGAAAGCAGCTGATAATCAGGGTTCAAGTACATAAATCTGAAATCAACAACATGTCTTGACACATGTAACAAAGATAACCCCGGCCCATTATCCTCATCTCTTACAGGCGACCTCTCTGCTTCCAACTCATTCCCTTATTGATCCCACAATAGGGAGAGAGAGAGAGAGAGGGAGAAAAATAAACAGGTTTTTTTTCTCCCTTAAAGAGCACTAGCCTCTCTGTCACATTGATAAAGAAATTTTTTTCTATATCGCGATGTCATTGTTCCTGTGGAACCAATTCAGCATCATTGAGCCACGAGTCGAAGCGCCCTGTGTCTCGGGGTTAATGAGCCGAGTGACCATTGTTTTAGTGAGATAAAGCTCGAGTATAGGTATGATTCACCTGCCGGTGAATCTCCACTGTCAATAATGACAAGCAAAAAAAAAAAAATACGGCAAAATTACTCATGACCCTGAGTCATTCTAAAAGACTATCTTTTGTATTAATCAAGATTATGCAACTGATGGAGAATTCTAATACACCAAGACCTGAAGACCTAGCTCTCTTGTCATCTTTTTTTTCCATCCTGTGATGCATTTGTCAGCTATTAATTGAACGGAGATATTTTCGGTCCCTCTTTCTCCCCTCGATCCCCGATTTCTTTCTCTGTGGTGATTACATTTTTTGTGTGATGCAATTTCCTCTGTCAACATGTGTCTGGATGGCTGAACCTCAGGTAATAATAGTGATTACTTTGTACGATGACACATTCCATAGCGGTATTAAAACGCAACCTCTCGCATTACTCTCCAGCCTCAACTGATCCATGAAACACGAGGCCATTACCGTAATTAGAAAAAAACAAATCTCGGTCGTCAATTAATCTGAAAGGCCAATCAATTCCAGATCGTTCAAAGTCCAAGACCACATAGTTCTCCAAAAAAGAAATTGATTCTGTAATGTGTCTTTGACAGTTCTAAAACTAAAATAAAATTTGTTTCAAAGAGTTTTATTATGGGTCTACCAACACCATTATTGTATGGTGATGTGACCTTTACATTAGATAGACATCATGAATAGCAATCAGTCGGTTAGACGAGTTAGACAATCGTTGGTTCAAATCCTATTTGTACGTACACTTTATTTCTGTGACTCGCAATTAAGTTAAAAGTGAATTCAATATTTATCTGTCTGACTGATATGTTGCAAAATCATTTCTTTGAAGGTTTTTAACTTCAACACATAGCAATATTTATTCCACTGTCTAAAAATCTAAGTATAAGTTGTTTTACATTTTCAGTGAAATAATGGTCAAAATGTTGATCAGTTTTGGATGTAGCCTAATTGTGTACATCAGTAATAAAGTATAAAATATCCTTATTTATCAATATTCTGTGTTTTTGCTCTGTGCAATCAAGTTCTATCATTGCACATTCTTACAGCAAACCAATATCATCTCTTGTCAATGAAAATTACAAGGCACTAAGTATAAAATATATTTGTTAAAAGAAAAGTTCATGCAGGTACATGCGCACTCCAGGATATTCAATAGATGGGGGTTTCAAAACTTACTGCATATAATGAAGACCATCAGGTGCCTTATATATCAAATCGTTAAGTTAAACATCACTGCAATAAAGTTACCAATCCTCAAGTCTGGTAAAAAAAATTTATACTTTCCTTCAAGGATAGAACTAAAAGAGCAATCAATATATATTCTTTCTCCTTTATTAAACAGAATATTCTTTCCTATTTAATAGATAGAATTACTTTACCTAATAGAAATTCAATTCTGACTTTTTTCAGTCAATTTCAACAGTCTTCAATTTGAGGATAGAGTTTCCAAAATAATCTAATTTTAATATTTGCAATAAGTTTTTTCCCCTAACAATAACCAGAGAAATAAGAAACGCTACCCCAAAGAAAATTCAAAACAGAAGGTGAGACTGTTCTTAGTTTCCTTTTTTCATAAACAGATCTAAAGAGCATGGGAACCTAATCACCCTCTCATTGAAATATTTTGTTCGTCTTTTTTTTTTTTAATGACTGTTTGACACGGTTTTGAGCCACTGACTCTCTATCAAAGTTTCCTTTTTTACACTGACATGTTTTAGGAATAAACTTTCACAATCCACTAAAAATCTCACATAAATGTCTTGATGTCAAGCTTAAATTTCTGATTAGAAACTTAAATGAGGCTTTACATTTAAAAGATATTACTGTTTTTCTCAAAAAGTGGTTAATTTTACAACCACATGTCAAGGCAACTAAATCTTATAATACTCAGGTTCTCTCTCTCTCTGTCTCTGTCTCTCTTTGTCTCTGTCTCTCCCTCTCTCTCTCTCTCTCTGTCTATCTGTCTCTCTCTCTCTCTGTATTTGGCAAACATAATTGTTCAAGTAATGCCTAAGAGAGTGAAACTGGTTATCTATAATCTGCTCCAAGGTGTTTATGTTCCACTTTTTGCATACTGTATACAGGGAAATATTCGCCCCCGGTTTTATTTTCGCCCCTTTCGCCCTTGTTGAATTTAAGACTGGGCGAGTTCCAATGTCTCACATAATATCTCTTATTAACACAACTTTGTTTGGGCGAATTCAAGATGGGGCAAACCCGTTTGCAAGTGAAAGGAGCAAAAATAATACAGGGCGAAAATAACCCTGTATACAGTGATATTTATATATACACCCCAGGGTTGAAACAAAAATCATTCACAAGAAATAAAATTTCAATGTTTCTGAAAAATCCCCATCACCATTTCAACTGTACTAATTCTTTAATAGTGATGTGATTTATCATGTCTTTAAGTATTGCTAATTAATTTAGTTATTTCCCTTGCCTTAATTCTCTTGACCTAGCTATTCCACCGATATTGTTTTTATACTGCTTTGTAAAGAATCTTTTATTAATCTTTTGAATATACTCTACATTGTTATGTCCCTTATCTACATCAAGTAACTTTTAAAAACAGTTATGTCCCTTATCCCCTGTAAACAAAATCACATAAAAACACAAAAAGATGCTCTTGTCTATTTTCTTTGTCTCCTGAATACCTGATAACCTTGACTAATCAAAATGCCCATCAAGGGGTATTTATTAGAATTGTATCCTGTCTCTACAAAAAAAGGAGCTTGATGCATTTCCTAACACAAACATTACCATTAAAGGTCGTTTCCAAATAATTGAGCCCAAATAATTCCAGCAATCTTTGGAGGAATCCCTAACTGAGCTGGCTCTTTATTGCACATTAATGGGACCTTGTGTTAATGTATTCCATATCAAACCCTGTCCGATGCTATCTACTATATGATTTATCGATGCAGCTTCTGAATTAATGAACTTCTCAATTCAATCTCTCCAATTCACATGATATTATTACAATGGTTTGAAAGAAGTGGATCTAGCTAAGCTTTTCCTGCTGCACACCGTTGACAGAGATAACATCATATCTTGAATAATTTCACTCTTCTGCACAAAGCAATATCAAAATATTAATATGAAATTAATGCCTTTTTAAGTGTTTACCACAAATCGTCATTTTAATCCACTATCAAACTAGAATTTTGGTTAATATCAAGAATATGCAATTTGGTATGCTGCAATTTCCTCATGAAAATGAAATTGAAGTATATAAAACTAGATATTAACAGAATTATGAAAATATTTTATAAATTCAAAACATTTTATCAAGGCAAAATTTGCTCCTGTTTATAAACACAATTCTGAGACTAAGCGTAGATCTCGTTGAATTATTTTTACTCCAATGACTTTTCCAAATTCATTGATCCAAATAGCAGGTGCACATCTCTTTATGAAATTTTTGGAAAAATCCAAGTCCTTTTTTCTAAACACTTAGTAGATATACATAACCACCCCATTTTAAGAGATGTCTTTAATAATTACTGTATACAAGTGAATTTTTCGCCCTTATTCACTTGCAAATGGTTTTGCCCCGTTTTTAATTCACCCATGCAGACACAGCTGATACATTGGAATTCGTCAAGTCTTAAATTCACTCGCTGACAATAAGGGCGAAAGGGGCGAAAATAAAACAGGCAAATATTTTTCTGTGTAAAATTTCTCTTTACTCACACTGTACCAATCTCTCTCTATAACTGTTACATTTGTATTCCCATAACTATATTCCACACAAAAATTCACCATCCCAAATGAACTTCAAAAAATTGGTTTTATGACACTTTTTTTTCCAAAGTTACTGCCCCCCCCCCCCACCAATTAATCAGTGATAAACCCTATTACATATTGCACCCCAGCCCCCTCTGAAACAAGACACTGGTAAATCTTGGTTAATTCAGACAACAGAATCAACAATCTCAATAAATTAGAGCATAAAATGATCTGTAATATAATCAAACAACCAAATTACTTCCTATTTCTCCTCTGCTTCTGAAGATTATATCTGTAAAATGAGACCACAGTCAAATCGCCTCATGCAGATTTGGAAACAAAGAAAAACTGCTCGAACACACCAGACCAAATCTTTTTATGGAAATGCCAACCATTTAGAAACGACACCCTATCTGGATCCAAATCACAATTCACACTGTGTGGGGAGAGCTTAGTCCATATAAAGCCCGCCCCTGGTGCCAACTGGTTCCTGACCGTGATAATTAAGACCGACAGTGGGACAGAGACCCTGGTCTGTGTAGCAGACCTGCAGTAGGGGATGGAAAAGGCTCTCTCCTTTAATTACACTCCATCACTCCATACATGCAGACTGCCATATCTGCCTGATAACTTGTGAACAGTTGGTCTTAAATTCCCTAAAATTCATCAGCTAGATCTGGAGGGGAATATCAATGGATCAAATATATTGCTTTTCATTCACAAAATTTGGCATGGTGATTTTTTTTATTCATTTACTTTGTTGCTCGTGCACTCTCTATTTCAAACAATTATTTTTCAGGAGTCAATTCCCTTCAGCTATTCCATATGCCAATGTCATTGATAGTCTTATGCAAAAATTTGCTAATAATCTTGGAGACTAGGACTTCAATTTAAATTCTTTTAATAGACTGCCAATTATCTGTCTCAAACAAAAGTTCCATTCATCAGGCACTGTGGTTTCATTTACATTCAAAGACTTCAATTTTTGTGTATGCAGTAAAAAAAAGAAAATGTTTCGATGAAAAGAAAATCTGCTGACCATAGTCCTACCCCCAAAGAATTGTAGTCAAATTCTATTTTAATGCAGTTAACATTCTAATTGGTCAACTGGCTCGTCGATGCAGTCCTCCTGAATTGGTGTTGATTGAGAAATGAAAAACTACAGTATCATATCTTACCAACACTCCACTTTCTGCTAATTTTAAACTGTTTCAATAAAATTCGAATACAAATTAAATTCATTTACACATAAAGATCACACATCAACTTCTATACTAGATCGAGTCTTAATGCATTCTCTATTTTTTGTCAATAAGATTTATATACATCATTCTACTCTCTGTAGTTCACATATTGCATCTGAAGGATAAAATCATATATGATTACATTCACATTATTCAGAGATATTGCATTTTTTTTTTTCATTACGAAAAAGACAAATGAATTTAATGCTCAATCTGATAGAAATGGTAAGCAATATGAAAGTTCCCAGATATCTAACAGTCCAAGAGGAGCCAAGTGTCAGTTCTATAGTGGTTTGTAGGATTTTTTCCCACATTATTTCTCTCTTTAACTGATGTGCCTTAATTTATGTACATTAATGATATAATACTTAGACTAAGTGTCTTAAATAAGATAAAAAAAAAATCTTAATATTCCAACTTATTTAGAAGATTCATAGCTATATTGAAGAGATATAGCTATATTACTATAAAGGTAATTACATAGCACTAATTATTTATAACAGCCCTCTCTGCTAATTCAGGAACATTGATATTCCTGCTAAATGTTAACTATCCTAACCAATGAAATATTGCCCAATCCATTAAGTGTTCTAATTTATGCATATTTCAATAATTCCAGAATATCCCCAGAATATCCCCAATAAATAAAATTATATACTTATTTCTATGGTTGTTATGGTTTTCCAACTTTCACACTAGTTGCGAATGGCTTTGATACTCATGGTAGCTGGTCTAAATGGTTTATAGGTCATTTCATTCAAAAATTGTAACCTTTTGTATTGTACCTAAATTCATATTCTTCAAGTTCTAACTTATAGAAATTAAAACCCTATGACCTTGACCTCTAATTTATATAAACAACCAGTGTAGTAGAGGTCATGGCCCACAATAAGGTCACTATTCAATAACACTTTCCAGTGTCATACAGTTATACCGGGTAGCCTCAAACTTAGCCATATTAGACCAAATACCGTATGTACTCGCCTATAAGTATTGTTCGCCTATATATCTATTCGCCTATAGATTTAGCTGTTGACTCTCTTATAAGTCGGATCACTTTTTCAGGACAACTATGTACAGATTCACTCAATAAATTGACTAAGAATATTCTATAGATCATAAAGACCTAATGACCCAATTGCCTTGATTCAAGGTTATTTCATATAAGAAGGTCATGTGATTTTTTCAAACCTGCAAGTCAAAACTTTCAAAACTTTCACAGGGTTAATATGGTAGCTTTGGGGATATTTACTTCTAATAGATTTACCATTACTATGTTAATACTTGGTACATACATTGTCATACTGAATTGAAAACAGAGAGATGACAATTTAAAGATATATAATTGTGTGCATATGAGAGTACAAATGTATTACATGTACAGCAATAATTGCCCTCGGTTAAGTTGTGAATTGACAAAATTTTTAGAAAATGTACAGTGTGTGATTGTAATTACTAATAGCATAGGGTATGAATTTCATTATATTTTAGAATGTTCACAATTTGCAAACAATAAAAAAATGTTTACTATGAAAATTCAAGTATTATAAAGTTTAACGAGCTGATGAATATCACTCGATCAAGATGTAGCAAAACTTACAGCATTGTAAACATTTATAAAGAATATTTTTTATTAGGAAGAAAAGTCTTTTCTTCCTAAAAAAAAAACCCTATACAACCTACTGTATTTCCACTTATTTTTGTGTTTATTACATATTTAAGCATATACATGTGATCCTTGCCTGGTTTCGTGTTCATTTGTATATACATGTACTTATGTTCAACATGTCGAACCTCTTACACCCGAGTGAGCTGGTCTTGAGTGAATTAAGAATTGAACTGAAATTAATGTTTAAACAAAGAGTAATTACTGTGGTTGTATTAGCCACTGAAAGGAAATTCTATAAACAACTGATTCATCAGCCTTAATAATTTTGATGTAATTAAAGCTTAATCACACTGATAATTAACATGCACGTCTTAACCCTTGTTAGATATTTAAAGAGACTGGATGTGTGACAGGTCAACTAATCAACCATAAGATCTGCACTGATTCAGTTTGACGTGCGTCCTGTGTAAAATATGCACAAATTTTGCTCAGGACGCATATTTTCATTGCATGTGCATCCCAAAGGACACATTAAATTTAGAAATACCGGTACACATACACATTTTCTGGCTAAGAAGTTCTAGAACATCGATTGTTCCTTTCTTAACCTATTAAGTAGATGCCCGAAATGTTCCAAATTATAAAAAACACACTACAAAAGCCGAAATCTCATTGGCCACCGAATAAAACTGATAAAATTCCTCCTGAACCAGGATAGATTAACCAGATTTTTATGAAAAAGTAGACGTGGCAGTTAATCTGAAATTAATAACAACAAAGAGGTTTATGCTGAAAGGAACGCTGATCCAGAACGTTAAATAAATGATAGTGGTGATAAAGAAACAGAGAAAACTCGGAAGGGTTCCAGTGACGGCGCTTAGCCTGTCTCTTAGTATGTTCATTAAGAATTTCTCAATGATTTAAATAAATAAAGCTTGTTTGATGTTCATGTTCTTGTGGAATAGAATATGGACTCATTGTTTTCTGACCTGGATCTGCCTTAAATTTTTAAACATGATATTTTTGGCCATATACAGATACTATCATTTAGTAAAGAAAATATCCAAATACTTTAGCTTTAAAATTTAAACATTTTCCTATATCTTTATACAGAGATCTTCATCTAAAGAAGGTAAATATAGCCTAAAAATGGCCACGACCATTCAACCCTCTTAACTAAATAATTTTTTTTTCATATCTGTTAAATGAATATATGAAAATCATTGTGCAGGATCTTCATCATGCAGAATTTTACTGAAAAACCCTATGCCTTCAGAATATGTATTTATGCTGAATTAAACATCAAAATTAGAAGGGGATGGTAGCCATTGCATAGAACTTTCTTGAGGAAATTCTATAGCCCGAGACATATTTGGGGATGCTCCTATCAGATCTTCTAAAAGCTCCATCTAATTGTGATCCAGTCTCGCGCGCTCATCAGATCAAGATAAAAAAAAATCCTCCTTAAATAGAACAGGACTCTGCCTGCAAGCCAGGAGGAAACCAATCGGGAGTTTCCTTTCCTACTTGTGTTATTTTGTGCCATACAGTCGCATGTCATTTTAAATGAACTCTTCAATCAAGACAACTTTGTCTTTGATGTAGATCTGCATTCGGCCGGAAAAAAAATTAAAACAAAGAAAAATACAAATTGCCCGAGTTTCAAGGGGATTATGGCACTTAGCCTTTTGCGACTTTTACCGATTTTTACCTCAGTTTTGCTCACTTCCTGTCATGGGTTTTAATGGCTTAACACAATTTACAAATATGAAAAACTCTTGACGAAGAGTGCATATAAGTGTATATAATCAAAGGAATTAATTCCAACCTGGACAAACCAGAATTACGAAATACAGGCATTCTGCAGCCAATTAAAGCACTCTCTATTTCTTAATTCTGTAATAATGTAATAATTTCACTTGAAAGTTTTGACCTTTAATATATCAGGAAGCAGCTTTTCCTAACTTAAAACATTTGTCTCAAAATTTGCGGATTTAATAATTTCGCCATGTAGAAATTCTGAAAAATAAATTATAAAAATCTGCAACCTAATAATATTTAGAGTCAATCGATCCATTTTAAGCCAACCCATTGAATTAAAATCATTCAGTCATTAATTTCAAACTAAAGCTTTGGAGATTTAATTTTTCTTTTTAGTTAGTGGTCAAATCATTTAAGTACAGTCATTAATTTTACATTATATAATCCACAAAAACTTTTTCTTTATAAAAACTGTCTTTCACTTTTGGAGCTAAGCAATATATCATTGAACATTATATTAAACATCAAGGAATCCTAAAAAAAAAATAAAAGGTTTCATTGATCGGGAAAATGAAAATCTTTCTTTTTTTGAAGCTCATTTTCAAAGAAACAAAATTACTGTATAGATCAAAAAGCATCAATTTCTGGGGCAATATTAAGCAGGAAAAACTGCCTAGTAGTTAATCAAATTGACCTTTCACATACAGTCTGTCCTTGATGAAATAAACATGCTGCATATTGATCTAACTCTCATAATCTCAACAGTCGTTGGGACAAGTCTTGCAGTCTGATTTGTGTGTAATACATGTACTACATATACATCATTATATAACCAATAGTATAGCCCATATATTATGTCTTATATTATTACTTTCCAAGAGTTAAATATCATACAATAATTATGTTCTACAATAATGGTTTTTAATTAAACTTGTTTGTGTTAAAATAATACTATACATTATACTATAATATGTAAATAGAACTTATCAAACAAGGGCATCGCAAAGCGAAGCATCCCCTCGTGAAATGAAAATATTGTGCGGGAAAATGCATTATTTAGGAATAAACATGTACTAATTGAAGAGACCAAATATTTAACTTGTTAAAAACCACTTTGAATTAAAATATTTCGTTTATTCCGCTCCCGATGCCGCTCTGGGGTGTATTCATGGGGGATCCCTGGGTGCAGTTACGTGGTTGTACAACTCCTCCCATTTAGTGAAAACACACCACAAACGTGTTAAACTTCAGTAATATAGTTTTATAAATTCTCTTTATCGAGTGACATACATCACGCATTTAGACAATTAGTGTAGGCAAATTTAAGTTTCAGATTGAAACTGAAACGTAGCTAAGATGTGTCGATTTATAGTCTGCTCTCTGGGAAAATTCGAGTTAACATGTCTTAGTTTCAACCCCAATATTTTAAAAAGGAGTAACTATCTACAGCGATTTACATGAAATGAATTCCCGGTTAATCATGTTGACGATATTTGTCAAAGTCTCTTCTGAATTATGAACCTGTTTTTCTTTAAGTAATTTGTTAAATATAGCCCAAAATTCGGCTCAGACGGCTGCTTACCGTTTTGATTAAATTAGGGTAAACTTAATCTCATGCTTGCTTCAGTTTCAGTTTATCCTTCCAACTCCGCATTTCTCAAAAACGTTTGCTTCTTACCTTTACAGGGCCTACATTCAACAAAATATCAAGTTGTTGATTTAAAATGTTTGCTTTCACGAAACGGAAGTCGTACGCGTACATAAAATTTTTAAGTGTTGTAATTTTAATGTTATTATAAAAAATATATCACAGAATTCCTTGAAAATGAATAAGGTTTGTCCTTTAACCATGCTTATGAAGTGTACGAGGTTTGATAAACATGCATGCTAGGGTTTTCTTTGAATCTTGGTAAAAAAACTAAAATGGACACACATACATACATACACACATAGGGACACACACACGCACAGCAGCGATGCTATATCCCCTTCGCAACAAGTTGCGCGAGGGGATAATAAATCTTCAGTAATAGTATCCAGACTGTCCCACCCTGCAGACCATTATAACATAAAGGATTAAATAAGAGATAAGGTAGGTCTCTCTGATAGTCTAGTCTTTCATTGTGACCTGGTTGATTTGAAACCAACCAAATGACCTTGAACTTCACCAGAATTTCTAATTGACCTTGACCTCTTTGAATAATCAAATATGAAGATTCTGAAGCTGAAAAGTAGGCACATTTGGTAAAAAGCTCCAGGACTGAAGGTGCAATCACATGATACGAATTTTCATCTGATTTTCAATTGACTTGCTCATGTAAGTTGATTGGAGTCGATTGTTGAGGTCAGGTCACACGATACGATTTCATAAACGATTTTCGATTAATAAAACCTATAATTCAATATTTTTGTTGTATGTAAAAAAGTCATTGAATGTAACGTCACGATTCTCACCAGAGAGTCGATTGAAAATCGGACGCACTTCAGATTTTCAATCGACTTCAGACTTTGCTTTTGACTTAGGTGGTCACACGGTTCAATTTTAGTTGAAAGCGAATTGGAGCAGAAAATCTGATGGAAAATCGCATCGTGTGACCGCGTCTTTAGACATAAGTTAGAAGTTGTATGCAGTATATTAGTAAGTAAATTATTAATAAGTATGTAAGTTTTTTTCAAACCAAACAAATTCAATATATATTTAAAGATTGTTGCATGCCTATCTTGTTGCTACCTAAACATTTCAAATAAAAAATCTAAGATTCAACTGTGTATTCGCCATCTCCGTGTTCGATGGTGAATACAGTGGCTTAATGTTCATGGAAAATTGTCTGATCATGAACATAGTGAAATTAATAACACCGTTATGTTTTTCATGTCTACAGTATTTGGTGAATGGTTGTAATTTTGACTTGAGTCTAAGATTATTCATGATCCTGGCCCTGAAGACAGAAGAGCACAAAGACAGAATATTAAAATCCATCTTTTCATCCCACATACTCCTAATGTTCTTCTTTTTCAGGGCATAATTAATTAGTATTAATTTTTAATAAATGATTTAAAACTGCTTACATCAGTTCAAGCTATTTTCTGATGACAGAAACATAAATTTTAGTTCACTTAGTTCTTCGAGTAATATTTAAAGACTCATTCAACCCACACAGAGACTTATATGCACTATACAGGAAATCTTTGTGCATCAGCAGTAACTAGTATAATAGCTGTGGGCAACTGAAAAGGTTGTCAGCCATCAGATCTGCCTTTGAACAGTCGTATTATTCTCTGATGGCACAGTTCTTCTGACATTATGACACCAGAGAGAGAGAGAGAGAGAGAGAGAGAGAGAGAAAGAGAGAGAGATGGGGATAAAAACTTGTAATGGTTTAATTTCATAACAATTTTTTGGGTGCCCCGAGGTGAAGTTAGTGCATAAGTACTCATTGGGATACACATCATATACTGTTTAACTGACAGATTTAAAAATTATTGTTCTTTATTGGAAAATTTTTAATTGGGGTTTTTATAATTTACTAAGTTCTAATATCAGTTTTAAGATCATACTACATTTGTCTACTTCATCAATCCACATGCTAATTATTTCCAAATTTGCTAGTAACTAGACAACATTGAGATGGTGACCATCTCAAAGGGCCCTGCTTAAATAATGGACAATAGGATGAAAAGAATTTCAGAGAATTTTGCTTTGACCTTGACCTATATCTTCCAAATTTTCCAACTGGCATAGAACTTTTAATTCAATTTCATTACCCCTTTTTACAGGCATTTTATGTTTAATCTGAGCAAGATTAAGCAAATGGGAAATAATCTATGGTCTAAAACTGGTTATAAATTGATCCGCTATGAACCATTGACTTAGTTCAAGGTCGCTGGAAAGTATATATATTCTCTTCAAAAAGGATTTTTGTGTGATCCGATATGACCTAACCTTTGACCTGTGTGAAGTATGAGCCAAATAGGCTTAAGAAGAATATATATGATCTGAGAAAAGGATTTTTGTGTGGTCTCATATGACCTTGACCCTTGACCTACAAACTTCATTCAAGGTCACTGCAAATCCTTTGACCAATGAGTGAGTGAAGTATGAGTCAGATTGGTCCAAGGGGAGAGAATATGCATGAGCAAGGATTTAATATATTATTCTATTATAACCTTAACCTTAGACATAGAAACATGGTTCAAGGTCACTGCATGCCCTTCACCCAAAGGTACTCTGTGGGTGAAGTAATATGAGCCACATTGGGTCAAAGGGAGAAAAGATATGCTCTGGACAAACGATCTTGGATAGACAGACAGACGGAAAAATGGACATCCAGACTGATGGACACACTGATCATTATAGGGCACCCACAGAGCAAGGTCCTAATTAATTATAACACAGCATAAATTTAATACTGCACTTAAAATTGTGAATCAATTTTTCCAATGTATCTTCATTTAAAACTATAAAAATTTAAGGCAAAATTTTACTCATCATATCTCAAAACCCAAATTAAAAACAATTCGTACGTGTATTAAAATTTTTAAAAATTCAGTTGATACAAATGCTCTGCAGTGTCTCAACCATATACATACAATATCAACAAAGAGTTATTTTTTTGTTTACAATTTATTATATCTACTATTTTATACTTAAAATGAGTAAAGTAATCAGGAATCCTAGATAGTATTTATTCAATAGATCATTATTAACTTTGCATATAGGTCTACTTAATTTTGTGCATTCAGTATTTCAAAAAATACAAACACAGTTTGTGAGTCTACACCCAGAAAATTCAACAAAAACCTCAGTCGACATCCAAAAGTTACAAGGACTAGAAAATGTGTGTCACATTGGACAAGAAAAAAATCTGTTGTAGGTTGTTGGGAAGCCATGAATCTTCTTTACAGAACCAAGTTCATTCTCTCAAAGAGCCAGTATTCAGAGTGAGACTAGAGGTGTTAACTCGTCAACATCAATTCTTATCGCTGAACAGGCACCTTGGGTAATGTGACAGCTCTTTTTACTGTCTGCATTATGACCAGAGATCGCGTACAGATTCCCAGTTTAAAAGACTTTAATTCCAGCTTACCCTAGTCCACATTCAACTGTCATTTTTCATAATAAACAAATCTTCATCAACAGTGGAAGCGTGTTTAATGCCGGGCCAGCCGTTTTATTATGGCCACACAAAGTGTTTTCTGAAATGATACTGAATCCCTTGAAAAAGATTTATCAAAAATTTGTAATTATAACTACCTTTAAATAAAAATATTTTAAATATTACATTTTAGTCTCCAAATAATGGATTCTACTTAATATATAGTGATATTTTTCCTTCATTAATTTCCTGATTAAGTTATATTGTGTTCTTTTGATTGCTAAATGCCTCAGATGACAATGTACCAGTTGGTTTTAAATAAAGTTGAATTTTATGTTTTGATAAAACACACAAGCCAACTGTATGAAAAAATAAAACAGAAATCTTGATCTATAGATTCATTTTCAATTCAACCCAGCTTCATCAATATCTTTTATTAAAATGTGTTCAATTTAATACAGAAATTTTTGACACATTTTAAGAAAATTACTTCCTCAAAACTTCTTAGCAAATTTAAACAACCATTGAGGTTGATTTATTTATTAATTGAGATATAAAAAGCTCAGGTTTAAAAATTTCTTGGTGCACATATTTCCAAATGCAAAATTCTCCAGCATGATCAGTGGATCAATGAATTAAATATTACAATATGTACAATACAGTGCTTATAAATAAAATAGAACCAGCTTCATATAAATAAATAAGAAATAAAACTTTAGTGTTTAGAACAAAAGTAACCAATCACATGGAAGCGTTTTGTAACAGGGGACCACCCCACCCATCGCCATATAGTAGCCATTGGCAAATCTATTCCTCTCTTTAGTCAAATGAGCTAGCTTAAATACTGAAGACATAGAGAAGCTGAAAAATCACATCACAAGCCATTCTAAGCTTTTTAAAGCAGGCATGGTAGAAGACTGCATCAATTTTTTTTTTCATTTTTGTCTAAAATTCAACCTCGTTGGCAGAGAGTAATGCTTATGACACATGATAGCTATTGTTTTGTTTAATTTGTCTGCGGAACAAATCTGAACTCAATCTGTGTGTACATGGCTTTCATCTTATTACCATCAAGCAATCAGGCTTCCATTAACTGCCAAGGGAGGCCACTGGATAATTCTCAGAGTACAGTGCAATGGTTTCGGAACAATGCCCCCTCTGTCCATCAGAGGTTGCTAATGGCGCTCTACTCGCCTTTGATGTGATTTGAGTTACAGAAATAAAATGGGAATACTTTATCTCCGTAGATTTCTATTACACCCTAAACAAAAATGTGTACAGCTAGTGTAGATTGCTTAATGCCAAAAAAATATACAGTAAATGATGATTCAACCCTACAAGGCTCTGCCTGAGCTCTTTTGTCTATTATATTTGTCCGATTATCCTGGCAAGTTTGGTATTTTGTTAACATTGCTTGCTGTTGTTATTCTGTAGTTATCTCGTGTCCTTTTAATGATCTACACATTTCAAAATTTTCCTCCCAAATTAACTAAGATTTTTTCGTAGGTATAAAAATCTAAATAGATTAAATCTAATTGAATCAATTCTTCAACATTTATTCAATCCTATCACCTTCCCTTCTCTTAAACATCGAAAATACAATGGTAACTTTCTAAGGCTCACATATTGATTTTTAAGTTGTACGTAGTTCATAGATGTATATATATAGCATTTTATAACATCTTTCCGTCTGGAGTAATAAAAGGAAGCTGTGTAACAGGGTTAAATTAGGAAATTTAAGTAACCTAAGTCCTTTAGAAAGCATCAGCTAATGAAAACTAGTGCACTGACCTGTTTAGTGTGGGTCGGGTACCAGTCAGACAGAATTGTGAGGAACCAGACAGGATGATTCAGTCCATATCTAGGTATCACAGGAAAGCAGGCAATCCTCTAAATAATGAAGTAAAAAACCTTCAAATAAACAGAGAGCAAATAAAACGCGACAGGTCTATTTTTACTCCCAAAGTGACGCAACTGCTCAGAAGACAGTTAATTATGCAAAGAAGAGTGAGTCAAAATCGTCAACATTCAATATATGCAGAAGACAGACAGAAAGCTCAGTGATATTGTGGATGACTGCTCTGAAAAAAATATTACCCACCCCTTTCAATTTCTCGCATATGGTAGAAGCATCTTAGCCACAGGCTCAGCTTAAATTTTGAAAAAAATTCCTTTTGAATTCTGCAAAAAAAGGAGCAAAAATGAGGGGGGGTTGCTTTAAGGAATCCTTGCACTCTCTGGATATGATTACTCCAAATGACTCATAATCCCAGACCTTGGGACATTTTTTCCCTTCACTCAACTGTTATATAATTCACCATGATGTCATCGTGAAGAAAGAAAGAAAAAAGGCAGAAAATAATAAATTACTTTGGTATTAGTTCTATCTTCTTATTTTAAGCCCTGAGTGATCTAAATCAAAGACCTCAAAAAACTGATCTTAGTGCATTATTTATGCAATCCCTGATAATTAATACAGACAGGTATGGCGCATTACGTTTTCTTTGGGATTAGATGATGCTTTTTTTCTACTGTGCGATTAACTGCTTACTAAGGCGAGATTTTCTCATCCATTCTTACTTTAATCATTCAAACTTGAAGCGTAGAATAACTCAAAATAAATGGCCCTGGTCCAGAGATCAGTAAATGAGAATACACCCAAGAAAAAAATTCCAATTCTGATTTTAACTCTTCGCTTTAAATGAATGACATTAAAACTTTTAACTATTGCCTATTTATATATTTCTTAAGTATTTACATGCTTTAGGCATACACACCCACAATGAAATTTTCATCTAATTATTGAAATAATAATATTACAAATTGAAAATCAACTTCTTATTTTGAATTTTATGTCTATATATCCAGTTAATAGTCTTTAATGCCCTCTCCATACATCTCCAAACATTCCGGATAATTATATAGAAATCAATTCATACATTTCTCTATTCGTTAGATATATGAAAGTGTAATTGCACTGTATATAGTATAATTTCTTATAATCATGCACACACATTGCAAATACTGACCTTGACCTTTCAAACATGACCTTGGTTCATTTTGCTGTAAGCCTTTATCTAAGCAAGGAAAATGCCTAAAATACCAATTCAAAAACTTGATATAAATGAGATGTGCTCTAGCTGCAAGGTCTCATTATTTTGCCAATTTTCAGATAAATCAGACATATTGTCTAAGCTAAGAAGGGATTTCAAACACAGACAGAATATTATATTACATCTATACTGAGACTTAAACAGTTTGCATAGGGTTTTTAAAATCTATTCATTTTTTTATTTTGCAGGAGAATTTCTTTCATTCAACTTAGGTAAAGAGTAAAATGAACATAAATTTTCCACTTTGTTTATCCATGCCTTAATAAGACAAATAGACTTCATCTTTTTTTTAAAATTAATTTGAGACTATACATTTAATTTTCAAGAGGATCTTTCAGATAATTTACAATTAATGATGTGTGTTTAACAATTCAACTTACCTAATTTAATCATTTTGTTCTTTTGAGATTTTTTTTTTGATGGCATAAATCTTGACCCACCACCCACACAATTCTATCCAGATATTTCCTGATTTCTGCAGGTAGGTTCCACATACACGAACAGCATTAAGTTTAGAACACCTGTTAAAGATGAAATATTTAATTGTAATCTACACTTATTCTAATAATATCTCATTCCATTAAACATTGTGTTTAAGTGTGTATATTTCAGGATATCACAGAATATAATTAATCATTTCATTTTTTAAAATTTTTATTTCATTTTTATAAATATGACAAGCAGTAGTTATTCTAAGGCCATTGCAAGTTTTTTCTTTGTTTAGCATCCACCCAAAACTCAAAAACCTATCTTTCTATTGGGTAAAAAAACCACAAATTTTAGAAAAAACTTGAAAGGTTCAACAAAATAAAATTTATAATATATTTTTAAGCATTTTCTTCATTTTGTAACAAAAATAACAAATAACCACTAACGTGCGAGTACCCATTATTGCCGAGTACCCATTATTACCGATTGAATAAAAACAACAAGATTTCCGCTATCTATTCGTTGTTTTAAGCTACAAACCAAAATAAATAAATAACACAATTTTTAAGACACTATATGAGTTGGGAACGAAGAAAATTTATTTCAAACATCTCGGAACTCACCATAAGAAAGGTAAGCCTATGAAAACGTATCCCATTTGTATCCGTGCGATGACACATGCCACTGAATGTTTGACTTGTAATCCACTTTGATGATAGGGCATTTTTTGTTTAGGTCCAAATTCGAAGAATATTTACCTCCGTGTTATGATATTTGACAAAAAATAAACAAGATACCATTTCTACTACACAATATTTAACGAAGTAAACCGAGCGTCTGCTTGCTTGTAAGACGCCATTTTGTCTGCAACCTGAGGCGGATCAAAGATTTATCCCCGCACACCTGCGGTGTAACTTAGAGGCGTTACTATTTAAATTTCACACACATTATTTCTTTTACTGGACACACTAACTTATTTTTAAAAAGCTTTTAATAAATATACAATTCATTTCATTATTTTTTTTTAATCATTTGTCTTGAGACATGTGAAGCACATGTTCTTCTGTTTGTGTGCATGAGGCTGCAGGGACATCGAATATAATATGATTGAATAGCGTTTATGATATGATATTTTATGTTGTATTCTTACATTTTATCTTATATTGTTGGATTCTTTTAAAATTTTGACCTTTATCCAATGAATTACTGAAAAATGACGAAAAGATATAAGCGGCAATAATGGGTACTCGACTTGCTGTTAATCAAAGGTAATTGACAGGGTTTATTTTTAATCAGAAGTAAGTCGATATTGATGAGAATAAAATAAAAATAATTATATTCAAATTAAATAAATGAACAATGCAGAGATTTGCATTGAAATTTTTACATGACAGCTTACGTGAAAAGTGTAATAGAGAAAACTTGTGTATTTTTCGGCAATAATGGGTACTCGCACGTTATGGTTTTCATTTTGAATGTTGTTGTTATGAATATTTGATTTCCAATTTGATTTAAAAATGTGATCCCAAGCCTGACATATGAAAAAGCGATCTAATTTTATGAAAAATAATTGGGTTTTTAAAAATATTTTTACATCTCAAAACCAATCCGTCTGCGGACGCTAAACATAGAAAAAACTTGGAATGGCCTAACACATGTACATAATCACATAATTGTAGTTGATCAAGATTTCCTCGATATCAAGAATTTGCATTGTAAATATGATTTCTGCATGATTTCATTCTAAAGTTCAAGATCATGTTTCATACAAGGGTAACTTTGATACAAGGAAAAAACTTGTGAAGAGCATAACAAGTCCTACAACTCCTAGCTTTAGTTTGCTTTGTTTCTGTAGTAGTCTCTCTCTCTCTCCATCTCTCTCTCTCTCTCTCTCTCTCTCTCTCTCTCTCTCTCTCTCTCTCTCTCTCTCTCAACCTTTCTATTGCTACAACTACAAAAACTGCCATTATGATAACGTACCAACAAAGTTAATCAAATTTCCAAATTTGATCTATCAATGCCCTGTTTAAAGTTTACTACGAAATGTTTTCAATTTTTTTTCCACAAAACCTTGTGTACTTATAATGAATTAGTCAATCAAATCCTTTACAAATGTATTAATCATAGCTCATACAAGTAATTGAACCTTCAAAATGAACTTAATATATACACACACACACACACACACACACACACACACACTATAGAAGCACATATATTCGTGGGGTTAAAATTAAACCAAATAAAATTTAATTGAGATTTCATTTTGTCAAATCGTAGTCTCTAAAATATATTATGTAAGTATCAAGTCTGTATCTATGAATGCTTGCATTAAAAATTTGTCGTGGATTTAATTTTGTTGATTTAAACTACCAACGAAAATAACGAAATTAAATTCCTAATGAACATTCCTGCTTCTACAGTAAATTAATTTATATATTTAACCCATAGCAGCCTGGTTGAGCAAATCTCTGATAATAATCATCCTATTCTTTATACCTGAACTCTAGCTTGGTCACTGCATGGTAGTAGGTGACAAGTGGTCCAGAACATTTGGTTGTACCTGTTAACTATTTATTTGTAAGGACTGGGTTTGCCTCTATATATTGATGACCTTGAATTGTTGTTCCCCTTAAACAATATAATCTTTCTGGTAATTTTTTTTCTCAACTGTTTACAAGGAATTCATATACTGTACAGATCATTTTGGAAAAAATGAATCTGTGAGTGACATCACACTAAATTCACATGGTAAAATTACCAAAAATAGCCCCCCCCCACCCCCTGCCGCAAACAATTACCATGATTACTCAGAACTTCCCCTTTTCTGATCCGGTCCACTCTACTTAAACATTTGTAGAAAAACTAGGTTCACTCGGACTATAAACCAGTAGCAGTTAGGCCTAAGGTAGCTAAACACAGTTTCGTATAAAATCTAGGGGTTTTTTTCTCTAGGAAAAAGCATGATGGGTAGGGAATTTCCTGCTATTTTTATTCGGTATACATGAAAATTAAATTTTTTAATTCTCCATTGCATAATATAGAGGTTTATCTTTCGAATACATGCAAAAAGTATGCAGAAACATTTTAAAAATTAATTTTGTGAGACTCTAAAATAAAGGGAGGTAACTCCAAAAACATCGGATTTTACACGTGCAGAATTTCATGATTTTTTAGCGGGTAATATAGCTCTTTTAAAAGCTGGCGATTGTACCCTGAAAATACTATTAAACGATGCCTAAGGACGGTGCCTTTGAAAAAGCACAGAAATTAAAATGCATGGGTGTAATGCATTTAGAGGCAATATTTTGTCTACTTTCCTCATGTTTTGAGTGCCAAATAAATTCTACCATTAAGTTACATGTGCATTATTCTGAAATATTTCCAAAATTCACAATTTGATCTTTCCATTGATATATAGATATTTATATAACATGTTTTTACAATTTATTTTTATAGGGGTCAGTTTTGCTTTCCCTATAATCTAAAAACGTCCTTATAACGTCACGTATAAAACTGTGTTTTGAATCCAAGTCAATTTACAGTGTCAGATCAGTGCAGTTCAGAACTCACTGACAGAAGGAAGTGGACCAAACCCACCCCACCCCACCCCACCCCATTTCAAAGCATCTGAATGAAATTCTCGTAATGTAGTTTAACAATAATCCATTGCACGTCCATTATGGTCTATACTAGATAGAATGTTCTATCGTTAAAATGACAGATGTCCTACGGACCCGGTTTAACCTGACCTGAGCGTAGCCTGGTCACGGTAAGATTATTCTTTCTAGGTCTATACATACATTGTAGTACAGTCATTATGGCTTGCCACAGAAGGCTTTCCTCAGAGAGGCTAGCCATTGTCATTGTCTTAGTGGCTGATCAGACTGTCGTCCAGGCCGTTGTGCTTACTGTCTGTCCTGAATAAGGCAGCCCTCGGCCCTCGAGCGGTGGTGGTGATAGAGGGTTGGGGAAATTTAGGGGGTTGGAGTTGAAGAATATTTCACGATGTTAGCCATTATATTTCAACTCAATTACTACATCATGTTATTTTTCATCCTGATAAACTGATACACTCACTGAAAACGTTCAGACTGCCGTTCTTCGTTCTCTCTGTCATCATGATCAACCATGTGGTTTTACGTGATGCGCATGCGTAAAAAAAGATGCTTGGACCCCCCCCCCCCTTTCCAACTCAGGATATACAAATGTACATATGAAATACTTAACATCTCTAAATTACGTACTTTCGTAATATTCAAAACAGTCTTTGGAAGAGAAAATTACTTATTTTTAGATATGCCTAAGTATTTACGACTTTTTTCAACTTTGGCTCAATTTAGATGTGGTATTATACCAATAAGAACTGAGACTGGAAGATTTCAGGGAGAACCTATTGAAGAAAGAATTTGTGTTTTTTGTTCCAATAGAAGTGTAGAAGATGAATTTCATTTTTTATTATATTGTTCTTTGTATAACGATTATCGTAAAAAACTATTTGAAAATATTGGTCTTAATCAGTCAGAAGAAATTTCAGATGATGAATTATAACGTTTGCTCATTGTCAATTATCCTCGTCAGGTTGCCAAATATTTATACTCCTCTATTAAGAGAAGACAATCAATTGTATTTAAGTAATGAGTTGTAAGCAAATATATAAAAATAATACTTATACCCACTGATATCCCAAAACTCCTTAAAGATTTTTTTGTTGTATTATGTATTTGAACATGTATTTTTTGCTTTTTTGTCCTTTTGGGGTTTTTCCCCATCTTGCATTGCGTTCTTTTCTTTATGTATTCTGTACATTATTGTGTTTAAAGTGACATATAGGCCCGACGGGCCGGGTGTTGACCTTTTCGAGTTTTTCTTTTTGTCAATTTTACAATGTACTGTAAATACACATGTCACTATAAAAATAAATTACTTACTTACTTACTTACTTACTTACTGTACATGTAAGTTGCCTAATTGTTAACAATGTATCGACATTACATTAGTACATGTACTTCAAAATTGTGTTTAAATGATACGAATTTTTATGCTATAAACCAAGGACCTTCTAGATATATCGAATCAGATTTAGATTTAGATGTACAAATACTACAGTATTACAAATATTTTAATGGAAAGAACACACTTACAATAATTGGAAAAGGCCCAATATATGCACAAACAGAAGTATTGTTCTTATTACATATCAGTATGAAAGATATACATGTATAATTATATTAAACATTCACATGAGAGGAAAGTAGTTCTGACAATTAAGCTTGTGTACATGAAGATGCTGAAGTGGGGTGGGGGGGGGGGGGTGTAAACGTTTAGTGAGTTCTGGGTTACAAAATCAGTAAATTTTTTCTCACAGCAAGCATCTTTCATAAATAGACTATATAAAACCATTTTTTCTCACAGCAAACATCTTTCATAAATAGACTTTATAAACAAGTGAAAAACTTGGAGTTGCCTCCTTTTTTTTGTAAACAATTGAACAATTGAAGTGAAAGAAAAGAAATAAACAGTAAAATTGGAAATTTTAGTTATATGTACAGGTTCAGTACGTTCTGCCCCCCCCCCCCCACCCGCACACACACACATACAGGATTTACACGATTTTTGAAAAGTTGTAAATATCCATTTTTCCTTTTTCCTTTTTTTTTTCTTTTTTGCTTGTAAATAGTTTTTGGATAAGTCTGGCTACACGATTTTAAAAAATGCGTTTTTTAGCAAGCATTTTCAATATATACGATGGGTGCTTACTATATCTATTCAATATGTTACTCTTTACACAACTGAGATGAAAAATATAATTCCATTCATTATCAGCATATACAACAATACATCAAATGTTAGAATATCGATGTATGCTTTATACGTGGAACAAAACGAAATTAATGTAAATGTAAATGTGAAGTATTCATATTCCTACGCTAGCTTTCTCCTCAGTCTGCGATTGAAATTTTTTTTTCTCTTATGAATATTGCTTATATAATTACAACATTCATATTACTGTCATGATTACTGTTCGTTAGTCATCACACAATCTCTTTTAATTTTTTATTGTGTATAAGTGTGTGTTTTTCTTTTCTTTTATTTAATAATGGAATGGTTATGCAACACCTGCACCCTATATTTCTGATCTCGTATCAGTGGTGTCGGAAGCGAATTGAAAGTGGGGGGGGGGGAGCTAGACTTATCAAAAATCTTGACAAACCAAAAAAAGGTCTTTGGTTATGGTTATGTATAACTTTGCCAAAAAAGTGTGTGTGGGGGGGGGGGGCGCTAAGCCCCTCTCGCCCCCCCCCCCCCCCGTTCCGACCCCTATGCGTATAGACTCTGTTTAAGGATGTGTGCACTGTTTGCTAGTGACGCAAGACTGGTGGCAGTATATATGCTACGGACATGAAGAACAATATACGCCAGTTTCTGAACAAGTCCAGTGATTTTAACCTAGAGATCGGTTGAGCACAGTGATAATTCAAGTAATTGATAAGTCTAATATCTTGGATTTCTATACTTGTTTTAAGAGGGCTTGATGGTCGTGGTCATGTTAGACTCTATAAATCTCCTAATAAGAAGAGCTCTATATAAAGATTTACATGTAGAAAAAACAATCAATTTTTTAAGGTTAAATAATCGGAAATTTTTTAAATTATCAATAGTTTATCGCTAAAAAAATTCACTTTTGTTAATTTAGGTCAGGCTTGGGGTAATGCTAAATGGAATGGTAATGCATTGCAACGCATTAAATGTTTTCAAAGTAATGCTAGTAATGTGTAATGCCACAAATTTAGCAGTACAAGTAATGGTAATGTAATGCATTACCTTCCAAAATCTAGTGTAATGCTGGCATTACATGGCATTACTTTGCATTGCTATGTTTTTCTATGCATGTTCATTTTTAAAATTAATGTGATGAATTGAATAACTGAAATTGTATTTGATTAAAAATTGTTTTAAAGTAGAAAAATAATTCTTGAGATAAAAATATTTTTAGTGTTAAGATATTAAAAAAAATTACAAATCCATTCTTATATTGTCAATATAACTAGCTATAACAACATGATTTTATAACATTTTAAGAGTTTTGTAATTTTAAAGAATTTTATATCATTTGAAAAATTTACTCCAATTAGTGCATTCAATGAATTCTTTACTGTGAAGAATGTGTCAACAGCACACAATGCCCCCAGGATAATCTAAGTATCAAAACAATCTATTGTTTACAGAGGTGCTAAACACCGAAATCCCCGCCCTTCTCTTAACTGTGTTCCATTACAATTATTATAGAGAACATACACACACCCTTAAAAAAAAGGCACTAAAAAGAATGCACTGTCCAACCATGATCTCTTGAAGCTTAAAAATTACTTCCAGTATTATAACCCATTTTGTAGGTAATTTATTCTCTCTCTCTCTCTCTCTCTCTCTCTCTCTCTCTCTCTCTCTCTCTCTCTCTCTCTCCGTCTCTCAATATCTGTGTTGCGTATTAAGTACAATAGTTTGGACTGATAGAAAATACAAGATTCATGTATTTGTTCTATTAATGGTTGAACACATTAAACCTAAGATTTTCAAACCCGACAGGATGCAGTTAAAAGATGAAACCTTTCAAACTTTGATGATCATAAAGTGCAACAGCAATCTTGTATAAGTCATTAAATAATTTGAACCTGATAGTGAACATGAACCTGTAAATATGTGTGAACGTGTTTTATATATGAAAAATTTGCAAAAACTCAGTTTTATTCAGCTTTTAAATTACTTTTTTTTTAAGACTTATTGACTTTTCACAAAGTAATGGTACATGTAATGGTAATGCATTACTTTACTCATGTAATGGTAATGTGATGCATTACTTCAAGAAAATTAAGTAATGGTAATTGTAATCTAATGCCCAGATTCATGAACTAATGGTTATGTAATGCATTACTTTACAATGTAATTCGCCCCAAGCCTGATTTAGGTAGATCTAATTGGTAATTTGTTGACTACTGGGGCCAGCCTCCTTAAGCACGCGTGAAGTACTACAAGTAAATACCATTAGTGATGTACTTGTGATGTACTAGCACGTCTACTGGAGCAAATCTAAACAGTTTGAGAAAAAAAAAATTTATGATATATGTACTTCTAACATTTGTGCCTATACATTTAATTAAATTTCAAGATGCATGTGAAATACTAGTTATTGAATAATGAAAAAAAAAAAAAAAACCCAAAGTACACATGAAGCATCGTTCAAGATTATATGGTCTCTTTGTGATATGCAAGTACGCCATGTCCAGAAAATATTAAATAGTGACAGGTGTAAAAAATGTGATATTATATGTATACTCGTAGAAGATTTTTTGTAATATTTTTGTTGTTGTCGCTGGCTTTGTTACTTGCGTTCTTTACTTGATCTGGCGTACGCCGGGAACAACGAACGGACAAAGGTTGATTTGATGAAATCGTTAATCTACGACAACACTAAAACCACGGTTACCCTGGATTCTTGATCAGCTCTCAAACAACTGATTCAATTGTCTTAAGGTAATTGTTTGAAAAGCTAAAATCTCTATCAACAATATTTTCTGAGTTATACATGAATAGATTAAACAGATATATCAATTATGTACAATATTAATTAAGGCTTTTTATATCTCTTCAGATTTTTCTCAGTCTGCACAATTGCAAGGATAAGCTTTTCTGTCTTCATAAATTCAAGGCAAGTTGATACGCTCGGGTTTGGAGAAACAGTGAAATATTACAAAATCCTGACAAATGACGGGAACTGATATGACGACTGAACGGGAGTGTTCACGTGTCCTGTGGCGGGAACGTACATGTTTGTTGCTGATTCTTTATCTGACCCTGGGATCTGGTTATATCTAAAAATCAACAAGAAAACAGTTGCTAAACTGCACGTAGTTTATGGGTATAAAGCTGAAGACTGGGGGCCATGTCAAAGTTGAAAATGATAAAAACAACCGTCGAATTTACACTGAAACATACTCAGGATTTACAGGTGTCCTCTTGACTGAAAATAAAAATTAATATTACATTATATAATTGTCGTCATTATTAAACAAGAGGCTCATGGGCCACATCGCTCACCTGAACAACATGTATAATTTATTTTGAAAAGTTTTAGACATGAAATTTTTTTAAGTGTTAAAAACTCTCTTATTATATTCCAAGATTTGATCTTATATTAAACAACATATTAAAAAGAAACCTAGTTTTTTGGACATCACATTTTCAGATATCTAAGCTATCCTAAGATCTAAGATGCATTAACTGACCAATCTTATTATCCTAGGCCTCTACATATTAAGATAACATAATTGTAAAATGAACTATGCATAATTATAAAAAGTGAAAAATGGTCACTGTGACTTTGATGTGAGGGTAAGAAGATATGAGGATGCTAATACATCTGTTACTTAAATACAGTAACTAAACATTGCATTGTACTTCTTGAGAAGAATATTTCCAAACATATTTCCTATACGTCTATATGATAAACTTTAACCCCCAGTAATGTCTTGGAGGTCATAGTTTTAACAATTTAGAATACACTAATTGAGGATGCTTGCATAGTAATATCACAAATTGGAGCATTGTAGTTCTTGAGAAAAAGCTTTTTAACATTTCCCTTTATATTTCTATGTTAAATTTGAACCCCTCTTGGGGGCCCAGTATTAGTCTTGGGGACAAGACTTAAAAAATTAGAATACACTTTTTGAGGATGCTTGCATAGTAATTTCAGAAATTGTAGCATTGTAGTTGGTGAGAAGAAGATTTTTAAACATTTTCTCTATATATTTCTATGTTAACTTTTAAACTTCCTGGAACACCATGCAGTAATGTCCTTAGGGGCATGGTTTTAACAATTTAGAATCCAAACGTATTGAGGATGCTTGCATAATAATATCACAAAATGCAGAACTGTAGTTCTAGAGAAAAAACATTTTTTAAACATTTTCCCTATTGTTTCTATGTTAAATTTGAGCCCCTCTTGGGGCCCCAGTTATGTCCTGGGGGTCATGGTTTTAACAATTTGGAATCCAAACTAATTGAGGATGCTTGCATAGTAATATCACAAAATGCAGCATTGTAGTTCTAGAGAAGAAGATTTTAAAATATTTTCCCTATATATTTCTATGTTAAATTTGAACCCCTTTTTGGGTCCAAGTATAAGTAACATTTCAGTTCTTGTGAAGTTTAAACATTTTCTCTATATTTTTCTATGTTAAACTTTGAACCCTTCCTGGGGCCCCAGTATTGGTCTGGGGGGTCATGGTTTTAATAATTTAGAATCTAAACAACCTGAGGATGCTTGCATAGTAATATCACAAATTGTAGCATTGTAGTTCTTGAGAAGAAGATTTTTAAAGTTGCTTGGTCCGATTTTATATCAAATTTTGTGATGGTTATGTTAAGTATGTGTATATAATAGACATTACAGTAGTTTCCCCGATCAATTACGCCATATTTCAATGAAAAAATTATGTACAAATTTTGTTAACAAAACAAACGACATAAAAGGGTATCACATTATTTCGCCTCATGTTAAAATTCGCCCCTGACGTCGAGACCGGTTTGGTTGTATTAAGACTTTTACATCGCTATAAATAATAGTCAGAAAGTTCACACAAATTAAAAATAAACATGTTTACATTTTCTTCGCTAATATTTCTGAAGTTTAATTTGTTAACATTCGATTCATAACATGGGGGTTGAATAAACCCAATCATTCGGGGGACGAAACCAAACGGTCCCCTTTTCTAAACATTCCCATGATGCATTTTGGTTTGTTATTTCGTTTGCCTAACGAAGACTTTTATTTTTATTTACTTTGAATATTTCTAAGTTTGAAGGGAGACCGATTCTGCTGGTGTAAATAGGAGAACAACCATAACTTTCTAACATAATTGGTGTGTATGGAAAATTATTTGATACTGTAATAACCAAAAAATCGGAACAAGCAGATTTAAACATTTTTCCTATATATTTCTATGTTAAACTTTGAACCCCTCTTGGGGCCCCAGTATTGGTTCAGGGGTCACAATTTTAACAATTTAGAATCTACACTATATATTCCAGCTATGGTGTGAATATTGGCATTTCAGCTGTTGCAGTGGTTCTTGAGAAGAATATTTTTTAAGACACCCACCATATTTTCACTGTATCATAATTATCTTCCTTTAAAAAAGGATTACGCCCTTTATTTTAACAATTTAGAATCCCATTTCTATAGAAATGCTTTGTACATGTACCAAGTTTGGTAAGAATCTTTGATAAATTCAACTTCGTTCCTGATACCGATCCAAAATTTTCAATAATTTTGACAACATGTTCAAGTGATTCTATGTCCTTAACAGGGAAAGTACTATCATCTGCATGTTGTATGCATTTAATTTCATTTTGTGTATTGCTTATTTTAAATCCTTTAACACTATCAGAATTATTGATTCTTGTTGATAGAATTTCCATAATAATGTAAAATTTACAAATATAAAATGAAATGTAGAATCTTAAACGAACATGTGTCATCGGAGGGTATGCGCTGTTTTAAAAAAAATGCGCTATTGCAATTGTATCTTACTGTTAATAAATCAAAATGTATAAATTTAAACTTTAGCATTCTTGAAAAGTTATCAAATAGTATTTGATAAATGAAATATTGTAAACTTTATTATAAGTACATGTACTATGAATGTATAGGAGGGAGACCTGCCCTTCTTTACAAATATGCGGTAGGCAATTTTGGACTGTGGTTGTTGATGCTAGTGTTCTTCATATATATGTATATTTATTGCTGAAAAAAAAATTATTGAACATGTGTGTACTTGAACATGTCTACTAATATATGTACAATATTGATACGATCATAATATCAATGACTGAATGACTTCCCCGAATAGTACTCTTATTTTACATTATTATTTTAATATATACATGTATGTGTTTATTTATATTTGCGCCTATTTACGCTTTAAAAAATACAATTATAAATACTAGGAAAATAGATATTTTGTACACTATATATGGATATATGATTTATTTATACCGCTGATTGGCATTGCTGATCCAGGGGGCCCCTGGCACCCCAGGTGATGCATATCTTATAGAGAGCCTCTGCGGAGGTATTATCTCGCATTCAAATGTATTGTGTTTAATAAATATTAAAAAAAAAAAGTTTGGTTAAATTTGGCCCAGTGGTTCTAGAGAAGAAGTCGAAAATGTGAAAAGTTTACAGACAGACGGACGGACGACGGACATCAGGTGATCAGAAAAGCTCACTTGAACCTTCAGTTCAGGTGAGCTAAAAATGGCAACTAAATGATATCAATATTCAAACAAGAGACTCATGGGCCACATCGCTCAGCCGAGGAACAAAAGGTATGATACAATCTGCTTAATGGAGTCATAATACAAACTTTCTGAAAAATGTAGTATGATATATGTAGATCCTGTATAAATAAAAGTCCATTTTTCCAACTGGATATTCATATGTTTATTATCAAGTCCCATTTCTAACAGGATAGTTTTATGGTAATATCACATGTTGAGCATTGCAGCTCTCAAAAAGATTTTAAACAGATTTTATAATTGTTTATACATGGGATATATGGGATATAAACCTACATCAAACTCTGAACCCCTTGCGAGACCCAATCGTCCAGGAATCATCCAGGGGCCAAAGTCTAAACAATTTCAAACTAGGGGTACTGTGAGCAAGCTCACAATTGATACCCCAGATAAGAAAAAAGTCATAACTCAAGTAGTTTGCTATTATAGAAAATGATGGCTGCTATCTATTTAACCATCTATTTTCTATCAATAACAACTGCTTTACTTTTTTGAAATTGCTTATGCTAAATGAGTACACAAACCAGTTTCTATTCTTTAAATTCCATTTTATTTCAACTTAACTGTTAATGCACGAAGACATTTGTATCCTTATGATAACAAACATGACTGGAATCAAACGATAATCCACATGTCAAGCAGCCTTTAAATGTTTATATATAATTTTTGGTATAGCGAGCCCGATGTTTTTAACGAACAATTTTTTCCACACAATTTTTTTTTTCGAAAAAATATATGATACATCAGAGCGGGCCATTGTCAGAGGGGCAGGCGGCAATGAGAATCTTACAATTAATTTAATTTTGCCTTACACATGCATGGTTTGTGTCAAATTTTACCTCCTAATCATTTCCATTTATACAAGACATGTATGACACATATAATAATTAAGCATTTTTTTTAACAATGACTTTGAAGTTCCCCAAATGATCTTGGGTCAAAGTCATGAATACCTACAGGTCATAGGCAATCTTTGAGTGAATTAAGAATTTCTAGAAAGATATAAACCAGACATGAATTTTGAACTTTTCCTGCCAGTGGCCTTGACCTTGCCCCGCAGTACAGTTAAGGCGGCCAATAAAAATATCTGCGAATTTTTGTGAATGCTACCTTTCAAGTCTTATTTTCATTTTGTTATAATTATGCATAGTATAAAGAGGCAACCTCGGTTTTGTATAAAAAATCGTATATCTTAAAGATTGGTACCTAAATAAATCAATTATTTGCAAGGGCATACGCTTACCTGATCATGACAAACTTTTACATGTGAATTTGAAATATGCTATGCAATTTAAAAACTTCTACGATCCTTGTAAAATCTTACAAATTAATTATTTTTTTAATGAAATAGTACTTTCGAGGTTTGTAATATACTGTGATGTCATTATGCACATTTCCTGTACTTTTTGTCTGAACGGAATTTATTGACAGCCTTAACTATGCTGCGCCACATGACAGTTGGTCAAGGTCCTGACACACCCTCATATCATAAGGAATCTTTGTGTGAAGTAAGAACTTCCAATGTTTCTCAATAAGAAAGAAATGGATCAGACACGAATTTCCTGCCAGTGACCTTGACTTTGCTTGAATGACCTTGGATCAAGGTCGTGACAACCCCAGGTCATAAGCAAACTTTGTGTGAAGTAAGAATTTGCAATGACTCTCCATAAGAAAGATATAGACCATACACAAATTTTGCACTTTTTCAAGCCAGTAACCTTGACCTTGCCCGAATGGCCTCAGTTCAAGGTCATGACACACCCTCAGGTCATAAGCAATTTTTTTGTAAAGTTAGAACTTCCAATGTCTCTCCATAAGAAAGAAATGGACCGGACATGAATATTGCACTTTTTCTGCTAGTGACCTTGACCTTGCCCGAATGACATTGAGTGGTCACGAAACACCCTCAGGTCAGAAGAAATCCTTGTGTGAGGTTTGAACTTCCAATGTCTCTCCATAAGAAATATATGGGCCGGACATGAATTTTGCACTTTTTCTGCTAGTAACATTGACCTTGCCGGAATGACCTTGGGTCAAGGTCATGACACACCCTCAGGTCATAAGCAATCTTTGTGTGAAGTAAGAACTTCCAATGTTTCTCCATAATAAAAATATGGACCGATAAGAATTTTGCAGACAGACGGACAGACAGACGGATAGACAGACGGACAGACAAGGTGATTCCTATATATCCCCCAAAAACTTCGTTTGTGGGGGATATAATAATCACCTGGCTGTTTATTTTCTTATTTTATGTATTCCTATGTAAAAATTTGACCCCCATTGTGGCCTCACACTACCCCCAGGGATCATAATTTTCACAACTTTGAATCTACACTTCCTTAGGATGCTTCCACACAAGTTTCAACTTTCCTGGCTGATTAGTTTCAGAGAAGAAGATTTTTAAAAATTTACTCAATTTATTCATTTGAAAAAAAATTTCCTGCCCCCCTCTTCATTGTAGCCCCACCCTACCCCAGGGGTCATTATTTTCACAACTTTGAATCTACACTCCCCAAGGATGCTTCCACACAAGTTTCAGCTTTTCTGGCTGATTAGTTTCTGAGAAGAAGATTTTTAAAGATCTACGTATACTCTATATATTTCTATGTATTTGATCCCCAATTGTGGCCCCACCCTAACCCGGGGGTCATGATAAACACAACTTTGTATCTACACTATCTGAGGTTTCCTCCACAC
Organism: Magallana ariakensis; assembly: GCA_020458035.1. NCBI lineage: Eukaryota > Metazoa > Mollusca > Bivalvia > Ostreida > Ostreidae > Magallana > Magallana ariakensis. The sequence continues at coordinate 9,061,796 of CM035819.1, read as the reverse complement.
AAGTTTCAGCTTTCCTGGCTAATTAGTTTCCGAGAAGAAGATTTTTAAAGATTTACTCTATATATTCCTATGTAGAAATTTGATTCCCAATTGTGGCCCCAACCTAAACCCAGGGGTCATGATTTTCACAAATTTGAATCTAGACTACCTGAGGATGCTTCCACACATGTTTCAGCTTTTCTGGCTAAATGGTTCTTGAGAAGAAGATTTTTGAAAATTTCTCAAAAAGAAGATATCTACATGCACTAAGTAATTCACCTGTAAAGAGATACATGTAGCAATATGTTAACTGAGTGACTCAGTTGTCTCTAAAATGTATGTTTCTATGTGCTATATGAATGGATCAAATAAACCTATGTAATGTTTGTGTTGCAAGTCTATACTCTAATTACGGTATTGGTGATAAGGACCCAATTGCTAGACTAACAAGAGGCCAATAGGCCTTAACGGTCACCTGAGTAGCATAACCCATACACAAACTTGTCAAGGAGTCTCATATATTCATATATGCATTTAATTAAGTTTTATTCTGGAATAGAAAATTTTTTAATTTGTAATGACGACCATCTCCTAGACTGAAATCTTTCAAAAAAGGACTATTAAACCTATAATTTTAGCGAAAAACTTAAAAGATCATAAAAGAGTGCATGACCTGATATTGAAAAGGTGCAAGACTCTGATAGAAAATAATTTTCCCAAATTTATTATTTTTCAGGATAGGTTTTAAGTGTATATGTTTTCATAGAAAAGCTACATATGTATAACAAGGTGGCTATTATTCATGTTTTATCTAAAACAACCTCCCATTCCCCATCCCCCTGGGGCAGACAGAAACTCTCCCTGTGGGCATTTAAACAAACGAAAAAAAACCAACCTTTAAAAGCCATAATGAGTTACTCACTTCTCCTGTTCCAGTTTTTGAATGTTCAACCTTCGTTGAGAATCACCATCCGGCATTTATACCAAAATCATTTTTCCTTAATATATCAGTGATTTTAGTTAGCCAATTATTACTTTACTATTAACAAGTCTATTTGTTTATTTTGAAAGTTCAAAAACTGTTTTTGTTTCAAATGATAAAAAGCCTTGCATAACTCTTTTGATCATACAACTTCTTTATAATTACATTATATTCAATGATTAATTACTAAATATGAACAAGCAAAGGAAGATAAATCCATTAGGAAGAAGCAAAGGAAAATAACTCCATTAACTGTTTACCCCCCCCCCCCCCCTTTCAACTCTTTCCAAATGCTCTCCAAATGCTAGGTCCTGAACCATTCAGTTTTTTGCCCACATGTGTGGGAGTAAAGATTTTTAAGATTTAATACATCTTTACTATATGGCTATATTGGCCCTACCCTAGGGCCTAAACCCCTGTCCCAGGGGTCATGAATTTAGGTAGAAGACTTCATGGACATCATATCCATGCTTTTAGTTTTTAACAAATATCTATGGGAGTAGAGAAGAAGATTTTCTAAGATTTAATACATTTTTACTATATGGCCATATTGGCCCCACCCTAGAGCCTGAACCCCTGAGCCAGGGGCCATGAATTTCAAAATTTTGGTAGAGGGCTTCATGGACATCATAACCATGCAATCAGTTTTTTCCTCACATGTGTGGGAGTAGAGAAGAAGATTTTTGAAAATTTGGCTGTTTTTTGCATATTTGGCTCCACCTGTGGCACCCTGGGGGTGGTAGAGCCACCAATTTCACAATTTACATTCCTCTTACCATAGAGATGCTTCACACCAAAAATGGAAACAAATGGCCTTGTAGTTTTTAAGAAGAAGTTAAAAATGTAAATTGTTAATGCACGACGACGGACGAAAACAGATAGCAATAGGTCACCTGAGTTTACTCAGGTGATCTTAAAAACATTCATAACAATCCGCTTTATCTTTATTATAATTTTTTTTTTACATCTACAAATCTATAATAACATGCATTTTTTTTCTCTACATGTTTATGCTGATGATGGGATTTGAACCCATTCTTCATTCTGAATAGAATGTGTGCACCATTACACCACACCAGCTTTTATAGAGAAATATAGGAATAGGAGGATCTCAAATCATGATACACAATTTCGGTTTTTTTAACAAAATAAATAACCTACATTTTAAGCTGAATTGAATATGTTCACAAGTGATAAAGAATGTCAATTGTGGTTGATTCTCCCAATAATGAGTGACCTAGATTCTGGACCAACGCAAATCAGAGTACAAGTTTGCACCTGACATTTAAATCAATCACATGATCTTGCACAGGTAGCCGACCAGGAACAATAAACACCTGAAGCCCGCCATGTTGGATTGTAAAGCTTCGTAGTTTACCTATGGGGGAAAAACTGTAATAACATTAGGTAAGTTTCATAACACACTTAATTTCTTATTATTTATTCTTAACAATCATTTGGACAAATAATTTTTAACTGTTAAATTAAGTCATACCTTATTCTCAATTCAGTGAAAAAAATTTTTAAAATGTTATGAGCAAAAATGTACAGTTATAATGCAATAAAATGAATATCTTAATCCTACATATAGATAAGTTAATCCAAGCAAGATAATACATGTATACATCATTAATACATATCGTACTGACTCTAACTTTTCAGGTTTAGTTCCTCCTAAAATCACCAAAGTATCCCTGACCATGGACCCCAGAAACAGCGCCCAGGATGTTGTACGCTGCACCCTGTGTCAGGACTCTGTGGCCCCCATGTACTGTGAAGTCTGTCATATACATCTGTGTAAAGACTGTGTAGAGAAACATTTCTCTGATTCCTCTAAAGTTCATAATGTGGTGCCACTTAAACAGTATTTAACCACTCTGAACTATCCCAAGTGTAGGAAACACCCCACCAAACAATGTGAACTCCACTGTGAACAATGTGACATTCCTATTTGTGTACAGTGTATTTCTGGGGAACATTTAGGACATAAACCAGTTGACATTTTAAAAACATTTGAAAGCAAAACAGAAAAGTTGCATAAAGATTTGCAAGAATTAATGGAATCCATTTATCCTAAATACAAAGAGATTGCATCCAACATCCCAGTGCAGAAAGCTGATCTGAGTAAAAACTCCCAGAAATTGACAACAGCAATTGACAAACAAGGAGAAGTCTGGCACAGAGAAATAGACACCATTATCACAAACCTGAAATCTAACGTGGAGGAAATGGAATCCAAACACCTGGTCGTCCTGAATAAACAGGAAAAAGAAATCACACACACCATTTCTAAAATCACACAGACCATTGCTGAACTGAAGAAGTTACTGAACTCCAAAGATGTCTGCCTTGTCTCTGAGTACAAATCCAGGAACGCTGAATTCAGAAGATTGCCTCCTAAACTCAAAGTGTCCTTACCAAACTTTAGGCCTCAGGAAATCCACACAGATCAGATGTTTAAACAGTTTGGTTCTCTGTCAGCATTATCTTTTACAACAGAGGAACAAGACTACAGCATGCCGCCCCAGGGAGCCGAGTCCTCTCCCCCAGACTGGTCACTGATGGATGTACCCCGGGTCATCACCGCTATAGAAACAGGGTATGAGTATGGAGTACATGGTGTGACGTGTCTGAATGAGACAGAGATCTGGACGCGTGGTGGTGTTGACAACATGATGAAACTCTTCAACCTCCAGGGAAAACTAGTGAAGTCCATCCAAACCAAGTCAGGGAACGTTCCATGGGACATAGCAGTGACAAGGAGTGGGGATCTAGTTTATACTGATTACAATGATAGAACTGTGAACATAGTGAAGAATACACAGATACAGACAGTGATCAGACTACAGGGGTGGAGACCTCATGGTGTCTGTAGTACCTCCTCTGGTGACCTCCTGGTTGTCATGGTCAGTGATGATACACAAACAAAAGTTGTGTGTTACTCTGGCTCCACAGAGAAACAAAGTATTCAGTACAACGACAAAGGACAACCTCTCTATTCATCTGGTTGCACTAAATACATCAGTGAGAACAGGAACCTAGATATCTGTGTGTCAGACCGTGACGCCCGTGCAGTAGTGGTGGTCAATCAGGCCGGGAAACTCCGGTTTACCTACACTGGTCCTCCCTCTACTACCAAGGGATCATTCTATCCACGCGGCATCACAACAGACAGCCAGGGTCGCATCCTGACAGCAGACCGTGACAACCACCGTATCCACATCCTGGATCAGGACGGACAGTTCCTCCGCTACATTGACAACTGTCATTTACGGTATCCATATGGTTTATGTGTGGACACCAGAGACAACCTCTTTGTGACTGAGAACAAAGGTAAAGTGAAGAAAATCCAATATTACATGTAAATCAACTAACTGTATGAATTAGATGTAAACAAATGAACCAAGTATACATTACATACTGTGTGTATAACATGCATTAATCAAACTATTAACGTTGCATGTCTTTATATGGTGTATATAAGATGTAAACACGTTGTGTGTTGATAATGTTTCACACATTAACTAACTGACCATGTCTAAAAGATGTAAACAGACTGTTTAACTGTATTTGTACTAAGTTTTCAGGTGTTTATAATCATTGTAAGGCATCAATCTTTATTTGTTTAAGTATGATAATTTTTAGTTTTGTATGTAAACAAAGTTCTCTCTGATAATATATACGGTAACTAAACAAACATAGACCATGTTTATATATTATATGTAAACAAAGTAGATATATGTGTGTATCTGTATCACATGAATATAATCAAGTGACTCTATATCAACACATATATTAAAAAGAAACTACCTTTTTCTATTACTAAATGTATATAAAGTGACTGTGATTTGAGTATGTGTATACAATTTTTGTTTTATAACAATAATATACCATCAATGGACTGTACTTGTTACATGTGGTTATCAGTAAACTCTACGCTACATACATGTATAGATAACGAAGGATAATGGACGTGTAGCACTCATTTCCTTTTAAGCAATGGAGCGAGGCCACAAAGGGACTGAGGCCCATTACTTATAGAGAGGAGTGGTACAGGTATATTATCCCAATTAGAATTCACATTGTCTTAATTAGCAAATTGTTATTACTTACCTTTTAAATCATAAGAATTGGAGTAGATATTTGATTTTTCGTCAATCGTTCCTGTGTTCTAACTTTAAATTTCTGAAGTATTCTGTCCCTTGTTGTTTTTAACTTTGATTTTTTGCAGAACTAATCAAAGGATTCTGAAAATGTAATTAGACAATCAGCATATTTACATACAATGTACATGTATATATAATTGATACTGCTTCTGAGTGTTTTATGATTTTTTAAAAAATAAAATTTTAAACAAAAAAATCAATGTATTGTTAATCAAAAAGAAGCCTTTAAATTTTGGCAATGGCTATACAATGACATCAGAACTTTGGAGGAGGGGCAGCATTTGCCATTCCAATATATAGTTTTAAAAAAAGAGAAGATTTTCTATTAAAACAAATATTAGTACAAAACGTGTTCATACAATCACCATGGAATTTTTCTTCATTGGAGCAGCAAATATAACGTCTGTTGTCAGTAGAGCAGTGAAGTGTAACATCGGCTTTCTGTACAAGTTCAAAGTCTGGTGTATATGTACATGTATTGTTGGGTGTTATTCAGTCTTCTTTGCAGTATCTGCAATTCAAACAAAAATTATCTTTGGATAGGAGATCTGTAGATAGGAGATCTGTAGATAGAAGATCTGTAGATAGGAGATCTGTAGACTGAGATTCCCTTTTTTAGCTCATCTGAGCTGAAGCTCAAGTGAGCTTTTCTGATCACTTTTTGTCTGTCGTCTGTCTTTCCGTAAACTTTTCACATTTTCAACTCTCCAGAACCACTGAGCCAATTTCAACCAAACTTGGCACAAAGCACCCTTAGACAAAGGGAATTCATAGGAATTTTACATAAGAATAATATAATCTTTAAATATCTTCTACTCAAAAACCATTTGACCAGAAAAGCTGAAACTTGTGTGGAAGCATCGTCAGGTAGATTAAATTCAAGTTTGTTAAAATCATGATCCTTAGAGGCAGGGTGGGGCCACAATGGGGGGGGGGGGCGAATATTTACATACGAATATATGCAGAATAAATCTTTAAAAATCTTCTTTTTAAAAAACTATTTGGCCAGGAAAGCTGAAACTAATGTGGAATCATTCTTAAGTAGTGTAGATTCAAGGTTGTTCAAATCATTATCCCCAGGGGTAGGGTGGGGCCACAATGGGGGGGGGGTCAAATTTTTGCATAGGAATGTATAGATAAAATCTTTAAAAATCTCCTTCTTAAAAACCGTTTGACCAGAAAAGCTGAAACTTGTGTGAATGCATCCTCAGGTAAGGTAGTTTCAAGTTTGTTAAAGTTATGGATATGAGCCACAATGGGGGTCGAATTTTTACATAGGAATATGTAGAGAATTTTTTTTTTAAATCTTTATCTCAAAAACTATACAACCCGAAAAGCTGTAACTTAATTGTGTGGAAGTAGCCTTAGGAAGTGTAGAATTAAGATGTTAAAGTCATGATCCTCAAGGATATGGTGGAGCCACAATGGGGGTCAAATTTTAACAGATGTACTATCAAAAATTGTAGCATTTTAGTTCTTGTGAAGATTTTTTTAATATTTTTTTTATTTCTCTTTATTTCTGTGTTGAATTTTGACCCCCTACTGGGGCCCCAGTATTTGTCTGGGGGTCATGGCTTGAGCAATTTAGAATCTACACTATTTGAAAATGCTTGCATAGTAATATCAACAATTGTAGCATTGCAGTTCTTGAGAAAAAGATTCTTGAACATTTGCTATATATTTCTGGGCTGAACTTTGAACCTCTATTGGTACCCCTGTGCTTTGTACAAAGGTCGGTTAAATTTGGTCCAGTGGTTCTACAGAAGTCAAAAATGTCAAAAGTTTACAGACACACGGACGATGGACAATTGGTTACTTGACCCTTTGGTTTAGGCGAGCTTAAATGTTAATTCTATCATGAAATAACAGTTAGCAATTTCTATAGCTAGCTAATTGTGGTAAACTACAAAAAGGTTGAGTCTATAAAGTGCTCGTAAATGATATTTTGAACCATAATTCGAAATCAAAATCATACAAGGCAACCGCTATTAAAATCAAAGAGTAGGGTTTTGTTGGGGGTTTAACATACCCCTTTCTCTTTTTACTTTAAGATTGGCCTCTGAATTCACCTGTCAAATATTGAATTGTTGAATACATATATGCATGTCCCTGTAATATGCTTGCAAAAATGACCACAAGCAGGACTTGTCACGATCTTTGTCTTCTTACTATCTGACCATCCCTATTTTATAGTATATGGGTGATCAACAACTATAGTCTGTCCCAAGTTATTGCTTCCATCACTTTTTGATGATTTTTAATAAAAATACACATACCTGTGAAAGAAATGCTGTTGAAATCGATAAAAGGAAAAATATCCAAGATATCTTCATTGACAAATTATCATTTTTCACTCATAAAAGTTCACAGGAACGAAAACAAATTTCTTACGGAGATTTATAATGGGAAATGTTTACATCTTTTCTCCATTCGGAAGTTCTCGGGACACCTCGCACAATTTTTCAACGTTATCATCCGGGCGTAATAATGGCTGATGCAATGCTAAATCTCCGTAGACTTTCTATTTTGGGATGTGTATTGAAACCTGAAGCGGTAGAGGGGGCGTTTCAAAACAGATAATCTGGACATTTTTCATATTATAGTCTGTCCCAAGTTATTGCTTCCATCTCTTTTTGATGATTTTTAATTAAAATACACATACCTGTGAAAGAAATGCTGTTGAAATCGATAAAAGGGAAAATATCCAAGATATCTTCATTGACAAATTATCATTTTTCACTCATAAAAGTTCACAGGAACGAAAACAAATTTCTTACGGAGATTTATAATGGGAAATGTTTACATCTTTTCTCCATTCGGAAGTTCTCGGGACACCTCGCACAATTTTTCAACGTTATCATCCGGGCGTAATAATGGCTGATGCAATGCTAAATCTCCGTAGACTTTCTATTTTGGGATGTGTATTGAAACCTGAAGCGGTAGAGGGGGCGTTTCAAAACAGATAATCTGGACATTTTTCATATTAGTGGATGAACGTAGTTTGATCATAAAGGTATTTATTATTATCGAAATATCAAGCGAAAAGTGGTGGAAGCAAAAACTCGGGACAGAGTATAGTGGATGAACATAGTTTGAGCACAAAGGTATTTATGATTATCGAAATATCAAGCAAAAAGTGGTGGAAGCAAAAACTCGGGACAGAGTATAAGGAGACTAAGACATTGACTAAGACATTGTGATGAACCTCTATGCATGTGATATAACTTAATTTTAAAGAAATCTCTCAGAGATACATGTAATTTTGCAGAGTAGTTTTAAACAAGAGCATTAGTAAACATGCTGGGTTTCTTTCAATATAGCACAGCAAAGGAGTTTAAAGTTTGAGTTTAATTATTCAGATAAAAAGAAAAAAAGAAGAAACTTGATTTTTTTTAGGAGTTGCACATTTATCTTGAGATAAATTTTCAGACTTACACTGCAAATCAGCTACGCTAGCCAAGGGTTTCCCCTATGATGGTGAGCGTGGTGGACTGAAATCCCTTGGCTAGCGAATATGACTGGAAAATTTTGTCATAAATTTGATAAAAATCCAGTGTTAACGTGTTTTCTTCGCACATAGAAAAATTACCATCTGCACCTCCAGACGACTGGTTTCTGTATTCCAAACCCGACTTAAAATGACTTAGCTTTTGAAATTTGGATAAGTGATACTGATTTAAAAAAAATAATAAAAGATTTTGATAAAACTTCATTTAAAATCAAATTCAAAATTTTATCTTGAAACACATTTTTTGGGGTTCATAATAAAGCTTCTAATTTAGCAGTTGGCATAGAGTTTGTTGCACTTCATATTATATTCAGAACGATAACGTTATATAAATTAATTATTACTACAGATTGCAGAAAATTGTTTCAGATCAAAAGAACTCAAACTTGCTTTTACAACATGTATATTTAGAGGATGATAAACTTGCAGGAAATGGAAAAACTTGTTGGCAAAACTGTAAATGAAGAATACTTGATGATTTTATTGGTTTACATGCTATTACAGTATCTATGAATGATTTTGAAAATAATTTGGATTTAATTAAGTATTTTGAAAATATAGTTTTCAGAGACATCAAAAATATTAAAGAAAAAGGTAACGAAAAATTGTCATTCTACAGCCAGTTAATAAGTACACAAAATCTAAACAAGCTTGAAATTCAATCATACTTTAATTTTTCAATTTCCAAGAAGATTCGTTCTTTTACTTACTCATAAAGAATAAGTGCCCAAAAATTACAGACAGAGGTTGGCAGATATTGTAACCCTATTATTCCAAGGGAGGGAATATTGTGTATTAACTCTCATACTCTTTTTCAAGATGAACATCATATTTTTTTGCCGGTATGCCCTCTTTAAAAATGTAACAGGTTAAATAAGAAATCAACACTCCTGTTGAGGTTCATTAAACGGGTCTTAATTAACACCAGTTATAGAAATATATTTGACCCCGTAATAACAATATAACAAATATAATATACGGCATAAAACATAAGCGTATTGATGTACAATCAATACATTGAAGTAATTTAACAAGGGAGATAACTCATACAAGTAAAATACACTTTACATAGAACATGTATCCCTTTATATCAATTTACATGTATTTACTCTTGAATCATAAAACCATTGCAATAATTATATTTATAATGCATATGATACATTATGACATTCTAGGCATAAAAACATTCACATACCATTCTATGGGAATAGGCCCCATTTACAAGTTGAATTAATCAAGTTCAAAACGACGACTCAATATGTGCATTTCGAATTAATTATACAACTATTACACTATCATAAAAGTAGTTTAAATTAAAACACATATAGAGGAGACTTCAGTTATTATAACTTTTTACTCTTTAACTTATTATTTCTAAAGTCTCTCTCTCACTATCCATTCAATCAGAAAAAGTGCACAAGAATTATAAATATGATTATAAATACTGATTTGACATTTAGTAGAAATATTAGAAATGATTATTAATATTAGATTTATATTAGTGATTATAAATTAACTTACCAAGAAGAGATTTAATTGTCAAAAATGTCTGAACTTTTAGTAAGGTCTAGCAGATGTAGGCATTAACTGAAAATATATTATTTTTGTTCAATAACTGACAATGCTACTATATTCGACTATAACATTGACCAAAATACCAGTATGTACAATGTAAAACCATTACCGGCGGCCATCATAAGGAAACTGAAGAAAATTTTCTTCCAGAACTGAGGTTCGTACTGTGCCATAAGCTGATCACCTAGATCAACTCCTCCCATCGTTTCATTGTATTTGTGTACTACCCCTGGTGCCTTGACAACCTTTCCATTGGAGTTTACTTTACGAATCATTCTAAATGAAAATCATTTAGTCTTCATAACATGTAGTCACGTACTATAACTAAAATACATATATATGATTTGATAGCATTTCATTCACAGTAGCGTAATAATACATATCGCAGCACAGTTAAGGCTGTCAATAAATTCCGTTCAGACAAAAAGTACGGGAAATGTGCATTATGACATCACAGAATATTACAAACCTCGAAAGAACTAATTAATTCATTTATTAGCAAAATTAATTTATACTATTCTTTTAATTAAGAACAACGAATGCTATTACTTACAATTTCGATGTCTGTTATATCGTACACACTGAAAAATAAGCGAGAAGTCGTTCTCGCTGTACTACAAAATATGACGTCATATGCTTCAAAATGACGCATTAAGTTAAGTCATTGAAGGCTATCATGCGGTTTTTTAGCGATGAAAAATAAATTTCATAGATTAACGGAAAATTATAAATGATTATTTTGTTTAACATTATTATCAGTAGAATGCTACCTATATAGTCTTATTTTCAATTTGTTATAATTATGCATCGTATTAAGAGGCAACCTCGGTTTTGTATAAAATATCGTATATTTTAAAGCTGGGTGCCTAAATAAATCACTTTATTGCAAGGGCATACACTTATCTGATCATGACAAACTTTTACATGTAAATTTGAAATATGCTATGTAATTTAAAAACTTCTAAGATCCTTGTGAAATCTCACAAATTAATTATTTTTTAATGAAATTAACACTGTGACCTTCAAAATTATTCAACATATGCATTATAAATTATGGTTTTTTCTAACAAATAATATTATCTTACAAAGTTCACAGCATTTTTTAAAATCTACTATATAACATCAAGTTATTTTACAATTCAGTTGTGAATTTTGACATGATTATGCCCTTGCAATATTCACATTTTTAAATGACCTCAAAACCACAAATACATCTGCTTGTACCATGCGACTGTCATATCACGTGACCTCTATGAACATAAAATATTGTACTAATTCATATATATATCAGAAATATATTGCATTTGAGCGACTGTTATTGATTTTAAAAAGGACATGTCCGATGAGCTAAAGTATACGTGTTTTCATTACAAAAATTCGCCGATATTTTTATTGGCCGCCTTAACTATGTATTACATTATGTGATTGACTACATGTATATATATGTACATGTACATGTACCTGGAACTTCCAGTCGTGCTTAAGAAAGTCACGTGTGCCAATGAATGTAGAGAACCGCCATCAATGGACCTTGCGACTTTACAATCGTGTCTGCGACTTTACAATCGTGTCTCCTTTGGGCAAGCGGGCTTTTCTGAAACTAGATGCATGCGCGGATCTAGAGGGGGGGGGGGGGGTCGGAGGGGTCCCGACCCCCTGGAAAATGAAAAATAATTAAATTTACATAGTAAAATTATCGCAAATATGCATCGGAACCCCCCCCCCCCCCGGAAAACCCAATTATCCTTCGGACCCCCCCCCCCTTGGAAAAAATTTCTGGATCCGCGCATGTAGATGGCATTCCTTTCCGCGTAGTAATGACAGTTCCAGTGCAAAAATGTCCCCGTTCCTAAAATCATGTAGGAGCTTCGGACTAGCAAACCAACTATCAATCGTCACATGGTGTAAGTTCCCGAAATGAGGTCTCATCAAATCCACGACGACTTTGTATCTGAAAAAAATATATATAAATACTGTAATACTTTCAATCTAATATATTAGATATATAATCTAATACATTTATATTTATATAATAAATATATCTATTTATATTAAAATATAATTTTTTATATAATTTATATCTAATTTTATTAATCGAAATTAAATTTATTTAGATATTTATTTAAAATTCCCTTTAAAAAGCAGTGCGGAGAAATGTTACTAGAAATTGTGTGGGTGTGGTTAATTTAAACATAAAAACAGGGTGGGAGCTTTAATTATATTTCCTGGTGTGAACAATGAAATAAACGTACCCTTGACCATGTGGATGATTAGGGCTGTTGTGTTTCCCCTGGTAGATTTGAACATGATGTGTGTATTCAGAATGTGATTCAGCTAATATCCACACCTTTACTCCCCATCTATGCGCTTCCTTGTACTGATTAAGGAAATGCCGTCCTTTAAATCCAATAATCCGTTCGTCGATACAAACATTCTGTGAAAGTCTGTTAAATGAGATTTTTATGAACGACTCATTAATCCGACAAGCAATTCTTTTTCTCCCTCTCTTTCTCTCTCCGTCTCTCTCTCTATCTCTCTCTCTCTCTCTGCGCTTAATTTAAGTCTGTCTGTCTGTCTGTCTGTCTGTCTGTCTCTCTCTGTCTCTCTCTGTCTGTCTGTCTGTCTGTCTGTCTGTCTATCTGTCTGTCTGTCTCTCTCTCTCTCTCTCTCTCTCTCTCTCTCTCTCTCTCTCTCTCTCTCTCTCTCTCTCTGCGCTTTATTTAAGTTCAATAAGTTTCTGGGTTTAGTAAAATAACAAAAATGTACTTAAACATATGAGTTTGCTGAAAATATTTCAGTGATCCGCGGCTATGTTAACAGGGTTTGACACTAACTTTTTTACTTTGGGGGACCACAGGTCCACTGGTCAAGAATTTTTGGTGGACCTTCACAAATTCTGGTGGACCTTCATTAATGTTGGAATTTTTGTTTGAATTAATTTACTCAATGCTATTCACGCTTATTAAATGCAATTAATTTGAACACAAACATGTGTAATCTTCTACTTTACTGAATTTATTTCATTTTCCTACATCATCATCATTTCCACTAGCAAAGCATATTATATTCAAAATATTTTTACTGGGTCACAACTTTTTGTAGGAAGGTTTAAATTCTCCCCAACAGAAAAAAATATAGAAAAAAGTTTGAGAATTAAATCAAGGAGACTTCATTTTATTTATTAAGTTAACAATGATATAAATTTAAAATATTGTTAAATATCTTGGGACAGACTATACATGTACTTAAAATACATGTAAATTGGATTATAAGCATGTCCACAACAGCTTATAAAAAATCAAACTATTTTTGAAAAATTAAAAAGCTAATCTGATTTGAAATTTAATTTACTTAATGTATTTATATCTCTAATAAAGAAAATATTTCATCATTTTGTAAGCTAAGTGACAAATAAAAATCTGTCTCTTTACTTCAGTGTATTCAGGGGTATTAGTCCAACCCAATGACCCACTTACCACCGTTATGTAGAGGATAGCCAACTGGTTAAATTATAATTGTTTTTAGTTTTTATTTTGCATTAAAAATGTCTTTTTATTAATCAACTATCATTTTATTGTCAATGAAGTTAATTTACATAATCATGAACTCAGAGGACAGAATAACTTCAACTTCTTTTTATGAGGAAATTCTGGTGAAGTTACCGTGATCACAAAACTTCATTTATTCATTTTTAGTTGTCAATTTCAATGTAAGAATTTGCATCAATAATTCATTAATAATTTGATTTTCATAAAAAAAAGTTTAAAATTTTAGTGGACCGACGGTCCACCTGGTCCTGAACAATTAGTGGACCTTCCCAATTTTTGGTGGACTCGGGCCGCCGGTCTACCATTAGTGTCGAACCCTGTGTGAAGGCTGTCCGAAGCAAAATTTATAACGAAAAACGATACTATTTTAATTATCGAAAAAATACTTTAACCGAGCGAATTTCTTTAAACTTTTATTACATATATTTGATGCATTATTGTGACGTCATATAATTTTCTTAAGCACGTGACAGACGTATCCTAATACGTCTATCGCATCGGCGCAAGTGAATAATGACATTAAATCAAAAATATTTTTATGAAAAATCCTTCGATAAGTAATGTATTTTGCAGTTTTTGCTGGGGGTTCATATAAATATTTCGTTTATTTGAAAAATTGTCAAAACATTTCGCACTGCCATCAAAAGTAGGCACATTTTTACCTTTTAAGCTCGATTTACACAAAATCGGGTCAATAATATTATTGGTAGGTTTCCCCCAGCAAGATTCACATTGGTACTTATTTTCTCTCCCATTTTCACGTAAAATATACTAAGATTGTATTGATCTTTCACTTGCGCCAAGCTGTTTTTTACATGCATACACATATCACTATTCATTAGTTTACACGTAGCAGGGGGAGTCTCAAAACCATTAGTTTATAAATAGTTATTTACCTAATACAAAGCTTTAAAACTGTTGATTTTTTATACTCCATATTGGCGATATTGAGTTTAGTATCACTAGTATTTACAACAACGTCTATGTAAAGGAATGAAGCGGTTTTTATAATGCACAATAAAATTCACTTATTACGTTACGATACCTTCCCTAAGAACGATCGAAAGGAATGCAGATCGTGACGTCAAAGTTAACTATGACGTCATATCTTATGAAGTACAGACAAGTGACTTTCTACACATCGCTGTGAAATCAATCGGGCAGCCTTAACATACCCGCGGAATGTATTGTAATATGAATCAACGCATACACTGTATTCAAATTAATTGAAATAAATAACAACAAAATTGTAGAATGTTCAATTTGCTTTCGCGGCCACATTAAAAAAAAAATCTATATACTTGTAAAGGATAAAGAATCGCAGTTTTTGATTATCCCTAAATTTAAAATAATGGTTTCAAATTTATTATATCAAATTGAATTTTACTTTTTGAAAAAACAAGAATAGAATTCCAGGGTCCCCCGCCGTTCAAGCAGTATACTAGTATACTGTACTGTGGAATCATTAAATTTCGTGGGGGCCAATTTTCGTGGATTGCTTAAATTTTACAGGTTCGTGGGGACGTAATTTCGTGTATTCTCTAAAACCTACAAAGGAAATATGATTTTATTACCCTTATTTATTAATTCGTGTAGGATGTTAAATCGTGGATGAGAGGTACCCACGAATTCCACGAAAATTGAACCACCACGAAATCTAATGATTTCACAGTATATGAAATTGCAATATTTTCAAACATTCAGGGCTGTTCCAGAATTCAATGTGTGGGGAGGTTGGGAGGAACATTTTTTTACCCCGACCACCCATTTTTTCCAAAATTTGTAGGCATGAGAGCGCTTACAAGGTCAATTTTTGGATAAAACGGAGTCATTATTGTGGTCAGAGTCCCATAACTCCAGCAAAAAGTATCGACCAATGCTGATTTTCGAACTTGACCAAGGTAATAGGTGTATAAACATTTGGTATAAATTTAATGAAAATCCGTCAAAATTTGTAGGCATGAGAGCGCTTACAAGGTCAATTTTTGGATAAAACGGAGTCATTATTGTGGTCAGAGTCCCATAACTCCAGCAAAAAGTATCGACCAATGCTGATTTTCGAACTTGACCAAGGTAATAGGTGTATAAACATTTGGTATAAATTTAATGAAAATCTGTCAAAATTTGTAGGCATGAGAGCGCTTACAAGGTCAATTTTTGGATAAAACGGAGTCATTATTGTGGTCAGAGTCCCATAACTCCAACAAAAAGTATCGACCAATGCTGATTTTCGAACTTGACCAAGGTAATAGGTGTATAAACATTTGGTATAAATTTAATGAAAATCTGTCAAAATTTGTAGGCATGAGAGCGCTTACAAAAAAGTGTGACGGACGGACGCACGGACCCACAGACCCACGGACACACGGACCCACGGACACACGGACGGACGCCCGGCATTTCTATGTCCCCGCTCCGCGTTGCGGCGGGGGACAAAAAATATTAAGAAGGTTACCTGTAATTCTTCTCAAATACATGTACACCATTGAAAAAGTCGATGATTGGTCCCTTGGTACAGTGAGATTGTTGTCGTTACAATGAAGGAAACGAAGTGTAGACTGGAATCTGTTTCTGGACATTACTTGTGAAAAGTTCGGAGTCTCTGTTATTCGGTCTCCCAGTAAGACGCGTAAGTTGGCTTTCTTACACTCCCCATTGCAAACACTATAGACCAAAGAACGCACTCATTTCATCTTTGGTGACCAGCTTCCATTCATTTCCTCTAGAAAATGCAGACCGCTGACGAACGTTAAGACACTCATCGGCATAACGATTTGTTTCTTCTACAATAACATCCAAAATACAACAGTCTTCGTCATTCAAAAACTTTTCGAAGTAATCATATGGTTTTAGATCGGGATCAAAATCTACTATAGTCCACAACTGGCAGTAAAGTCTGGAAGTCTTGAAATAGTAAACGTATTAGGATCCACCACCGTAAACCATGGACCATAATTGACAGTGGGCACTTGGTCATCTACGCTTGCATCGCTGTCACTTTCATTCTCATCGTTGAAATCACTGTCAGATGACATTTTTCTCAAGACTTTTCTACGACATATTTACATACTATGACGTCATAAAACGTCAAAAATTTACATCATTTCAGAAGAGAACAAGTCGCACTCAACATTTATCATTATCTATACTGTAAAAACATATATCTATTTAAACTCAAATAAGAATACATTTTTTTATTCTTTGTAATTTTTGCATCGAAACGACATATGTGTCGGTTTGGCACTCAACCGTCGGGCGACCAAAACGTCGCTGTGACATTTTTGAAGGTATCACACCGGTAATCGACCAATCAAAATGAACTTAGTCAATTGTAGTTCCAAATATACTTCAGAATTATTTTTTTCCTTGACTGCATTTTTACATTTTCCTTTACTCAGTTTAAAAAATTTTTGTACCACTGAGAAGGATATTTCATGTATTTTGTTAGATGATGATCTTTTTTCACAGGGACTACTTTTTTCAGGGCACATGCAGCAGCTTCCTTGGGAGTGTGCAGTCTGTGTACATACAAACAGAAAACGCGTGGTTTTGAGGGTAGACCTGTTTGAAGCTAGATATTTTGAGAAAATGCCGTATCGTGTGCCCTTTTTATGGTGTTAGCTGATGAGATAGGTAACAAATAACATTTCCTCCGAATATTTTGTCATTAGAAATACAAACTGATTTTTAAGAATTTTTTCCCTCTATAGTGTTATATAGTGAAAACAATTACCGGTGTGATACCTTGAAACTCTCGGACGACATAAGTGTCGCTGTGGCATCAAGAGGGTTAAATTACGCATCCCCAAACTATTAAACCAAGGATTTTTAGACGGAGGCTATATGAGCCTCCTCTATTGCTACCGGTGTCGTATAATTTAAGGTCCGCCCCGTAAAATGGTCCGGGGCGGACCTTTAATGTTAATATTTAAGGTCCGCCTTTGCTCTAAAAGGGTCCGGCCCGTATAAGAAAAGGTCCGCCTAACATAAAAGGTCCGGGGTATATTTTTCATTTCTATCTTTTTAATTTCGAGTATTTTGTTACAAAATAGTTTATATTATTTTGTAATTCGTTTAATTAAAGGAGTAAATATCCAGCACAGAGTGTAAATGATAAAACATATAGCCTGGTCAACACAAATAAGTTACAATAATTATTGCAGTTTAAAACTGTTTTTTCATTTATTTTTAATTTTGCAGGGCGACCTTATATAAACAGGAAATAAAGCTGAGTGGTGTCATTAATTAAACAATGGCTTGAACCAGGTGTATATACACACACCAACCTCCAGGTGTGAAGGGTTCACACCTTCTGGTGTTTGACCGTTTGAAAATTTCAAGTAAACAATGGACATTTTACACGTCCTCTTTTGCACATCTTTCCAATATGATACACTTTTAAAAACTTAAACCATTTTTTCATCCAATATTCTTTACAATTCAATTATAACGATACCTGTAAGCAGTATTATTGCTAATTTTTATTTGCCCTATGGCACATTTGTAAGTTATGCTTATTATTATAAAAAGTTCAGTCCTTCGATCCTTCTTTTCCATAATTATATTTTTGGATCGGACATTCGTCTTTGTTATAATCAAAGAAGGGGAGTATCCCAAGGAATTGATTTGTTTATAAGAAATTAAATACATGTAAGATTAGTAAAGAGCCCTATTCCTCATATTCCTTCGGTTGTACATGTATTACACATGTAGCATATTGCATCTGGCACAGAATTTAAGGGGATTCTTTTTCTTAAAAAGAAAATATTCGTGTGAAAAGGGCAAATGTTGACACCCCTCCCCCGGTAAAATTTTATTCTAAATTCTTGCCTGCTACACCCACATGTACATGTATCATTAATTATTTTTTTTCACAAATATCATATAAACATCATGACATGCATTTCTTGGCCCCTCCCCCAATAAGAAGAATAAGAAGGTCATTATATGAAAATCAATACCGTCAGACATATATGACAAATCTACCTTACTTTATGATTATTTCAACGAGACGGACAGTCGTTTGCAATGGATTCCAGGCCTTTGTCACATTTTTAAAAAATCGTCTGATAAAACTCAATTATAAATATGTTTTACTACTTCTCTTACTTAAAATTACACTAATTTTACGGTCTTTTAAGGACACAATACACATGCATGTACTTGGTCTCATTCCTTTAATTGAAATATTTTACGATGAAAATCAATTATATAAATATTATTATAAATAAGGTGTAACTACTCTGAATACATTAAAATAAAAACTACGCTGATCAGAAGTCAATTTCATGTCGACTCCAACATGAAGAAGATCAACTGAAAAAATATCATTAGAAGAATCTTTGTTAAACTCACTACATCCATGTATGACCAGTTCTTTCAACGAGGCGGACCTTTTCTTGGGTTATAATATTGGGTCCTACCTCCGAAATGAAAGGTCATCAGGTTAAAATACTGTGGATTGATTGCATACAGCATTTCAATGGGGCGGACCTTTTTTGTACTATGATATGGGGTCCTACCCCCTTGAATCAAAATGTGAATTAGATGAACATCAATACATGTACCAATATGTATCAACTACTAGTACTTCCTTGTTTAACTACATGTATTAACATGTTTTTTTTTTCAAAGGGCGGACCTTTTATTGAGCCGTATTGTTAGGTCCTACCCCTAAATTAAAAGATAATCAGGTTAAATCAAAAGAAGTATCAATATGAATATTAATGATCTGCATCCAGTATTTCAACGGGCGGACCTTTTCTTGAGCCATAATATTAGGTCCTACTCCTAAATTAAAAGATCATCGGGTTAAATCAAAACAAGTATCAATATGAATATAAATATCTGCATCCAGTATTTCAACGAGTCGGATCTTTTCTTGAACTATAATATTGGGTCCTACCCACTGAATCAAAAGATCACCATTAGATGAAAGTCAATACAAGTATCAATTTGTTTAACTATTTTCCTAGTTAACCATTATACCAGTATTTCATCGGGGCTGATCTTATCATTGGATATGAAATTAGGCGCCTCTCCAACATGAAAGTCAGAGAGAGAGAGAGAGAGAGAGAGAGAGAGAGAGTAATTAATCAATAACAATAAAAGACTGCTTCTCTTGGACACTATCCCTTTAGAAAAGGACGTCAATATTTTACTCCATGGTGATACATATTTTTCTAAAATTAGCAAGGATATTATTTTTTGGGCAGTTTACAAATATATTTCTGCATCAAAACGCTTTGACTTTGTAACATTTTATCCCAAATTATATACATGTACCTTGCAACCTTGCATCTTATTTTCTACCTCAACGCAATTTTTGTAAGTACGCTGTTAGTTCAGCCTTTAATTTTTCATAAATGTGCTTACAGAGAAATTCTAACTTGGACACATCAAAGATTTGAAATTTGTATATATATTATATCGGATTCATATTTTAAGTGTTTACTTGTTTTCAAATCCTTGCTTAATTATGCATCATTATATACATGTATAAATATTTTACGTTGTATTTAAGGAATAGGGAATCATTCTTTGTGAATTATGAGGCGATCAAATATGGTCGGGAATAAAAACAGAGAGAGAGAGAGAGAGAGAGAGAGAGAGAGAGAGAGAGAGAGAGATTAACTTACCACATTATCAGACTTTTATGACTTTTTTAAACACTTTACCTATAGTCAATCAAGACATGCTTTTTAATCATAGGTACATGTATCATCTAATTAATTTCTTTTGTCTTTTCACACCCTTATAGTTACCACAGTTACGTATACACTATATTGTCAACGTATACCCTCTATCCAGGTAATGCACATATGCGACATTTTATTAATTATCTTAAAATATTGATAAATCTACTTAGAGACGTATAAATTGTTAGTATATTATCATACTTTCCTGATCTACTGAAAATTAAACAAAGCGCGAGCTAAAAAAACAATCTTAGTTGTGTAGAACACTACAGCGGAGACATTTTTTCCTTCTCGGTTCAGGGGTGTATTCTGATTAGCACAGGTGTGAATGCCTGCAGGGCTTCATTTACCCGAGTTTACATGTCGTGAAATCCTCTGCTAATATGTATACACCGGAAGAGATTTAAAAACAAAGGGACTAAATGGCGTGTGCAAATTATTGTCAAAATACTCATGGTTTTCCTTCTTTCAGATTCTTAAACAATTGCACAAAATCTAATCCGCGATCAATATTTAATATTCCACAAAGTAATTTAGTGATACGGTCATACATGTACCATACGCAAATGGCCGACTGGATTACAGTGTATGTAAACAAAGTCATTTTTTAGATACATGTACATGATAACTCTAAGAGAAATTTTAATAACTGACTACGGGTAGGACCTTTTCTTATAGGGGAAAGCCGGACCTTAAGGTAACTCCAGTGTTTTAGAAATCCGTGTCAAACCAAACATTTTTTAATTCTAATAATTAAAACAACTTATAAACTTACTATAGAGACCAAAGTATTTATACCTTTGCACGTTTGTTTTCCAACAGTGAGCTTCAGCTCATAAGGTCCAAAAATTTAACAGCCAAAATTTAACACCATGTTGCATGATCTCATAATTCATTAAATTATGCACCAAAATACATCATGTTAGGTTATAATTTAAGCAAATCAATTGATTATCATTAAATCATAAAAATTTTATTGATTTTCTACAGAAAATATATAAAATATTACATTTTTTCTTGCCACGACCTTCCCCAAAAAATCACAAAATTGCATATTTTTGAAAAATTCTAAAAAATTATTCAGTTTACATACATTTTTTAAAGAATATTTATTAAGAGTTACATATTGTGTTAACAAAAAAACATAGTTTATCAAAATTGACCATCTAGTTTTTGCTTGATAGTCTTTTGAACATGTGTACCCCCATTTGAAAATGTAAATTTTACAAGTTTTTTGGGGGCAAACTTTAGAAAAAAATGAAATGTACCAAAAAGACACAATCTAACAGTCACTTAAATTGATATACTCAATGAAACTGTATTATATATATAAAAATTAAGGTCGAGACTGCCAAAAAAATCATATACCGGTATTTGAGTGCAGTAGTACCCCCTTCCCCTTTCTGTCAAATACTTTCTATCCCAGTTTTTTAACATATTTATCTGTAGATTAAACACCAATCAGTGTTATGTAGTTTTAATTACACAAGTACTTACTTATCCTCTCCTTGTCCCGGAGGACACATGAGGTCGTCAAGCTACATAAACGCAGTGTAATTGTTGGAGGAGAATGCATACAATACGTACAATTATATTACACACTCATTTACCTTTTTACAATACGCTGCTTTCCTTGCTTTCTCCGATCCCTCTAAACGACGAAGATGCTATATTTTAACAAATGTTCCACTTTTTGACCAAACCATAATTATTTTAAAACACTTGTTGTGTGCCAAAATTATAACCGGAAATTTAGCACGCCGTGTAAAAAAAAGAACCCGATCCGAAAGACACTGGAGTTACCTTAAATGTTAACATTAAAGGTCCGGGCGGACCATTTTACGGGGCGGACCTTAAATTATACGACACCGGTCAGCTTGCATGTGACGTCGATAATGAACTTGGTGGATTCGACGGACACCACATAGCGGCAAAAATTCACCATATTCGTTCAAGATTTATTTTTCAATATTATTATTCAAATAAATAACTTTTTCGCGATTACAAAATATACAATAAATAGAACTATACATATGGCAATTAATAAACATCATTTCTCTCGTAAATTTTGGTTCCTACGTCAAATTCACAATAAGTATTAATATGCATGAGGTTAATGAATATTAATGATGTTTGGTGTGTAATCGTATAGTGGTTACAGTAGTAGTTGTATTTGTACTTTTTAAACAGCCTCCTGTCCGTGACGTCAATAACGAATCGAGAATCATCTAGTGGTGGACGAAATATTGAACAATTGTGAGATTCAATGAATACACATAGAATGGTTGAAAATGCGTGATTGATAAACGATAGAGACAAAGAACGGTTCTTTGTCTCAATCGTTTATCACTCACGCATTATCAATTAATCTCCTGCGGAGACGAATCTTTCTATATAGCTACCCCTTCCGCATCTATTCTATTAACATGATTATTCAACAGGTTGTACCACTGCTCTGTGAAACTTGAATGTTCCCCCAAGTACTGTTAACCTTGATTCCGTTTAGTTTTACGTACTTAACTTATGTTTACGATTACTTTCGTTTTTTACTGTTTTGGCACGCATACTCAAACTACTATCTACTATAGGGATAATGAAACAAATGTATTGAAGTCAATTGAAAGGTGCATAGGTAGAGTATCCAGGCCACATGCGGTGAGGCGTGATTAATTCTGCATGCCTGGTCAGTGCCGTCGATTTTAAGTGATTTGGGAAGTCAGCGTATTTTTTAAAGCTCTTCCACACACCTGGAAAAAGTTCTGCATACAAGCTCATTATTCTGAATTATTTAATGATCTGAATTCCTAGCATGTGTTCGACATGTAAACGACTGGAAAAAAAATCAGTTTCAGGGGGAAAATCAACTTTTAAAATTTTACAGCTACACATGAAAATAAAAGTTTCTGCGGTATTAGAACTCGGGACCTGTGGGTCGGTAGATCAAAGAAACACCTACTGCGCCACAGAGATAGACACCTTATGACGGCAATAGAAACTGTTTCACTATGCGTTTAAGTAGGAGTCACGGGGTGTCGAGGACGTTTAAGAGTGTTATGTTACTAGGAGTAACGATTCTGCATATAGAACTAGGAACATTGAAAATTATAGTTTACCTAGGTGTAGAACAGAATTATTTAAGAAATCATTTATACCTGACACTATTCAATTGTGGAATACATTAAGCATAGGAGTAAGAAATGAAACTTCCATACAAAGATTTAAGAATTCATTATATAAAACTAAAAACAGAGCTAAAGCTCCCTCCTTCTTTACACATGGTAAGCGCAAGCTAAACATAATACATACCAAGCTAAGACACCATTGCATACTCAATGATGATTTACACAGAATAAATATTATTGAAAGCGGTAATTGTAGGTGTGGTTCACCCGAAGATGCTTACCATTTTTTCTTCAAATACAAAAATTATACTATCGCTAGAAATAAATTTTTTCTTAATCTGCTACAACTAGACCATTTTCGTATAATTAATACTCATCTTTTATTATGGGGAGATGAGTCATTATCCATTGAAATTAACAAGCAATTATTCTCATTAGTTCAATTGTATATCAACGAAACTGGTAGATTTGTTTAATATAGTTTATGTGCTTGTTTCTTATTCTCGTATATATCACTTATTTTTAATTGTAATAACAATTTAATATCATGTTATAACAGTTGTAAGTTTTGTATAATTTTTCTATTTATGGTAAAGACCTAGTAAGTTGTCAGAACTTGTGTCCGAACCATTTGTATATGTATCCTTATATATACAATAAAATATGTTCAATTCAATTCAGAGTGTTATGCGTGAAAAAAGTGTAAAAACGTTTGACAGAATATTTTTAAACGTGAATTACTGGAGTTTTAGAGATGTTAAAACACATATCATTCTACAATGATATTAATAAATAGTTATGTGTATTAAAAATATCTCCTTTGATATAATGCAAACAATAGCCACAATTAAAACTGGTATTATAGTAACAAAATTTACTGCAAATTAAAATGAATAGCAGAATTTAGTCCATTAATATTGAGTTGGCAGTGTTGGTCGTGAGATTATTTTTTCTTCAGTATTAAAAAGTGACAACAGTTCCTCCTTGTTTTCTATCACGCACGCAAAAAAAATATTTGTTTTCTGAACACAGCCTAAATCTGTGGTCTTTTCACTCTCTTCTAGGCCACGCTAAAATGTTTACAATCGATGCGCTCCGCTGTTGTTAATTTCATGATAATAATAATAATTCTTAGCAGCATTTTATATAGCTTTTTTTTTATTTAAAAAAGATATTTGATTTACAAAATGTATGCACTGCTTGCTGAATTATATTTTATCGTTATTTTACAATTGCATCGGCAACAAACTGCCAGGTCTAAACGATTGTGATCAGAAATCTGTGCAGGTGTTGCATAACCATTCCGTAACAAAAAAATGTTGTTTTGATCGTCCAAAATTATTAATTAAACGGTAAATTAAAATTGTTTTAAATTTTACATAGCATTATTTTTGCAACGATAATAATTTTACCTTTGCAAGAAAATTCATATTAATTATGAGAAAATTGTCATTTCATGGTATTTGCGGAAAACTGTAGCGTCCCTTTAGTATAAATATTTCATCTCTTTAATTTTTTTGAAAATTCTAAGAAATATATTTGATATCTCTCTACAATCGATTCATTCCTTATGCAAAAGAAAAAAAGACAACTTTTGAGATCATATTACCGAAAATTACAGGTTTTAAAGCAGGGGCGAATATGAAAAAAGTGCGCCGTCCAAGAGTTTGTATTGATCATTTTAGCATAAACTTAAGTGAATCATTAATTATCATCGTAAATATATTTTTTTTAAATTCTCTATTTTGTAATATATTTGTTTTTGTGCAGTCCATGTAAGAGCACGAATATCTAAGATTCTCAATGTAGTATCAATCCTGCAGTATTTGGAATTGCAATCTTCATACTCCAAACCATTTTTACCTTAAAATTTGAAAAAAAAATCAGATATTTTTTTAATTCCCTTTCGAATGATGCCTCCGTCTATCAGTACTTCCAGTACTTTGATTCATATACCGAATTAGATTTAGATGAGGAGCGAATGTGCTGAAGAGGGGGTGAGGGGTGGGATGTGGCATAGTGTAACCGTTTAGTGAGAATCGGCAACATCATACAGTTGTGATAGGGTGTTAGTTTATAGTTAATAAGTCATAATTTCATTATCATGAAATTATTAATTAATAGTTCTATATAATTATAAGTTTAAGGTATTTACTATAAAAGTTGTCAATATAAACAATTTTATGTACAACCTCACAGTATGTAAATAGCTACATAGTTATTTATATAATATGACATCACAATGGTCATTATGGTCAGTGTTAAACCTGTTTTAGTTAATTATATATCACATGGTCAATTCTATTTTTGAATTATCAATTTCATTGGTTCTTTAAATTCCCTCTCTTTGCTTTGTCCTTTTTGATCTGATCACCTTACTGACCAGGGGCTCGTTTCATAAAGAGGCCTAAATTTTGGGCCTAACTTTAGTCTAGTCCGAGGACTTGCACCGAAACTTAGTCGGGCGTATTTTGCATTTCATAAAGCGGCGTAACTAGAGGCGTAAACTTTAGACTATAGCTTTGGCATAAGTCCTTGGCAACGCAGCACTGTACATACATACAATTGTTTCTATTACTCTGTTATGTACAGGTGTATGTTGCATGAGAAAATATGATCAATTTTAGAGTTACAAGCAATTGTAATAATTTTTACTTAAAGCAATATGAGCTGCAATTTTCATGCTGAATTAATCTTTTTTACGAAAATGTTATTTACTGCTAAAATGACAAAAAAAATCATGGTTTTTTAATTGTTAGCCCTTTTTTGTGGGAAAAGCCGCTAAAAAGCCTTAATTGATGCAAAATTGAATTATTGTCGTCCTGTACAAAAATTGACCTGCTACATATTCCTAGGAACAGAAATCTTTCTTCTGACAAAAAATTAATGATTTTTTCAAAGCTTACTTATCATAGAAGTTTAAGTTACATACATACGTATCATACTAGAAGGTTTTTGCAGCAAAATAAAATTCTAAAAAATACAGCTCATATTGCTTTAAGATTTGATAAATTCTTGTTTCAGTATGTACAAAGGTTAAATTTTTTAAATAATATTCCTTTTCCTTCAACAATTTTCCGAACAGAAAGGCACATAAAATCAAAATTAATTATACAAATAGATAAAACATTTAACGGAAACCAATGAATGGTATAGTGTATATGATTTTCTAGAATACCAGCGCAAGGAGTATTATTTAGTGTCAAACACACATGTAAATCTTAAATGAATTATCCGTATAATACATGTAAAATGTTTATTGACCTGAATTGTTTCTATTTACACATGGACTGCTAAAAATGCACCATGGTAAAATCTTATTATTTTTTCTTGTAAAGCGGGTCCTTACTCGGCATTATTTGGTTGAAGTACATGACTTTTGTAATGTGCTCAATAGGATTATCAATATATCATTTTAAGCAATTAGGAAGTCAAAAATATATGTGTTAATTTATTACTGTTATCATATTGAAAATTTTGAATTCACTGGGTCGGTGTAAATTTTCAAAGTTGTCATATTGTAAATTTTATGTTCAAATCCAATTTTCTGACCTTTATCGCTCTTTGTCGAACTTTAGGGGTTCTAAAACAAAATTAATGCCTATTTGATTTCAATCATTTTGCGATGTTTTGTATTTTAGCGCAATATAATATATTATTGTACATGTATTATAATAAGTTACACTTTCTGTATCAAGTATTAAAAAATTATTATTTGGATTTATCAAATCAGTTTGAATTGCAGATTTGTCTAAACTCTAACGTGTCATCATTCTTGTAGTTAAAACCCTGTATCAATAATATATCTTCACTTTAAAAAAGAGAATCACAAATTTAGTTTATGATTGTGCATCAGTAACTGAGTTTAATCGATTTTCAGTATTATTTGCATTCAATATTAATGCATCTACATGTACATACATCGTAGGCTATAAATAAATTACCAAAAAAAATTAATAGTTATTTTCTGGGGAAGTCTCGAAAAGTTTTTAATATAAATTCTAAAAAGTAGATATATTTCTCATCTTAGATGATATGATACCGTATCTCTCTCTCTCTCTCTCTCTCTCTCTCTCTCTCTCTCTCTCTCTCTGAGGCTCTCTCTCTCTCTCTCTCTCTCTCTCTCTCTGAGGCTCTCTCTCTCTCTCTCTCTCTCTCTCTCTCTCTCTGAGGATCCTCTCTCTCCGAGTCTCTCTCTCTCTCTCTCTCTCTCTCTCTCTCTCTCTCTCTCTCTCTCTCTCTCTCTCTCTCGTGCTCATTTATTCGGGAGAAACCCTCGTTTGCATATTAATTCTGGAGAAACTCCCGTCGCAATCAAATTCCAGAATTTAAAGTATAAATCGTTTTTTCTCAGTATCTAAATGTGACAAAACATATAACTTAAATCGCATTAGTGATAAAATAAAATCTTTGTTTCATAATATTTATGCTTACTTATGTTTACGTCCGACCTTACGCCTACCTATGAGTGGACGTAAAATTTTGGCTTAACTTTGGTCGGCTGTAAAGATGCGCTCTTTAATGAAAGGCAAATATTCGAACTAGTCCCGTATTTACACCGGCGTAGCGCTAAGTCTGGGCGTACGACCCCTTTATGAAACGAGCCCCAGGGGCCCGTTTCTCAAAAAGGCCTAAATTTGGGCTTAAGTTAGTCCGACTAACGAAGTTACGCCAATATTTAGTCGGGTCTAAGTTGCGTTTCTGAAAGAGGTGTAAGTTAGGGTTTAAATGTCGAAGAACTTAGACATCTCCGCTGAGTACTAAGCATGCGCATATCGTATTTTTGTTTAGCTTTGAGGCTATGATTATATGTGGTGGATCAATTTTCCAATTCTTAGTACATGTACTAAAAAGAACACATGTTATACATATACTCGTACCACTAAATGTTAACCACAGATTGTGCATAGTTCAAGTTGTTCATAACAATTTACATTAATGACAGTAAATAAAATGCTTGTACGCTTTTTAACATAATGTTATTTTAGAGAAAGAACAGATGATATGGAAGAAGCAGATAGTAAAAGTTTGCAAAAACCAAATATATGACAATTGAATGTATTGCAGACGATATTGAAGCATAATTGTGCGTAATTGAACGAAAGAATTCATAGAAATTGATTCCAATATTCGTGGAAAAATGAAAATATTTATAAAATGCGGGTGCAGGGCGAGGTAGAAATGCCTGCAGAATGATAAGTCATACTTCATAAATATTTATACACTTTCAGATGCTGAGATAAGGCTTGATAATATTTTATCATATCACTGAATTATTTATAGAAAATAACATGACATTACTATGATTTAAACGGCAATCTTAGTACTGAAATCGAAAATTTCCACTGCATAAATAACATGTACATGAACCTTTTCCATGTCTACAGAAGGAAGAAAAGTTCCACCCTGTGTTCCAATACTGTAAGAATTTAGACAATCTATTATGACATGGACACGATTATTGGTTTTCAGCGATTCGAATGATAAAAGTTTTGAAAGATATTGTTTACAATTAACAACACAGGAATTATCAACATCATAGGCCGGGGTCTCCCCAAATCCCTTTCCTGTTTTTGGTCTAATAATTTGATTGTTTTGTTTGTTTGTTTTTGTATTAAGTATTGCAGGTAATATAAATCTTGATTAATATATAGATATAAAAACAATAAGCTAAGAACCCCCTTCCTGTTTGAAGATAGTTTTATGAATGAAAAGTTTCTAAAAGTTTAATGGAAAAGGCATCTAAAAAATCTCCAATTCCCCTCCGGATAAGGTATTTAGGGTCTTTGCGGTTTTAACAAGTACATTTGAGTCGTACCCTTTTCCTATATGCTTTGGGTTATTTTGGGGTATATAAGTTTATATAATAAGTATGGCGAGCTAGTTAAATTTTTAAATAATGTACATTGTTGTAAAACTGCTAAAACGGCGTCTTTTGCCTTGCAAGTCGACAACTGATATTCAACCATACCTATTTTAAAAGAATTACAATTTTAAAAATGAACGCCATTGATTACTAGTAATTAATCTTAGAATTAATAAGATTAATGAATTTGATTTCCGAAAATTCAAGGAGACGTGTACGTGAACTTTTACGAATCTTTAAGAATCTTGACAAACGCTTGTCAATGAAATTGACACGAACTCTGCATTCTAAAACATATTTTTTACAAATTAAAATGAATCGTACCTAAATGCGAGTTCATTTACATTAAGAATAACATGTAGCTTTCATAAAATTTTGTAAAAATTCTTGGAGTAAAAAAAAAATGAGAATACATTCGTGTTGTGAAATAATAAAACATGTAGGTAAGGCACATACAATCACACACAAGCACAAATTACTATAAACGTTTTGAGTTGCTCCTATTTGAATAAGTTTTTCCTCAATATTTTGAAATCGGTTCAAATTTGATTAGAAACATTATACATGCATTGGCATCAGACTTCGTCTACAATATACATGTGGTACTTCTTCAAGTGATGTGAAGATAAATAAAGGCTTAGTTGAACAATGTTAATTTAAGAGGTTTTTAAATTAAAATCTGAAGTTTATGCTTACTGAGTATTGATTAAAAAATCAATTATCTATCAGTACTTATATACATCTATATGATATATATAATCGGTGTTGCTGTTGTTAAATACATGTACTGTATAATTAGAATTATAGCATCTTTTAAATTATTGTGTTTATATCAGTTATCGGGGTATACCCATATTTAATTCTTCATACTTTAGATAAATTATAGTAATGTATTTTACATATGTTTAATGAGTTAAGCCCTTTATTAATCAAATGTATTTAATCTTAATTTATTTAGCAATAAGAAACAGTTATCGAGCAATAGGTATATTTTTTATACATGAACTAATACTTCAATAAATGTGAATGTTTTCCTTCATAACACGTAAAACAAACCCAAATTAAAATTGTCTGTTTATTTTGCCTTAGAAACAAAACACTCGTCATTTTTGTGTACAGACTAAGAACTTACGCCTACCCATTAGCAGGCGTAGATTTAAACCCAAATTTAGTCCCGACTAAGTTTCCGCCTCTTTGTGAAACGCAACTTAGTCCGCTTTTGGGGTTTAGTCCCTGATTTAGTCCGGACTAAGCTTACGCCTGGACGTAAGCCTTTTTGAGAAACGCGCCCCTGATGTGTTTATAAGACTCGGAAGAAATCTATAGACTGTAAGCACCCGGCAATTGTTTTATATTTTATGCTGTCTATATTACTGCTTATTATTGAAGCATATTATATTTACTAAATAAGTAAATCATATAGTGAAATGTATATCTATTTAAATGTAAATTATCAAGAGTGAAAACTTAGTGTTTGAGTAATACTCATAAGTTATTTTACCTGCTTTAAGCCAGATCAACTAAATGTAGTTTTAAGAGTATTATTGTATACATATAGATAACATCCCTGGTGAATATATAAGGAACATACAGATTCAGATCAAAGCTTTGTGCCACACATAGGTATGCATATATATGTATAATTATATAAATATCAGATTTTATACTTATTGCCTAAATTAAGTTTAATATGTTTTATTTATTAAAACATTGATATCATAACTATCTAAATGATTAACAAGAGGCCAAATGGCCTTAACGGTCACCTGAGTAGCATAACCCATACACAAACTTGTCAAGGAGTCTCATATATGCATATTTAGTTAAGTTTTATTCTGGAATAGAAAAATTTTTAATTTGTAATGACGACCACCTCCCTTCCTGAAATCTTTCAAAAAGGACTATTAAACCTATAATTTTAGCGAAAAACTTAAAAGATCATAAAAGAGTGCATGACCTGATATTGAAAAGGTGCAAGACTCTGATAGAAAATAAATTAATAATAATAACAAGGTGGCTATTATTCATGTTTTATCTAAAACAACCTCCCATCCCCCATTCCCCCGGGGCAGACAGAAACTCTCCCTATGGGCATTTAAACAAACGAAAAAAAACCCAGCTTTATCGATAAAAGCCATCATGAGTTACTCACTTCTCCTGTTCCAGTTTTTGAATATTCAACATTCGTTGAGAATCACCATCTGGCATATATACCAAAATTATTTTACCTTTATATATCAGTGATTTTAGTTAGCCAATTATTACTTTACTATTAACATAAACAAGGAACAAGAATATATATGGTTTAGGGGTGGGGATCTCAACCGTTTTCAAGTTATTTGTGCACTTCCTGTTTGAGGGGGGTCAGGACCATCCCTGGGGCCCATGACCTACATACCATATGATGCCCCTTGACACAAGGAACAAGAATATATATGGTTTAGGGGTGGGGATATCAACCGTTTTCAAGATATTTGGGCACTACCTGTTTGAGGGGGGTTAGGACCATCCCTGGGGCCCATGACCTACATACCATATGAAGCCCCTTGACACAAGGAACAAGAATATATATGGTTTAGGGGTGGGGATATCAACCGTTTTCAAGATATTTGTGCACTACCTGTTTGAGGGGGGTCAGGACCATCCCTGGGGCCCATGACCTAAATACCATATGAAGCCCCTTGACACAAGGAACAAGAATATATATGGTTTAGGGGTGGGGATCTCAACCGTTTTCAAGATATTTGTGCACTTCCTGTTTGAGGGGGGTCAGGACCATCCCCAGGGCCCATGACCTACATACCATATGATGCCCCTTGACACATGGAACAAGAATATATATGGTTTAGGGGTGGGGTTCTTAACCGTTTTCAAGATATTTGGGCTCTTCCTGTTTGAGGGGGGTCAGGAACCACCCCTGAGGCCCATGACCCACATACCATTTGATGGCCCTTAACACAAGGAACAAGAATATATATGGTTTAGGGGTGGGGATTTTAACCGTTTTCAAGATATTTGGGCCCTTCCTGTGCCATATTGGCCCCACCCTAGTGCCTAAACACCTGTCCCAGGGGTCATAAATTTCACAATTTTGGTAGAGGGCTTCATGGACATCATATCCATGCATTTAGTTTTAAACAAATATCTATGGGAGTAGAGAAGAAGATTTTCTAAGATATAATACATTTTTACTATATGGCCATATTGGCCCCACCCTAGAGCCTGAACCCCTGACCCAGAGACCATAAATTTCACAATTTTGGTAGAGGGCTTCATGGACATCATAACCATGCATTTAGTTTTTAACAAATATATATTGGAGTATAGAAGAAGATTTTCTTAGATTTAATACATTTTTACTATATGACCATATTGGCCCCACCCTAGAGCCTGAACCCCTGACCCACGGGCCATGAATTTCACAATTTTGGTAGAGGGCTTCATGGACATCATATCCATGCATTTAGTTTTTAACAAATATCTATGGGAGTAGAGAAGAAGATTTTCTAAGATTTAATACATTTTTACTATATGGCCATATTGGCCCCACCCTAGAGCCTGAACCCCTGACCCAGGGGCCATGAATTTCACAATTTTGGTAGAGAGCTTCATGGATATCATAACTATGTATTTAGTTTTTAACAAATATCTATGGGAGTAGAGAAGAAGATTTTCTAAGATTTAATACATTTTTACTATATGGCCATATTGGCCCCACCCTAGAGCCTGAACCCCTGACCCAGGGGCCATGAATTTCACAATTTTGGTAGAGGGCTTCATGGACATCATAACCATGCAATCAGTTTTTTCCTCACATGTGTGGGAGTAGAGAAGAAGATTTTTGAAAATTTGGCTGTTTTTTGCATATTTGGCCCCACCTGTGGCACCCTGGTGGTGGTAGAGCCACCAATTTCACAATTTACATTCCTCTTACCATAAAGATGCTTCACACCAAAAATGGAAACAAATGGCCTTGTAGTTTTTAGAAGAAGTTAAAAATGTAAATTGTTAACGCACGACGCACGACGACGGACGAAAACAGATAGCAATAGGTCACATGAGTTTACTCAGGTGACCTAATTACCCAGGATAAATATTATTGAACTCTTTAGATAAAAGTTAGCACTGTGTTAAGGGGAATAACTCTTGATTGTAAACTGTGCTTGGCAAAATCATGAAATGGATGTTTTGAATCTTATACAATGCAATGATATATTATGTGTGATCTATTTTATTTTTATGATGATGTGATATTGATCAATTACTTATTGTGATATATGTATTGTTAACTATTTCAGAGCTTTAAATATATAAAGTAATAGATTCCAGAACCCTACGTTGGAGTTGTTGTACTTATCTCCCTACAATAACACCACCATTACACAGTGACTGATATGTATTGTAAAGTCGTGGCCGGTGTAGACTCTATAAATCTCCACCTCCTAATAAGAAGAGCTCTATATCAAATATAAAATTTTTAAAGGCAATTTAAAATAGATTGTTTTCTTTAATTATTAAAGTACTACAAGTAGTTCAACCGAACATAAATTATTTTTAAAATAAAACACAAACACATACATGTAATTTATAGGATGAGCTCGCATGCGCGAGTGCAACATAGTTTTATAGCAATGATACATACAATGTACATGACTCTCTTTACTTTCATAGACTCATTCTACAAAAGAAGAAATATCCATGTAAAGCAAAACTGACAGAAGTTCAACGAATGTCATAACTTGGGAGAGGTGCGTGGGGACAGTCTTTATATGTAAACAAAGTGGTTGTGCTTATGTATCACATGATATCAACTGACTCTATATTACATGTATGTTATAAATAAACTACCTTTTTCTATTTAAAATGTATATTAAGTGACTGTGTTTTAGTATGTGCATACAAGTTTTGTTTTTTAGCAATAATGCACCATCAATGGACTGTACTTGTTACATGGGGTTATCAGTAGTCAATGTTACATGTAATAATTACATCAGGGTAAATGGATAAGTAACACTCAATTCCTTTCAAGCAGTGGAACGCAGCCACAAAGGGACTGAGGCCCATTACTTATTTATAAAGAGGAGTGTTACAGGTACATGAATATGGGCCCAATTATAACTCACATTGACTGAACTAATTGTTATTACTTACCTTTACAATCTTAAAAATTGCAGTAGATGTTTGATTTTTTGTCGACCTGTTTCCTCAGTTCTAACTTTTTAAAAATTATCATCTGAAGTATTATGTCCCTTGGTTTTTATGTAACCATATAGCCATGCTGTGACCTTGAATTGTTAGTATGACAAATTAGTCATTATGATACTTATGTAAACCTTGATACTGCGCAAATAATTATTGTAATGATGACTGACAGAATGAACTTTGTGACTCTTGTAGCACTGCGCAGTAGTCCTAAATGATGTTATAAAATCAGGTACGAAATGCGGGCACAGTAAAATCAAAATTGAAAATATATAAAGAAATTATCAACAAATTGTCATATTTGGCGATCCTGTGTCTGCAACGATAGCCTTGATACTGCAAGCTAGCCATGTAATGCATGTTCTATCTATTTAGCTTTTGTTACCTTTAAGCCATGTTTGAATGACTATCCCTAGCTATGACCTTTTAATATTGTACGTAAGCGATGCATCATACTCATGAGGGAGACTAAAAACCCGCATCCCAATACTCTTTGACTGACAGTTCTGACAGTTTTGTTGCTGTATTTAGAAGCAAAAATAACAATAAATGTTCGGCATACTCTAAAACCTGGCCTGGCCTGGCCCCATTGGCCTGGCCTGGCCTCAACTTTGGCCTCTATTTCAATTTTTATTTTTATATTTTCTTTACATATTTGATGATTTTATTGATGATTTTATTGATTTATGTTCAATACACATAAAACATCACATTAGATGGCTTTTAGTGTCTTATAGTGATAGTTCTATTGAAACATAAATATGACTGCAGGTATAAGTGATTGATTCTAGTAGGTTTTGATTCAATCTGTTGAATCTGTTCAATCAAGTACATGTATTTTAAGAATGTTTTACTGCCATTGTATTACCATGGCATATTTTATTCAATGTACTTAACTCACACTGCTTTTAGAATTGGACAGGATATCAAATACTTGTTTGAGAAAAAAATAATGGTGTAGACCAATTTGTTTATTCTAACCATTTATAAAGATCACAAAATGTTACTCTTTGTTCAGATTCTGATATCAAAGTTCCCCCATAGGATAAAAATTGTTTCCTAAATATACAAACAACAAATGCATGAAACTCTACTCTAATCAAGAGGTAATGATTAATGACCAACGCTATATCAAGTTTTTGGAAGATACAATATTGCGGTCATTCACAAAAGACATTAATTAAATTAGACCATGTGAAATGTTAAACAGCAGGGCAGACAATAAATCTGACCCCAATATAGCAGATTAGTGACAGAGGAGGCTGATATCAAATTTCTGCTGGGGAGGGAAATTTGGGCTTGCAATTGATCAGTGTTGACAGGTAATGCAAGCAAACTGGCGTTTTCAAAGTGCATTACACATGGATAGAGATTTAAATCAGTTTACAAATGTTTGAGATATTTATTGATCCTTCAAACAGGTCAGTCTCTTAAAATGATGTTTTTCTTTATTATTCTAATATCTACATTTCATCTACTTTTTGAAGTGTCTGTGTGTGTGAGTTGTACATATATAGCATACATTTATGTATTTATTGTGTGTGAAAACATAGATAAACTAAATTGAAACTCAATCAGTCAGATCACTTTTCCATATGATTATTTATTAAACATTAAGAAATAAATTTAAATTCAATGAAAACTCTTTGAAAATGTGAGGAAAATAAAAGTTGAGTTTGAGGCCAAAACATTTTCCAGAGGCCAAATTTGGGGCCAGGCCAAAATTTGGGACATGGCCAAATTTGAGGCCAAAAGAGAGGCCAGGCCAATTTTGAAGCCAGGCCAGGCCAGTTTTTAGAGTATGCCTAAATGTTCACTCATGATCAGTAAAGGTGGACAACGCCAATCAGAACTGTCGGTTAAGAGTATGAAGGTATATAAACCTCTGTTAAGTGTGAGAGAATCAGAATTGGAAGAGATCAGGAGAACGAGATTAATTCAGAGAGAGAGAGAGAGAGAGAGAGAGAGAGAGAGAGAGAGAGAGGAGAGAGAGAGAGGACTGAAAATTGAAATCTATACGATCACGTTGTAAAATAAAAGTGTTAGACAATCAGCATATTTACATACAATGTACATGTATATATAATTGGTACTGCTTCTGAATGTTGCGTGAGTTTTTTTTATAAATAAAAAAAAACCTAATGTATTTTTTATCAAAAAGAAGCCTTTAAATTTGACATTTTTAAATGTCTTCTTTGCAGTATCTGCAATTCGCACAAAAAGTGTCTTTGAATAAGTGATCTGGATATTGGGATCCCTTTTTACATATCCAAGCCAACACGCGTTTTAGTTTTCAGACACTTATCTAGAATGTACATAAAATATACTTTTACGTGAGTTTGGTATGCATCAGTACCGAAGGTCTGATTCCAACTAACGATAGTTTACAATTCAAAATCATATATATATATATAGTTAACAATGGAAATAACACAATGAAGGATTAACATAGTAAGTATACAGATGTAAGGAAATCAATTATCAAACATCTATTGAGTAACTCATGACATTTTAGCAGCATGTACATAAAGGAAATAATAAGATGAAAGTTGAAGTGTCAATAAACATAAAGTCAATTAAAAGATTAACTGTCCATCTCTGCGGACTGTGCCTCAGGTGGGATTAAGGCTGCGCGGAATTTACAACGTTTTTAAAACAGTTGTCAATATAGGGGAAAGGTTTTTGTAGCAATTAACACAAAGTCCGAAAAGGTTAATTAACACAATAATTAAAAATAGTCCGAAAGATTGAATTTCACACCGTGACACATGCTTCGTGTCCACGTAAAACACGTCCTCGTGTCATCGAAAATAGCCTCGTCGTTGTCTTCTTTGGTGCCTTTGTCACCCCTGCGAATGTTATTGTCATTTAAATTAAGACCATGTGGTTTTATTTGACCCTTTCAGTTTCGCAGTAAAAATCGAGCCTCGTGTTTATAGTCTATTTCCTAGAATCTAGGTACTTGTTATCAAATATAAAATATAGACGTTTGTTGATTTTATACTTTATCTTCATTAATTGGTGGATAAAATTAGTTCTAGAAATAAATGTGACAATAGAAAAAATAGGGTTTTTTCTGATGTTGCAACAATTGACATGCTTAGTAGCGATCCACCCTAAGGATTAATGTTCGATCCGCGCCTGACCTAGTAATAGCATCAATAGTGAAACAGACTATACTATTTTATGCAGAATGTTCCTTGGAAATGGTTGGATATACTAAGTTTTTATACAAAACAGACACCAATTCTTTTTAAAAAGCATGGTATTGCACACCAAAAGCATAAAACATGGCTATGATTTTATCAAGCAACCAAATGTTTACATTTTCAATCACGTGTAGAGTGGTTGAACACGAACAATAACTCTTTTCTGAATATCATCGTTTAATTTAAATAACCGCTAGATGATGAAATAAGACATATATCTTAATAGATTTTCATGTTTTAGCATAAATCAAAGTAGGATATTATATGAAAAACGGCCAGTACTTACGTATTTTGAGAATATTATCCGAACACTTATACTTCCGCTCGAATTTTCACAGGAACTGAACAAATCTCGGCGAAGTCTCGTGAACTTTCATTCGAGCACCTCTGGATTTATTACATACTTAACAACGATAAAGAAAACATTCCGAACACATTCGCAGGGGTGTTTGTGGTTGAAATCGGCGCTCAAGTTGTTTATCAAGCAACACGGACTCTAGATGTTCATTATCACATTTCAATGCCCAAATGGTCTGCAGCAGGGCTTTCTTTTGTTCCCTCAGCTGTTTGGTTGTGTCGTCAGCCTCTGTCTGAATTTTCATTACATAGTCATAATGTTCTTTACCTATCTCCTTAAGTTTTCTGTCCATTAATTCCATTATAACCTTGTCTCCGTGTGCGTCCTCTTCTAGTTTACGAATTTTCTTAAGATAGATGTCATTGTTATTATGCTCCGATTGTTGTTGCAGCTTCTTCCTCAGTTCTGTATTTTCGGTTTGAAGTCCCTTTATTTCAGTTTCGGCTTTTCCGATTTTTTCCAACATACACTTCTTCAGTTCGTTGAATTTGCGATGTTTAACTTTAAGGCTGTGAAGCTCTGTTCGTAGAACGTAAGAAGTATCAAACAAAGAATGAAATTGATTGTGACGAAGGGAACTGAAAGGCAATTCTCGCAAAATACGTTTGTTTTCAAGATACTTGCACAGTCGTTTCATATCTCGCGTCTTTTTACCGCTAGAACCAGCTCCTTTTTCAACACTTCTTGTTGGTTTTTTCATCTGTGTAAAACACATTCTGGAATAATGTCCAATTCTGTGACATCGGTAACACTTCTGGTTGAACGCGAAACATAAAACGTTGGGATGCACGTTTCCGCACCTTCCGCAAACTGGACGCTGAAATGAAGGGAAGCTGAACTTCTTCTGTCTCCACTGCGGTGGGAAAGAATATTCCATGTTGAATCTAGTTTAAATCGTCTACTTCATTTGTCATCTCTGAATCTGGGGAAACTCACTAAACTGCTGAAGAGGTCCAGGATCTGACTACTACAAAATATATGTAGCAGTCCCGGGTGTCGTTACCCTTAGGTTTCTCCAACCAAATATAACGGGACGCTTTCTCACGTACAGGACTAATACTGTGCCAACCTTGAGCTTATTCTCTCTTTGTTGGACTCAGTTTCATGAAACCTCCACCAAGCCAACACGCGTTTTAGTTTTCAGACACTTATCTAGAATTTACATGATATATACTTTTACGTGAGTTTGGTATGCATCAGAACCGAAGGTCTGATTCCAACTAACGATAGTTTACAATTCAAAATTATATTTATATATATATATATATATATATATATATATATATATATATATATATATATATATATATATATATATATATGTGTGTGTGTGTGTATATATATATATATATATATATATATATATATATATATATATATATATATATATATATATATATATATATATATATATATATATATATATATATATATATATATATATATATATATATATATATGTGTGTGTGTGTATATATATATATATATATATATATATATATATATATATATATATATATATATATATATATATATATATATATATATATATATATTATACCTATTTACTGGCTATGAGCACGATAGCAAGTTTATTGTCCCCCAAGACAGCAACTATTTCACGAGGCGAAGCCGAGGGAAATAGTTGCTGTCGAGGGGGACAATAAACTTGCTATCGTCCGAATAGTCAGTAAATAGGTATTTTATTATACCGAAGAAAACTTAATTTGTCGGCGATGCAGAATTTCTTGATGATAAACAAATTAGAGTTATCGGACTTTGAATTTAATGCAGCGATCGGATTACGTCAGAGGTGTTCCGAGTTTAAAAAAGAGGGAAATCGAATGCCGCCGGTGAATAGTTTCGATGACTATTCACCGTGGGCAGATAGCACGGAAACTATTTCACGGTTAGATA
Organism: Magallana ariakensis; assembly: GCA_020458035.1. Lineage (NCBI taxonomy): Eukaryota > Metazoa > Mollusca > Bivalvia > Ostreida > Ostreidae > Magallana > Magallana ariakensis. The sequence continues at coordinate 9,021,666 of CM035819.1, read as the reverse complement.
GGATAGCATGTTTATTCATTGTAATTTTACATAGAAAATATTCACAGAGGTATAATAAAAAAAAAAAAAAAAAAAAAAAAAAAAAAAATATATATATATATATATATATATATATATATATATATATATATATATATATATAGTTAACAATGGAAATAACACAATTAAGGATTAACATAGTAAGTATACAGATGTAAGGAAATCAATTATCAAACATCTATTGAGTAACTCATGACATTTTAGCAGCATGTACATAAAGGAAATAATAAGATGAAAGTTGAAGTGTCAATAAACATAAAGTCAATTAAAAGATTAACTGTCCATCTCTGCGGACTGTGCCTCAGGTAGGATTAAGGCTGCGCGGAATTTTAAAACGTTTTTAACACAGTTGTCAATATAGGGGAAAGGTTTTTGTAGCAATTAACACAAAGTCCGAAAAGGTTAATTTACACAATAATTAAAAATTGTCCGAAAGATTGAATTTCACACCGTGACATATACCTATTTACTAACTATGAGGACGATAGCAAGTTTATTGTCCCCCAAGACAGCAACTATTTCAAGAGGCGATGCCGAGGGAAATAATTGCTGTCGAGGGGGACAACAAACTTGCTATTGTCCTCATAGTCAGTAAATATCTGTAGGTATTTTATTATACCGAAGAAAACTTTATTTGTCGGCGATCCAGAATTTCTTGATGATAAACAAATTAGAGTTATCGGACTTTAATGCAGCGATCCGATTAAGTCAGAGGTTTTCCGAGTATAAAAAGGAGGGAAATCGAATGCCTTCGGTGAATAGTTTCGATGACTATTCACCATGGGCAGATAGCACGGAAATTCTTTCACGTTTAGATACAATAGCATGTTTATTCATTGTAATTTTGGGCCACATTGCTCAGCTTATCAAAAGTTCTTGTATCTCTTTCGAAATCTTTCAAAAATGAAACTTTTCTAAAATATTGTAAAAGTTAAGTCGCTGTAGGTTTCGATTAATCGATAAACGGGCGTGTATATTTCAGTTCTGTCAGTTTCTACAGCTGTTCTATAGAGCTATGAAATAACTATAAATGGAGAGAATCATACTCGGTAGATGTAAATATTATGTATTGACATATGAAGCCACCAGTAAGGCAAGATTTTTAAAATTTTGACTTAAATATTACTTTTATATTCACTACACCTGTTCATCTTCATACTGTAATAAAATCATAATTAAATAATAGTTCAAACTAAATATTTGTTTGATTTCTTCAAATAATAATTTTTTTCATGCCAACTTTTAGCAACAATTTCAAGAAATTATAATTTCTGTTTGGGGTCCCCATTTAAAAGAAAAATGCACGTGACATGGGTCACAAATAAAGAATATTAAAATTTCAAGTCCCCAGTTTTACAGAAATAGGGTTTTCGGGTGATTAGCATTACTTGTATTTTAGGTGCCAGCCTCCTTAAAAGGAACAACTTTGCTACGTATTTGTTACAAGTACTACTGTTTAGAAAGCCACCTTAAAAATTCGTAAATATTAAAGCGTTTTAAAGTTCTGCAAATGGGTTCTTTGGATTGATGCACTTAGAGGACTTAATGGCCGATTCTGAATTCATCAACACTTAATTGTTAGGTCATATGTCAAGATCATTAGACCTCGTTGTAAAATCCTAGATTTTCCGCAATCAGTTCTATTTTAGCAACATTCCTAGCATTTATAATACCGATGAACCAGCCAACTGGATAAAATTTGACAAGGACATATCCTCAGATACATGTTAGGGAAATATGAAATAAATTTGTACATAATTTATTTATGTAGGTGTATGGATCATTACCTTATTTTAACCCCAAAATCGTCAATTTATTTTGAAAAACAAATAATATAAGCAACAAGTTTAACTGTTTCAATGCCATTTCAATGCAATTTGAAAGAGTACAAATCTGTCAAAATCATAAATCTACTATGTATCCAATTGTTAAGTCATTTTCTCAACTTATTATTGAACAAGATACATGTATATGAGATCGGATTTATTTCATTGGTTTTTTTAAAAGATCTGTCACAAAATGGAGATGCTTCAAGTTCATCTCTCTACTGACATAAAATTGATTTAGAATCGGTTATATTTACATTTTTCAGTGTCTTTGCCTGTGATAAAACTACGTATCTATTTTATACTATACAGTCCAATAAATTCAAATGACGTATAATTGGGGCGCAAACGGGGTTTGCTTATCTATATAACAAAATTTAATGTTTAAAATTATGTAAATATAAGTAATAAGGAATTATTCTTTGAATATTATGAGATGATAATTTCGGTCGGGCGTGATCAAATCTATCAGAAAGCCCTTCGGGCTTTATTGGATTTGATCACGCCCAGACCAAAATTATCACCTCATAATACTCAAAGAATGATTCCTTATTCCTTAAATATAACGATGTAGATGTTATGAGTTTGATCTCCCCACAGGCATTAAACTGATTTCAACCCATTGACTTACATTGTATATCCCACGTGTTCACACATATATACCAATGAGCTGATGCTCAAACTTAAATCAGGATCTTGAACTCCTTTGTTTACAACTACTTGTAAAGAGCAAGTTCCTTGCCATTTAAAAAACCGGGAGGACAAAACTCATACAAATGAATACAGAGTCGAGGCTCTTTAATAATTGCCGGAATTTCCTTTTCATTGGAACTGGTGTTATTTTCTATAATCAACACGGGTAACCAAGTCCCTAATCCGCCTTAAAAGGATTACCTACACATGTGTTTGGACTCCGAATTTTAACATATAGCAGGTTCAGTATTATATATGGCCGTCTGCACTTGACGTATAGAGACACTGACGTTTTCTACCCAGCAAGGAGTTTATTTTGAACGGCGACGAATCGCTGGAAGAGAAAGGCGATGATTTCGTAGGATTAATTAGTGATTAATTAATTTCATTAGCTAGTATGGATGACACACTCAGTGTGGGGGATACAATTTGTTTGTATTCCGCGGAGAGTTTTGGATTTATATTCTCTGCCCAGTCCAGGTAAGATACTAGAGCTCGTGGATAAGAGAGTATATCAGAGAGAGAGAGAGAGAGAGAGAGAGAGAGAGTGAGAGAGAACACTTTATATTATGTTAGAGCGTCTTTGTTATGAAATTGAAAACGTTATTCCAAACCGTGAACAGGTGTCTAATACAAAGGGAATTAAAGTTACATGGGAAATATTTGGGTTATTACCATGTAACGTTTAACAAGGCAGACAGTTCGTGTTTGAATTCCGGCGAAGGTTTCTTTAAATCATTTCTAATGGATTTACAAAAGAGATCGCTTAACACTAGATTTGAATTGATAAAAAAAAACACCCTTTGAAAACGGAAAATCATTAAAAATTGAATAAACTTATCATGACATAGCAAATGAATTAAACACGCTTTTAAGTACGGATCGGTTTACCATAAAGATAACCCATACATGTATATGATGTGCCAATTTGCTCAGAATTAAAGAGTAGGTGCTACGAGATGAGTTCCCCTAAACGATTTTGTATTTACACGGAAAGTTAAAAATAACAGAGAGAGAGAGAGAGAGAGAGAGAGAGAGAGAGACTTTACAGCTTGATAAAGTATATTCTTTTAACACTGTTTAGGGATGTCATGATTTTCTTATAGTTTAACAGTTCAAGTTTAATAATGAAACGAGGTATACAGCAATGACTATTATAAGTGAATATTTACATTTTCCAGTGTCAACACTAGGAATCGTTTTTGTAATATACACTCAAATAAATTCGAATGACGTATTGTTTTGACGCAAGCGGGGTTTGCATACTTAATATTCTAATTTTAATCGTACAACTGCTGGAGATTATATAAATATAAGTAATAAAGAATCATTCTTTGAATATTATGAGGTGATAATTTCGGTCGGGGCGTGATCAATCTTTCATAAAGCCCTTCGGGCTTTATTGGATTTGATCACGCCCCGACCAAAATTATCAACTCATAATGCTAAAGAATGTTTCCTTATTCCTTAAAAACTGCCATCTTTGGATATTAGCTTCGTTTATCAGCAGTTTAAATCAAGGATAAAAAAAGCTGAATGATAGTCTTATTAAGTCTAATTTAAACACACTGTCGCAATAATGAAAATTGTTTTGTTAAAAGAATCAGCGACCAGTATATACAAGCATGAACTACAAGTTTTTTAAATTATATAACCCTTAATCTCTTAATTCTAGTAGACAATGCAGGATTAAGTTTTCAATAACACTTGCCAATGCTGTATGTATCGTGCTATTTTCACAGCATTTCACAACATAATCGGCTGATCTTACACTTATAATTCATAAGATTGACCCGATAGGTTTAATATGCTTTTGGGGGTGAATATGTAGGTTTGTGATATTTTGACTAGGTAAAAGATTGACAAAAAATAAAATAAAACAAACAAAAAGCCAATTTATAAGACGTTTAAACAGATTGAAATTTACACTAAACTGCTGGTGCCATCTTTGTCTTTAAGGTCAGACGACACGTTTCGCAATATTATATAATTTTTTCCAGGAATTTGTCGTTAATTTACTACTACTTTGACAAGCTTTCTTGCAAAAAATCAGGGTACCTTACCAGGCATTTGTGCAAGATACTAGAGTATGTAATTTCCTATCTAATCTTATTGAAAATACTTTTGAAATTGCTGATTAAAAAAATTGGCATACATCTATATATTTTTCAAATCTTATTCACTCTAAAAATGATAATAAAAAAATAATACTTTTATTTGGTATATTGTCAGGCCGTTGAAAATTTGAAAAATGATCATCATTTTCCGAGGAACGTATCGTCTGACCTTAAAGAGTACTTGGTCAGTAAGAGAGTATTATCATTCCTTTATTTTGCACATATTTAAATCAAATGTTTTGTGGGTGAAAATAAATAATGTTTGCCGTATGTCAATTTTAATTAGTTTCGCCTCGGACCTTAAAGATTCACACATTTGTAGGGGCACACACATTGTATTTACAAACAGTTTCACAAAACACCTCTCTATCGTTGTGTTTATTTGAGACAATAATATGAGCTGTATTCAGGAATTTCGTTTTGCTATAAGGATGATAAATATTAAGATTAAACCAAATCTATTATAGCCTATATAATTATGCCTGTTTTTGAAGTCAATATGATGATGGAAAAAAAACCAGCAATATTTTTTTATTATACGATTCAGTGACAAATTGATGCACATGCCATATGTCAACTCATCGGCTTTTTTGTTTTTTTCAGTTTTTTAAACGTTTGGCTATTTAATGCGAAAAACGCGAAATTCCACTGGGCGACAGAAATGATGATAATTGATCGTAGCAATATAGACACCCCCCCCAAAAAAAAATTAAATCAATTGGTATATTCACTTCGTAGACCACATGCAAGTGAATATACATGTATTTAATTTTTTGTAGAATGTACGATTACAGCCAATCAGAGCTAGGAATAAATCAATCATACATGTACAATAAAATATATTGTATACCGTTATACATTAAATAACAAACCAATATTTTGTGCTGAAAAAAAATCTGATTTGGCTGTCATATGAAGGCCTTTAGAAAACAAGCCAATTTGCATTGCAATTTTAAAGTAATACCCTTTTTATGAACAAAAAACCTATTGACCCAAACAAATAATATTCTTAAAAGTTAAAAACTGTACATGACAAAGTTTTAATTCTAAGAAAATAATGTTTTGAAAGGTCATAAAAAATCTGAAGTGATTATAAACTTCTCAATACGATATCAAGAAATAACTGTGTAAATTAAGTCCATTAAATGAATTAAACCTCATTTCTTGAAAAAAAAGAAAAGAAGATTATATTTCGATGCAGGCTGTTTATTTACTAATTGACGAATGAAATAATTTAAATTACTGAATTCTACGTTGTATACATAATGTATTCATGTACAAAGAGCTAGAGCCACGAAGCATCAAAAATTGCCCTTTCTTAAAAAATAACCAAATTTTGGTGAAATATAGTGTAGAATCTTAGCTATTCATAACTGTTTTTCTTTTTTCGATATCTATCATACTTTTTTATAAACAGAGTTTAAAATATGGCACTGTTTTGATGAAAAAATATAAAACAGACGACAAATGATGATTTTGTAAATTATCACAAATAATTCTTAATCGTTATGAATTAATTTTTGCTATTTCAATAAAAAATAAGCAATAATTACCCTAAAATAAAGTGGTCTGTTTCATTTTCTGTTACTCAAATTGTCAAAATTTGTAAAATACATATTGGCCACACTTGAGTACCTCTAAGAAATTTTGCAAGCAGTTGCATTTCTGCAAGTTTTAAAAGTTTCAAAGAGGTACTCAAGTGTGGCCACATTCAAATTTGGGAAATACTGCAGTAAAATCTACAATTTTCAGCTATTTTTAACGTCCATGGTATGTTTGATGATGCGCATGTGCTAAACGGTGGGGCCGAGGTGAAAAAATTACATATGCATAGAAGCAGAATATTGTGCCCTACATTATAAGTAATTACAATTTGTATTGTTTCAAACTTGAGTTTTGTGAAAATTTTAAGGCACTTTTTGATGCTTCGTGGCTCTAACTCTTTGGAACTTCCGATGTCAATTGGAAATTGTCTGATCTGGAGGAGTTTTTTGGTCAATTGATAGTGTATGAAAATGGCTCAACATATATCATCAAAACGCGAGCGACAACAGGAATACATTGTGTGAGCCCCCCCCCCCCCCTACACACACAATGAGGATAATCTTGTTGTTTTTAAAATATGAAAATCCGTAACTTTGTTCCAATAAGTGATTTTTAATATAGAACACAAATATATGTTTATGAAATAGTTGCTCGATCCCCTCCCCCAAACACATCCAAACAAATTGATGAATTGTTGAGATTGCAATATAAAATAACACTAGTAATACAGTAAAAGTAATTGCGAATATAAAAGTGCGACTTTAACCGATCATAAAACTTTATATTTAATTCTGAATATGCCATGATACATTAATGGTACATTATGATTAATTGAGAGAGAGAGAGAGAGAGAGAGAGAGAGAGAGAGAGAGAGAGAGAGAGAGAATTAAGAGAAGGGTCAGATAATGGAAAAAAGAACTTAAAGAAGATTTCACACGGCCACCCAATATTGTTAATTAATTCAACTCGTTAATTTTTAAGTGACCATTTTGCTTTCACTCGACTTTCAGAAAAGTGCATGATTTCCTTTGTCCCAAAGTAAAATCCTCCATGTATGTAATTTTCCTTTTAAAAAATTGTAGCCAGAGACCTCAATATAAGTACTTATAATACTTACTTGGCACAGTCCTATATTTTCTTGGCACAGTTATAATGATATGAGATATACAAGGGCAATGTTTAGTACGGAGAATCACTAATATCGACTCCCTGATTTGAAATGACTATGGACGTAAGTGACCACTATACTTAGGACTATATATAGGTGTCCATGTATAATTATAAAAGTACATGTACATGTAAGAGTGAGCTACATGTAGATATATATTTTTAACATGTGTGTAAATATAAATTTCGTTTACAAATTGTTTGACTTGATAATGATTATGAATTTTGATAACTTAAAATTACTAAGAAATTGAGAGTTATAAGTATGTGTACTTTATATGTTAATAGGATAAAAACCAGTCACTGCCAAAAGAAAAAAGTATAGAAAAAGAAAAAAACTCAAACAATAAAATGTAAAGCATTTGAATATTTCAGACCGCTTTATATAGCTAAAAAAGACTGGTATAAAAAAACAACTAATCTTTCAAGAAATTTTCACGATCTTACAGTCAGTGTCTTAAGAACTCTAATACACCTAAAAAATGAAGAATTCAAGAGAATGATATATGAATTTCCTTAGTTAATTCTTAGTTAATCCTTAGTCAATTCTTAGTTAATTTTGCAACATTAGAGACGTCCCCTATATTACGTACGAAAAATCTCCAAAGACGTAATTATGCGTACTGTGAACTGTGGAATTAACGCATTGCTTTGGCCAATGTAAGTTGAGAAAGTATATATGCTCATGAGCCTTTCGATTTTTTATCTTTGTTTTAATTTACTGTTTATAGAGTGCTTGTAAAAATCAATAAAAAATATTTCAAACGCAAACACTTTGTTCATTCTTTTGTATATAAAAAATGACAGATGGCCCCAACAGCACAAAAACTACAGACCCTGATAGTTAACGTGCAAGGGACATCCAGTTATAGATCGCAGGAACTAATGATTAGTTATCGACACCTTCCGTTCAAAATATCAACAAACTGGCCGCCCCTCGAACTCATTTAATTCAGTTTTACAAATTTTTTGAATGTGTTTTAAAATCATTTATGTATGTAAGTGTATTGGTTATTTCCTAGGCTTGAGATTGGAACGGTATATAGCTTTTTAAATACACAATGTCTGGTTTTTAAACGTTTGGCTTTTAGAGGTTTTCAATTATGTTTTTGAATTTGTACTTTTCTCCATGGATGAATACTTATAACGTTCTCCATGGTTGCATATGTATGAAATGCTCAAGATCAAGGTTACGAGCTTTAATTTAAATCACTGAACTGATATTAAATTTAATGTATACGAAAAGAATAAAACAGAATTTATTTCCATATTAGGGCCTCATGGGGCATGACATATTCAATTATGATAACATATAAATACACATAGAACATATTGGTACGACTTACAAGTAACTTATTGGCGCATTCAACAATGTTTCATGTAACCCCAATCTGTATTAATGCTGCCCTCTACAACTGTGTATGAATGTACACCCCCGATCTATGTTAACGTTGTGTTCGTCTGTATTACAGCTCTGTACACAATGAGGTCGCGGTGGGTTCTCGCCAGGACAGACAAAGACCAAACATACAGGACCAACAGGGTAGGTACAACAACAAAACACAACAGCACAACAAATATACAGGACCAACAGGGTAGGTACAACAACAACAGTAATACAAAAATAACAACAAAACAAAAACAACAAATACACAACAAATAAACAGGACTAACAGGATAGGATCAGCAACAAAACAAAACATTTATACAGAACTAACAGGGAAGGTTCAACAACATCAGAAGAAAGCACAACAAATATATCAGATTAACAGGGTACAACAATTCTGAGATCGTAACAGGTGTAGAGAGTTATAACATTAAGATTTAAGACGCTTTATTTGTCATGAACACGATCCCGTGCATGCATTATTTTCACTATTAATTTCTACAAAACTATATCCAATATTCCATTGACAACTGCTGTCATTCAAAATCACGTGATGTAAATGTAATGTTCGAGTCGATATAATTATAACTTCGAAATCCGAAACATTTTTAACACGCAATCACTATCTTATTGTTGCATTAAAAACATTCGAACTTTCAGTAATAAAATGCACAGCTACTGTGTTAAAAAAGAAATAACCCAGATGAGGAAAAGTAGCTGTACCGTCTCTTTATATATCCGCCGAGCGTTCTGTCAATATTTTCTTTTATTTATCTTGTGTTTTTCCTTAAAGAAATGTTTAATACATCGATTTACTATAAATATGCAACAAAACATTTTAGCTACATATTGAATCATTGTTTTTGATTTGTGTCCCTAAAATCTAATTTAAAAAATGCGTTTCTTCTGGTCAGTGATTTCCTTTCACCTGGAGGTCGCTAATCGGTACAAACTGAACAAGAAGCTGAGGAAGATACAGGCCAAGTTAGGAGATGACCCCGAAAACATCTCCATGCGGAATGCCGTGTCCAGAGCAAAGGTAAGTCGTACAACAAAGTATTTGATACAATCATACTGATATACTCCCCAGCTAGACTTTTATATAAAACTTAATAGTTAATAACATTAATTAAAAAAAAAATAAAACATTAATAGTTAATTCAGGCCTTGTTAAAATGTAAAATTTTAAGAGTTACATGTACATGTATATGCATACCCCAGACCAAATCGAACGTATGTCGGAGTAATTAATTTAGTCACACTCCAAACACTTTGCAGAGCCTAGGTATGAGTAATGCAACCAGTTACATAATCCAGACTTTGTTGAACCTTCGCAGAAGTAATTAATTCAATCACAAACCTTAGACCTTATTTATTACATGTACATGTTGAAGTAATTATTTCAGTCACATTTCTCAGACCTCGAAAAACCTACATGTACGTCGAGGTGATTAATTTCAGTCAGATACAGTCATATACCGCAGACAACTGTAGAAAGACACTGTAGAACCAACGTCTCAGTAATTAATTAATTAAAGTCATATATTAATTGATTACAGTCCTAGTAAAACCTACATCGGATTAATATAGTCATATACCCCACTTCTTGTTGAAGATATACTTAATTTGGAGTAATTGATTCGATCTCCATGTACCTAACACAATGAAGAAAATACATTGAGGAGGTAGTAAATTCGGTGAATTGTACACACATGTAAACGTGTCGTACTGCTGATAACATATATCAAATGTTCTTAGACATACATGTAAAGAGTTTGCATGCATTCTATATCTATATCATTTCTCTCTTTCATTATTATCTTAAATTTAAAGTAAGAGAGAGAGAGAGAGAGAGAGAGAGAGAGAGAGAGGGGAGAGAGAGAGAGAGAGAGAGAGGAGAGAGAGAGAGAGAGAGAGAGAGAGAGAGAGAGAGAGAGAGAGAGGGGACGTCGGTCACGTATACTTAAATTTCCATTCATCGGACAAGGAATTAAAATATTCTCCAAGTTCGGATAAAGTTCCAGTTCAAAAAATCTTGATCTTATATGGCAGTATATAGAACATGCATTGAATTTTCACGTGAATGAAATTTAAATACACACCTACTGTTAATCATTCTTAAGCGCTTTCTTTAAATATTCAAGTCAATATCAAATTTTTAAATTCTCATAAACATGTTGACATATGAACTTTGTCCAACAAAACCCAGGCATTTTTCAGTTGATAAGTATCATATTTGTACAAAATAAAGAGGTCACTCAGCAAATCTGGTAAAACATTCAAAGTAGAATGTAATGAAAATATTGCAATTGATACTCTTAACTTAAGTCGTCATTTGGAGCAAATTTTTAACAAAATTAAATAGGTAAAACCAATTCGATTTGTTGAGATACACGTTAATCTTTTTATGAGAATTCTACATTAAAATTAAAGTTAAATACATGTATATATTTTCTGAGCTACTGCTCTCTTAATTTGACTATGTACCGACAATGCCATTCTTCGTAGAGAGCAAGCAAGGCAAGGCACAATTAAATACATAACCTCCTCTTTTCACAACGACAGAAAACAACATAGAGGTAACTCTTCCCATGCGCGGATCTAAGGAGGGGGGGGGGGGGGCTGGAAAATGAAAATTTATTAGATTTACATAGTAAAATTATCGCAAATATGTCTCGGAACCGCCCTTGGCAAACACAATTATCCTTCGGAACCCCCCCCCCCCGAAAAAAATTAGGGATCCGCGCATAAAGTTAAATTCCCACCAACTCTACATTATTATAAGTAAACAACTTTGTTCCACAGCAACCATGATGCCCCTCTCTTCCTCGTCCACTATTTCTTACTCAGTACTAGTACCTGTTCAAGTCTGCATTTTTGTTGCAGGCTGCAGCGGACGCAGAAAACGATGACAACATTTTGGAACAGAAGAGGCAGTTGGGGAAGAAAGTTCTGTATGGACAGGTTATACAGGTAAATGTTACAGTGCAGATAATGGACGTGGTCAAAACTTTTATCTACAGTATATTTAAACAACGAAAGCACCCAAGAATAAAAATTTTATTGTAATAGTAATAACAATATGTTTTATTACTATAACATGTTGAACAAGCACATTCATGAAGATTTTCTTCTATTTAACTCTTTTTTCAGCTCCGCCATCAATTTACAAACAAGTATATTCATGTGAGCACGACCAAAACCTCTGATACAGAATCCAACAATATGGCGGTAAATATAATTATTCAAAAATTAATTGTCTTTGAATTTTTTTTTCCAATTGATTTCAACCACATTGAAACGATTCTCCTTAAACTTATTCAAGGTGGAGCTGAAGGAGGAAAACGCTAAGCATGCGCTCTTTCGACTAATGCCGAGGTACAAGGTCAAGGCCGAGGGAGATGTGGTACGTCTAATTATAGCATAAAGTCAAAATACTAGTGCATTGGGGAAGAGTCACGTTGGTATATGGATAAATATTTTTCTTATATCAATGGGGGCTGAAAACGTTACTGTGGCAATTTGATTACATAATAAACTTTTTATATATAAAATGGGTCACACACTATACAATTCACCCTCCTACCCATTATTGTTCAGGTACAAGTTGACGACCAGGTGGTGCTGGAGAGCATCAAATCCCCGGGGTCGTTCCTGCACGTGAGCAAACCGCTGCTGGGTCACGGATCGGTCTACAGCAAAAGGTCAGTTATGATACAACAAGTAAAATAACATCAATAATGACAAAAACATCAGCAGCAACACGATTTTAACAACAACAACAACAACAACAAAATAGTGAGTCCTAAACCTTCAACAACAAAACAACAACAACAACCGGGCCACGATAACCCCGTCCACATGCACCAGTTCCAAGATGTATTGGTTATCTATGATATATATATGTATGTGATTGCTTTTGCTTTGTAAACCGTAATGTTGATCATTATTGTGTGTTGCAAAGGATGTCACAAGTTCAAGTTTTACATCCTTGTTGTTTGAATACAATGAAGTAATTTAAATTTGAATTGTTTTTGGTTGACATTATACATTGTAGCATCTCGAACTTTTAATGAAATGTTACATGGCGCTTTAGTCTACGGTTTTTTCACGTACTAGTATTGCATATTTTTCTGTTTTGGTGTCTTGCAGACAAGCCATATAATCTATGTTTTGATTGCTTTCAGCCACGAACTGAACGTGTCTGTCCAACAGTCCGGATTTACTATTAACCGGAAGTACAAGCCCGTAGCCGGGGACCACACGAAGCTACAGTTCGGGGACATCATCCGGTTCTACCACAAGGAGATGGAGGCCTACCTGGTGGCCGAGGGACTGTTTGACGACGAAATATGCGAAGATGGTAACAATTCTATTATCAAAACATGATGATTAAAAATATAATTTCAGCCAGAGTAGAAACGACTTTTATAAAAAGAAAAATCCTGGTGTTTTGACATTTATCAGCGATGCATTTTAATATTTACAAAGACCAATTTTTATTAATAAATTCAACTAAGGTTCTCTTTACTGTGACAAATGATGATTTTTTTTCTTTTACATCCAATAGTTCACATGCGCCTTCGTCCAATTAACCAGTCCATTCCTAAGACAATGTCCCCCAGCACTTCAGCCATTACATACTGGCAGATAGAGCGACAGGAGGGACCCGTGTCTGGTAAGTTTGACATTACAAACGAATAGTACTATTATAATTATAACAAATAGGTATTTATCATTAAATAATTAACTGTCATCTAGGTACTACAAAAAAGAAATATTATGTTTCAAGAAAAATAAAAATCAGCCTCTGCATGGTATTTCTTAAGGATCATTATGAAAGTTTTACGATTAATCATATCTTTGCAGGAGGAGTTTTGAAATGGGAACAACAATGTAAGATCATTCACATGTGTACCAGAAAGTATATGACGGTCAAGGACGGCCAGGTGACATTGACGAGCGATCACCTTGACCCCGCTACTGTGTTTAGACTTCATCCTGTCATAAGGGTAAACAATAAGACGGCTTTTAAGACTCGTTATTAAAACGTGTATTGCATAAGTCGTTGAATTTTGATAACAGCAAAGTATTGATTTATTTCGTATTCTGTTATTTAAAAAATTATCTTATAACATTATATATAGATGCATGTATATTACAATCATTGCATTTTCGTACATTGCATTCAATTACATTACATCTTACATTTGTACAGGAGAGTGATGACATTTCTCCGGACAGCTACTGTCGGATGGAACACGTGGTCTCCGGACAATGGCTGCACGGAGGAACAGGTGAGGGGCGGTGTTTACTTCTTGGAACCTGTAATTACTAGTCGCTAGCAATATGGGATGTTTACGTACTAGTTGTGTGAGCCACTGGTGAGGGGGAGAGAGGTCTAATTATTCGTAGTCGCTGTGTTGATTGCATCAAACGATATAGTTTTGTTAGAAAGTTACTCTTTTCTCGAACTGCAAATTGACCCAATCTACAAAATAGTGATAAACAAAAATTTTGCATTATTGATTAAACCTTTTGTTTACAATATAATACATGTATGTTGCTATCGATATTCAGAATTACCTTACGGCCAGGGTTTTTTTTTATCTAGAATTTTTTCTGCACATTTAAGGACACTGAAACTTGACAATTTGATGTCTTAGTTTTTACATTGTATTTCAGAGACATACAAGAAGAAACAGCTAGATGGTGACGACAATATACAATCTATGGCGGCGTTAAAATGGAGCACGGCCGAGCTCCGAGTGGTCAGTATAGTTACTCCCGGGTCCTTTTGCTACAAATATCCCGCCGTATTAAAATGACAATTTGGGAGACGTAAAATGTACATGTACATGTATATATTTATGCTCGATGCTTATTGCCATGGAATATGATGAAACGGAAATAGAAGATATCAATCAAAATAAAAACATTTAACAGTCAGCAAACGGCAATTAAAAATATAAATAAATGTATCGAAAATAGAATCATTTTAAAGCGGCGTTCATAAAACCATTCATCGTGCACGTTGTTGTTTCAGATCGAGACGATAGAGGAAATGCAGTATGACGACGCATTCACCATACAGAAAGTGGACGAGGAGTTAGTCAGAATCTTCAACCACATGGCGGGAATGGTGCCCTTCGTCCAAAAACTGATAGCAGACGTAAGTATTATATCCATTTACTCATATCTCCTGCAAAGTTTCAATTCTTTTTTACACTGATATTTTTAGTAAGTAATAATATGTTTTTACAAAACTTTTATGAATTATATATAAAAATACCGGTATATGTTTTGCATATTTTCTTCAGAAAAAGGAAGGACATGCATTGAACGCAAAAATGGCCCATGATGCAGAATCGGTACGGATTTTTTGAACCAGATGAGCTTGAATTCTTAGAAATAACATGTCATGAGAATCTGTTGATTAGTTGGACGGTTTCATTGCATTCTCTGAACTAGGGTCTGGATATTTTAACACATTTGCATTGTCATTTGACGTATTTTCCGCTAATATTTTTTATAAATCTGGTTTATCGTAACTGTTTTTTAAATTTTAATTTGCTTTTATTTCTAAGGCCTTACAAGAGTTAAGTGCGTTCATGGTAGTGAACGGTCATCCAATCAAGAATAGACAGAAGCTGCTGCGAAACCTCAGGGTGAGTAGGCCGGATAAATGTAATAATTACATGCTGAAATTCGGTTAATGATTTTATATGACTTTTCATAAAGAATTATAATAATTATCGATTGATTTTACATCGCTGTGGAACCTTAAAAGATGAGTTCATTCAGTGACTTGTTCAAAGGAATTAGAAAAGAAAGTTTATGTTACATGTATTTATATTATTTTTAGATTGTTGAGCTGTTGATAAAGCTTCTACAGATACCATTTAGAGGCACGCCTGACCAGTTGTAAGTCTAAAAAAAGTCTTCTATTTAAAGTCGACATATACGAGTAGTAGAAATGTTCTGATGAAAATCTGTTTTAAGTCAAAATAGATTTTTGTTGTGGCAATTATGATGGTTACGGTTTAAGGTTAAAAAAGACGCGCGAGGCAATCTACAGTACAAACATGTCAGATTAAAAACAAATTCATGTTTTCTATTCTAAAAAAAACATCAACATTTTTTTGTTATGTACGTCAGTATAATTATGTTACATGAAATACATGAAGCAAACCTTCATTGTGTGGGTAAATGTTTATATATATGGTTTATTTGCAGTCACATGACCAAGTTATTTGTGGAGACCTATCACGTGATGTACGTGTATTTGATGGGAGACAGCCGGAAAAACGAACTCTACATCGCCAAGTACATCGACTTCTTCCAGTCTCAGTTCGAGCTCAGAGAGGTCTGGGAACAGTTTCTGATTTCTAATTACTATGTATACTTAAATGTCATTGATTTTTTTTATACATAATTATGCAATTTTCCATTCTTAAAATGGTGTAATGAACACAGAATACGTTTACATTTATACCTCAAGTTAAATCCTTGTAAAAGAGTTTTGTACAGTTGATTTCTCTTAATTTTTTTTCTGTCTTAAACTTTCCGAATCTATAGAAGTGCGATTAGTAATGCTGAGTATCACGAAAATAATTTTTAACGTTAAATTGATTCAGGGTCAAATTGGTTTGAATTCTGTTCACATGGTGATGGAGTTGATCCGTGATAACAGGAAAATCGTGGACAGAATATCCCACGAACACATCGACAAGTTCGTCGGCCTTCTACAGAGGGACAAGGTATGTAGCGATCTTACATCAAACGTTTATTGCAGCAATCACTCTCATCACGATTTCATGAAAAATGTTGTATTTACATAATTACTTCGTTTCTGATATCTAAACAATGTAGATCCACATTTCTTAGCTGGACAAGTATTTTCAGAATTATTTATGTATAAAACTATAATATCAATCATTTTCGTGAGTTCTTAAATTAACGACGCTGTGGTAAAATAAACCATATTGATATGCTTGGTATGTTGTTATAAACATTTTGAATAATAATTGAGCAAATGATACGTCAAATTCAAAATTTTAACCGGAAAATCTTTTTCCTACTCGTTAAAACGAGTTATTTAAGATTTGTCGTTTGTCATTTTCTGTGTAGAACCACCGATACCTGGACTTACTCGAGGTCCTGTGTGTATGTGACGGCGTGTCCATTGCTGATAACCAGCGATATATAACGGAAGTCTGGCTGATGAAAGGGGGCAGGGTAATAATGTTAATAAAATAATTTTTTTTTGTATTGAGATTTTACAGCCCTTATAGCTTTATGTAATAAATTATCTTTGTTTGAAGTGTTTGTAGAAATGTATATATATTATGTTATATATTTGCTAATACACAAACAATAATTGAAAAAAGTAGTTCACGCCAAAGCATATTGTGCGGCTAAAATACGACATTAAAATATTATATCTTATATGTCCAATTATTATATTCAAGATAGAACTCTCATGACGAATAATATGGCAAAGTACTTGAAAAATATGCCAGAGTACTTGACTGAGTGTACTCTAAATGTGTAAGACATTACCTCTGGGGACTTTCAATCCTTTGATTCTGCCAACAGAACTGCGTGTACTACACTGACCTTGGTCAGAAGATCGGCAAGGAGAAGGACGTGGTGTACGTGTCCACCACCCAGGGCCGCACCTGGACGGAGCTCGCTCAGTTCGCCCTGGGCAACACCAGCGAGGCTTACCTGTTCCTCGAACACCAGCTCAAGCTCTTCCGATACCTGTGCCACGTGAGAACCAACGAATTCATAATAAATATTATCCATTGGGGCTTACTATACTAAGGATCTGTTTACTACTTAACTAAATTCCAAGACATGAATAAAAACCAACTCACTCTATATTCATCTTTATCCAAGCGAACCTTTCAAAACCTGTCTATCTGTGAAAGTTTGCCTCATGAATTAAAATAAATTTCGATGCAGCATATTTTGACTCTACGGGATTTAATTTTTGTCAGAGAACAATTATTGACATTTACACAATGTTTTCTTTCAATAATTTCTTTTCTTAATCATTGAACATTTAAAAATTTAAAAATTGTCATCTCTGTTTTAGGGTCAAAACGACTTTTCGATCAACGTGATTACCCAGGAGTTGAACTATTTGACCTGGGAGGAGGCGTTCACCTGCCTGAGTGACGAAAGATTACCTGACAAACTCCGATCACAGTACTGTGACCTCATTATCAGTAAGTGTTACACTGTGACCTCATATTTAGTAATGGTTACACTGTGACCTCATTATCAGTAATTGTTACAATGTGACCTCATTATCAGTATAGATGACACTCTGGCATCATTACATTTAATCATCAAATATTACAGTCTGACCTCTATATCGTAAGTGTTACACTGTGACCTAATTTTTAACAACTATCATACTATAACTCCATTATTACTTTGAGCACAAAATTCGGTATAAAAAGTATGATAGGGTGAATCCATTATCAGTGAGAGTACCGGTATTTCTAATGTTACATTTTAACATAGCGCTATTTAAAAGTTAAATTCAATTTACTTGTATAGAGAATTCTATATCTTGCATAACTTTAAAAAAAGTTAAAATTTTGCACAAATTTTAATGAACCTCTCGTTGTTGGATTTATTACTTTTAAAATTCTTTTCAGCCATGTTTGTGGATATTGGAGACAACCACTCCGTAGTAGACCGAGTCAAGCTTTGTTACATCTATGACGACATCGACTCAGCCGAGGTACGAATTATTTATTTCATTACTTTTTTAAACAGATGAGGGGTCAGTAGTAACTGACTGTCTGGCTGTTTGGCATATTCATCGATATCTTCTATAATAATTGTAAATCATTCTATGATTCTTATCAATATCGTATCAGATAAATTCAGATATGTATATTTCATACAGATACATGTATATAATAAGTTTTTTCTCTATAAGATTCGTTTTTTTATCATCAAGGTCAATCTTTTCATATCATTGTGGAAAGGGGTTAAGGTCAATATATTTTCCCTCGCGAATTTTTGGCGAACAATGACTTACCATCAATTCGTACAAGACCATGTATGATTCATTAGTCTTTCTGTGGTATCGGTAGCTTCCGTAACTACATCATACCATGAAATCACTTCATATTTTTCTCTCAATGTATGAGAGAACGTATTCAACAGAAAAGAAGTCAGATGGAATCCCCGCGTTTAATCTATATATTTCTTTGGCTGTGGGTAATATCATTTCAGGTGCACATCTAACAAAATATAATTGCTTTTCATTTTTTAGAATGCCCAGTTAGATAATAATAGGGTATGTTTGATGCATGTGTTCATATCTATGTGTTTACTAGTGTATCTGTCTGTTAAACCTTATTGACAAATGTCCTGTGTCTGTAGTTGTCTTTCATTTCGTTTTGTATTATAGACTTATTTTTTTTTTTACCCAATTACATTAAATAAATCAAAAACACGGACACACATATACCTTACTCACACTGACACACTTTAACATTACATAAATAGTGCCTGTTTTTGAAGGTAACAGTTGAAATTGACACCCCTCGAAAACCATTGTCAACTGACACGAAGCGTCGATTGACAATGGTTTTCGAGGGGTGTCAATTTCAACTGTTACCCTCCCAAACAGGCACTATTTATTTTATTATACTGAATGTCTTAATTTTAGAGAAAATTTTTCGCTTTTATATAGAAATGACGTGAATTATACGGCGAACCGTACGCGCATAATTTACGCACATGTAACAATTCGTTGTGTTACACGTTGCCAAGTGTGTTGCTAACGCTGAGGGTAATAAAACGGATTATCAACTGCGTCTAAACCAATCCGATTTCAGTATTTAACAAGAAAGTATATTAATTCTATCTATTACTCACTTTGCTCAAACAAACAAAAATAGAAAGCAAAATCTCATAATGGAAAAGTCAAAAACGATTTTTCATTTGATCAAATAATTATCAAATCATTGACAATTTTGGGCAGTGAATATGAATAAAATGCAACGGTTTTGAATTTCATTTCATGGTCCGGTTTCATTGATTTAATGCGGTCCTGGCTCAAATATCTATAAAAAAAAAGTGTAGCACCACATTAAGTCTGTCGTCTCTCACCATCCACACACCATACTGATATAATCTCTTCTCAATTTAAAACTTCAGTGTGTCAAATTAATCGTCAAAACATGTATAAGCTAATCATTCGCACATTGAAATTCAATCATTTCAAAAAACATGTTTATACATACACGTATTAATGCTATTCAGGCCATAAATATTTGTCAAAAATGATTAAGTGTTTAAGAGTTTCATGATAAAACCAGAACACACCTACCTCTGTTTCTTCACCCTGTCGAGTGTCTGACTGCACTAGGTTGATTTAAGGTTCATTGATCCACTGTAATGAAAGATAACTCATACATGTACTTTGGCATTAAGATTATTATAAAAATCCATAAAGTGTTTCTTATACAAGGAGAGGAAATATAAAGCCTGTGGCTGTTTTCTAATCCCCATCGAAACTATTTAATAAAATATGTTTATATCGTCTAAAAAGTTTTTAAGTCATGAGAATATCATGACAAAATACCTTTTAGCCACAACGTTTCTTAAGTTGTTTGTATATGCATTCTATTTTGGTGTAATTATTTTCATTATGATTAACGATATTGAATCTATGAGTTTTTGTTAATGAACCTTAACATTTGCTGTTTTGTGAATATCTGTGGATGTTGCACAAGCCATTTTTTTTTTGCAGAACAACGTGGCACATATTCTTTTAAAAACTTTACGAATCACAAAACAACGATATAATTTCAAATTAAATATTGAATTTTATTCATAACGTAATTCATTTTTTGTGATTTAACCACACAATTTTTAATCTTATTCAATTCGGTCCGCATTAATTCGTATAATACTAGTAACACCTGAATGCCAGGTGTGGTTTTACGTCATGTAATACGTGATTGCAGGAACATCAAAACGATAGTATCTTATTAACTTTCTTCCTGGAAAACTCGTACAACATTTTTTTTGAATTTTCACTTGTGGTGTGTTGCTGAAAGACCTAAAAATCTCATTGAAAAGGCTACAATAGTCTAAGATATAAATAAAATAAACATTCTTGAAACATAAACACTTTATCAAAATTTCAGAGGAGATTTTCAATTTTAATATTTCTAAAATCGTGTACACTCTACAGATTTTCTTAAGTTAAGATTATAAACTAAACTAAAATTTTAAGTGACAAATTACTGAGTAATTTATTCAAATTGAATTTTCTATCGTGTCAGTTACCAATGAAACGAATCAATTTATGATTATTTGAATTCATTGTAAATTCCACTTATTATTATTTATCACTAAAAAAGAATCTTGTGCTTTGGGTATTTATCCTAAAATAATCGACCTAACTAGTGGAACATCGGCACATCTTAAACTACTTTACCGAAATCCTATGTCATTTGTTTGTTATTGCATTTAACCTTGGACAATGTTTGTTGATTTTTTTTTCATTGTTCTTTTTAAATGTTATACGTGTAAAAAATATTATAGCCATATCCCGACTACGTATACATTAGACTGTAAATATTATATGTTAAAGAAAAGCCTTTAGTTTACACATAGGGAAATTCCACATAAATTTTATAGTATTTTCCAGGAAATTTTTATCATGGAATTTAACATTTATATAAAGTGCGTTTAAAAGATTCACTGGCCAACAAATAAGATACAGTTTTAGACGAGACCTGCAACTTTTTATTTCACCTAACTGTTCTGTTTTCAGGAAACTGTAGACAATTCGCTATCAAAGACCAATAAATACTTTCCAACTCTTTGCGAGTGGATCTCGCATTTTCTCGCGAGCAATGGCGACATGACAGCCTCAACTATCGGAAACAACCTACTTGTCAAACAGGTGATAACTTGATACTGAAAAATAATCTGTAAAATATGTTTGGACATAAAAACAAATCTAAAAATAACCCACACATATACACACAAGCTTAACACAGGTAATAAATCATCATTTCTTCACCAGGTACTGAGACTGGTGGACCATTTGGTGTCGTTTGGGTTTTACTACAAACCCGAGGACATCAAAAAACTGCTGGAGCCATTGATGTCTCTTATTGACGGCAGGAACGACAAACCGTACCCTAATGTCACAGGTGAGTTTACAAAACGTACACTTACGTAAGTAAACAAAACGTATCCTAAAGTTAACGGTAAGTTTACAAATCATGCCCTAACGTTACATGCAGATACTCATTACCGTACCCTAACGTTTCAGGTAAGTTTACAAACCGTACTCTAACGTTACAAGTAAGTGTTGATAAACCGTCACCTAACGTAAGAGGTAAACTTACAAACCGTACCCTAACGTTTATAAATATTATGCTAACGTTACAGGTTTGTTTACAAACCCAACTTGAACGTTACAGGTAGGTGTTCATAAACCGTTCCCTAACGTTATGGGGAAGTTTACAAGCCTTACCCTAACGTTACAGGTAGTTGCAGGTTTATAATCTGTACCCTAACGTTAGGTGTAAAATTAAACAAACATACCCTAACGTTACATATAAGTTTACAAACCATACCCTAACGTTACAGGTAGTTGCTCATAAACTGTATCCTAACGTTGGGGGCAAATACAAACCATACTCTAACGTTACATATAAGTTTACAAACCGTACTCTAATGTTGGAGGTAAATATACGAACCGTACCGTAACGTAAGAGGTAGGTTTACAAACCTTATCTTAACGTTACAAGTAAAAATAAGCTAAAATCATATTTGATTATTAGGTCAAACTTTACCTTCACTTTCAATATTTCATAACTGAAAAAACACTACTCATACTGTACAATATGTGTGATATGCTAATGTATCTTTTCTACAGGGAAAGACGCAGACGATATACTTAAAGCTTTCAGAATGAAGGAAAGATTTGAACGGAGCGAGGAAACGTCTGCCATTGTGCAGGCAAAAGTCCAGTGAGTTCAACTTCTATTGAGTTATAAGTCCTGGCATTTTCGCAATTTGTTTTGTTTATAGTATTTCATGATAAAGTGATGACAAAAATGTATGCCAATTATAATAGTAAAAATATTGCTATTCTGAACTGGATTTTCTATTTTATTATACCCGAAAGCAGTACATGTAGTTTCCTAAACCTTTCGAAAGATGATGTGTAATTTAGGATATAATATCACAATGTATTAAGAACATTTCAATATTTCACCTGTTCAGTTCTCCAACATCTTTTCTAATGTTGAATATCTCCATACATGTATAGGTTTAGACTTACTGCAGTATTTCATGCACATCCAACTATTTCTGCCTATCCATGTTGTAATTTTCTGTTGTAGAGCTTTAGACACTCTGGACCTTTTCTTCAACTACATATTTAACCTAAGAATGGAGGTCAGTTTCTTTTTTACTCTATTAAAAGCATAAAATGTCGTAATGAGAAATAGGTAAGGTATTTGTGGTCTAACTCCCTTTTGAAAAAAAATCATTTTTCTACTATTTCAGAAATTCATGAGCATGTTCAAGGTTACACACACACAGGCTAACCACCCCAACAGCTCGGCGCCAGAGCTTGGTCCCCTTCTGTCAGAAAATTTTGACTTGCACTCACAACAAAGGTCGATATTTCCTGTTAACTGTAATGTAAAGATCTAAAGTTAATATTTGGTATTTCAAATGAAAGGTTCATTTGAATTTTTCTCAAAAATCAAAACAAAAATCAAAGTAAAACGCTCAAAAACCGTTTGCTTGAAGGAAAAGGATATATATTTATATGTTTTTTGTGTTTTAAAAAGTTTTTTAATGTATTTTTTGTTCAGTGTCTGCAAAAGCGCTCTTAGGAAGCTGAGGGACATATTTGAGCATACGTCCTTCTTTAAGAACTATGATGTTCTGGACATCCTTCAGGTATGAACTAAAAGGAAAATAGCCTAAATATCATCGTTGTCTTTTACTAATTAGTAAAAGACATCTTTATCCTTATCATCATTATGCTGTGCTCTTAGACACCAGACAGATCGATGAAATTTCAAAACAAATATTCATTTGATTTACTAACTAAAACTTTAAATAAAAATCGGCTACCTCCTCCTATTTGTGAGCTCATCTTTATTCACATCCTCCATCAAAAGAAGTAAACAAATGTCATGAACCATCAGGCATTCTTCTCTCTTTCTCGACTCTAGTTTGATTTCGTTTGTGGCTGTTTTGATATTGTTTTCACCTCTGATTTTGATGTTGTAGGACCTGTCATACTACCATTACGATGAGATGATCAGAATGTCCATGCATCTCCTGAACAGATATTTCTCAGCCTACCATCAGCTGTTTAAAAACACAGTGCAAGCTCAAGTAAAGCATATAAACATATCATTACAAATCTAGAAGTGTGCTGTTTATAAAATATAACCACTTATGATTATTTATTTACTGACCAAATGAATCCAATATTTTATGTTTAAATTGCATGTTACCACTTCTTTTTTTTTTGCCCTTTTTATCCATTTTGAATGTAAAAACATATGCAAATCAAATCAAATATATTGACTGTCTTATTTTAGTGTAAGTACATTTAACAAGACAATAAGAGGTCGCAGATTCTAAAAACCCTGAATCAATTGTACATAAGAGTGAATTATTTTTTTTGTTTTTCAGGTAGTGATAACAGACAAGTCGGTGGCTTTGGTGGAGTTGCTTGAGACCATTCTCCCCAACCTCCGGCGGCTGTCGTCTGCTAAACTCGATAAAGAGCAGACGGAGGACCTCGTGTCCATGCTGGATAAACTTATTCTGTAGGTTTTAATCATAAGATTGTTTATGTTACAGTTCGTGTTATATTTCGTTGTTAAATACATTTGATTTAATCGCATCCGTCTTATATATCATACACTTTTAGATTGTGTTTATCATGGTTGTATAGATAAATGATCTGACTTTAATTTTGATTAAATTATTTTAGAATGTGTCATCTTGAAAATGAGCCAGAAGAAGCACACGCTATGAACCAGAGTATTCTTTACAATCACGGTACTTCATTTTTATATGTTATTTTTTAAGAAAACAAAATCACTTTTTAAAAGAATTTATATAATCATTTAATATTTCTAGTATAGAAATGACGTCTTAACTTTGTAAAGAATGTCAAACTCTTGCTGAAGATAGTAAGGTATAAGAATTTTAATAATTATGTTAATGCGTGCCATACATAAAATGTCTTTGAAGATGTAACAAGAAATCGTTGCAATAACTTTCCTTACAGGTCTGGTTGAGGACATGTTCACAATTCTGCAGCAGGAAGTGGATATCCGTCTGTTGGTAAGGATTTATTCTTTATTCAAAATCAATTCATGTGTTGAGTAGTCTTAGGAAACTGACCTTTACTGCTGCACACATATTATACTTGGAATACTATATATAGCTAATTACTTGATCATCAGTATTTTGGGGGTCTGCATTTAAATGTATCAGAATACTTTCTCAGTTCTTATAAAACCATACATGATTTATTGAAATTTTAATAATAATTAAGAAATAAATAAAATTCAGAAAAGAAAAAATTACAATTACAGACAAATTTCCATTATAACGTATAAAGAACTTCAGGTTCATAATAATCCATAAGGTTTCATAACTTTCGTACACAACAGGATCAATACACGGGACAGAGAAGGGTGTTACAGCGCGCATTTACTCTGCTGCGACTGATGGCCCGAGACAACAAGCTGGTACAAGGCCGTCTCTTTGACCGATTTGACATGCTGCTGTCGAAGAGAGGAGCGGAACAAGAGCTAGCAGAGTGCCTCACCGAGGTATTGCCGTAGTGTATTTTTACTTTTTCCTGTTATTTAAGCAAAGACAATAGTCTACTAAAATATACTTTCATAGAAATCCATATAATAGCGGAATAGCAGTATCTATCAAAACTATGTAAACCGATGGAAAATTTTTTGATTCATTTACAGGTCTTCACTGGAAACTCAAACACTTGCATGAAGATCACAAGTCACCAGGTTCATAAGATCATGAACCTAGTCACAGTTCACAAAGAGGCTGTGCCCCAGTTACTGGATTTATTGAATGCTATCGTTAAAGTGGAGGAGCTGGACCTTCCATTGAAGAGGAATCAGAGTTTCGTGATGCAGTATTTCATGCAGTACAGGGCCGATATAGCGCACGTGATTGATCAAGATGAAAATGCAAGGTATGATATGGTACAAAGGGTTAAAGTGTATAGCTATATAGGATCAACAATTGTGATCAAATCAAACTCTATCTTGTTTTCTTATAAGATAATTAAAAATAATAAATCCTAAAAAGAAACAGCAATTGGCCATATTTCGGTTTTTGAAGTAGATTTAATCTTATCTGCCTGATTTAAGGTAACTCCAGTGTTTTAGAAATCCGTGTCAAACCAAACATTTTTTAATTTTAATAGTTAAAAGAACTTATAAACTTACTATAGAGACCAAAATATTTATACCTTTGCACGTTTGTTTTCTTACAGTGAAAATTCAGCTCACAAGGTCCAAAAATTTAACAGCCAAAATTTAACACCATGATGCATGATCTCATAATTTATTAAATTATGCATCAAAATACATCATGTTAGGTTAAAATTTAAGCAAATCAATTGATTATCATTAAATCATAAAAAATTTATTGATTTTCTACAGAAGATATAAAAAATATTACATTTTTTCTTGCCACGACCTTCCCAAAAAAATCACAAAATTGCATATTTTTGAAAAATTCTAAAAAATTATTCAGTTTACATACATTTTTTAAAGAATATTTATTAAGAGTTACATATTGTGTTAACAAAAAAACATAGTTTATCAAAATTGACCATCTAGTTTTTGCTTGATAGTCTCTTGAACATATGTACCCCCATATTGAAAATGTAAATTTTACAAGTTGTTTTTTGCAAACTTTGGAAAAAATGAAATGTACCAAAAAAGACACAATCTAACAGTCACTTAAATTGATATACTCAATGAAACTGTATTATACATATAAAATTAAGGTTGAAACTGCCAAAAAACTCATATAGTTGAGTGCAGTAGTACCCCCTCCCCCTTTCTGTCAAATACTTTCTATCCCAGTTTTTTTTAAACATATTTATCTGTAGATTAAACACCAATCAGTTTTATGTAGTTTAATTACACAAGTACTTATCCTCTCCTTGTCCCGGAGGACACATGAGGTCGTCAAGCTACATAAACGCAGTGTAATTGTTGGAGGAGAATGCATACAATACGTACAATTATATTACACTCTCATTTACCTTTTTACATTTCGCTGCTTTCCTTGCTTTCTCCAATCCCTCTAAATGACGGAGATGCTATATTTTAACAAATTTTCCACTTTTTGACCAAACCATAATTATTTTAAAACACTTGATGTTTGCCAAAATTATAACCAGAAATTTAGCACGCCGTGTAAAAAAAGAACCGGATTCGAAAGACACTGGAGTTACCTTAATTAAAAATAAACCAATGCACTTGTATTTTGACATTTTTTTTTCTAACTTAGGGTACAGATTTTGGTGAACTCTGGAAGTACGTCACAACAGTATTTGATATCTATGGTGGACATGCTGGCCACATGTGCGGAGGTTAGTAATGAGCACAGCATAAAGACTAACCTACAGAATAAATGACATTGGTTTCAGAAGAACAGTTAAACATTGCTTGTTCCTCAGCACTCAGCATTTCAAATGTTATTTCAGTTATAAAGATATCTAACTCCAACCTGAATATGTCAAATGAAATCGCCGGTGTATTTGTAGGGTGAGAATAGGCACATCGAGTCCATTTGTCAGACCATTTTCAGCATCCCTGAACTGCTCAAGATTCTGACCAATGGGCAGATCAGTGACAACTTCAAGCTGCCCTTCCTCCGCTTTTTCCTGTGGGTGTACCTCAACACTGCTGGGGGCATGATAGAGAGCGGCGCGGGGGACATGCCGCACGAGAAGTGAGCTGTGTTTTGAGACATAATTAAATTGTAGATTATGTTCATCTCCTTAGGAAAAAAGAGCGATGTATATATGGATATATGAAAACATTAGAATGTGAATGCTAACATATATGGACTTTTTTAAACTAAATAAACGTTTCATTGCTTAAAAGAATAATCCCCTAACATTTAAGTGAAATCTGATGGCCGCAAGTAATTTGTTT
Source organism: Magallana ariakensis (assembly GCA_020458035.1). NCBI lineage: Eukaryota > Metazoa > Mollusca > Bivalvia > Ostreida > Ostreidae > Magallana > Magallana ariakensis. The sequence goes on along the minus strand of CM035819.1, from coordinate 8,993,648 downwards.
AATATCCAGCCCACTTAACATTTACGTTTTAAAACATTTAAAATAATTTAGCAAATTCTGGGCATCTTCGCAGTCTGGTTATTTGGTAACGAGTGTAGACGAATCATCAAATTAATGGTTGAAAGTCACATAATTAGTATGATAAAATTCTTTGAAAGTTTAAGTATAACACTGTTTAGTTTGACTTTAGCATCATGTCAATATACAGTGTAAAAAACTGATACTGTATACAGGGAAATATTTACCACCGTTTTATTTTTGCCCCTTTCGCCCTCGTTGTCAGCGGTCGAATTCCTATGTCTCGGACTATCTTTCCTTATTCACAAATTTGTATGTGCGAATTCAAGACCGGTCGAAACCGTTTGCAAGGCAAGTTCAAACGGGCGAAAATAACACGGGACCAAAATAACCCTGTATATAGTATGTATTTGATGTATCATACCATTAAAGCTTTTGCATTATATTATTTAATTACTTACATTCTTGAAGTGCAAACATATACCAATGCATTTTTCTAAAGGTTGATATGGGTGTACATTTCTGAGATAATGGACACGATGGCCGGTGTGACACAGTACGCCCAGAATCAGCCAGAAATAACTAAGATGCTTCTGAAATCAAGCCCACCAAAGAGGTACATGTATATATAATTATTCACAAATACTCAAATTAATGTATTTTCGTTAGACAATATAGAACAATATTTTTGTTTTTTACTTTGATGCATATTGTGGAATCATTTTTTTTTGCGAGTAGCCAACATTTTCCTGGTTTATGGGGACGTACCTTCGTTGGTAGTGTAATCAGGACACTTTCAATAAATTTTTAATATAAAACAAATGATTGTATAATACGTTCGTGGGGATGTCAATTCGTGGGCATTTGGGTTACCCACAAAAGCCACGAACATTGGTCCCCATGAACAATGATGATTCCACAATAGCTGAAATATTGCAGTTACCTTTTTATATATTCCCTTCATATCTCAGTTCATATTGATTTCGGTGTAATTCAAGTTAATTTTTCTTATATAATATATGCATAAACCATTTACTTAACCTGGCAATGTCTCTCTGTTTTCAGTGATATAAGGGGAGACAAGAAGGAAGAAATGAAAGGAACTCTTCACTACGTGTTCGATGGCATCATGCCATTTCTTCAGGTACACATCTAAAAAATGGAAAATTTAATCTTATTCATTGACACATAATGTACACAAAACATTAACTGTCATTATTCTTAAATTGTAGATTTTCTGTCGTTCATTTTACCAACCTGACTCGTCTGCGTTTCCGGAAGAGCCAGAAAAAATGGATAAACTAGCGAACTCGTTCAAGGTATTCTGCCTCTCGTTGGAACGGGAAGGACGTATCCTTATCAATTTTTAAGAATGAATTTTGTTTCTTTGTACTTAAAAAACATTGACTTGTTGTTCAGGGTTTCCTGGAGGTTGTGGCACCATTGATATCCATTGAGAGACAAATGAAGAATTTGGTGGCGTGTATGACGTCACTGCTCTCCGCTTCTACTCTTCCAGTTGATGTAAGTTTATGGAAGCCTACATGTACATCCTGGCACAAACTAACTACGAAGAAAATTACAATAAATATAATATTTTTCAAACCCGCTACCGGAGGTGTTTATTATTTTGTAAACCATTAATTAAATGAATATTTATTCAGATAATGGAAGAATTTCATGAGAAGTACGGAGGTGCGGTGGGGTCACATGATATCCGCAGCGATGCCCGAAAGGTATGACATTGTTTAAAAAAAAACCTGATTACTTTTAATAACTGTAAGCATGAATATTTTTGAGTTGTGAAATGACTCTTACAAATGAAAAAAAAGCTGTATGTGATGAGTAAATATTCACCTATGCATTTAATTATAAATATGAAAATACAAAAAAATATTGTCTGTTGGTCTGATCTAATTTGCATTATTTTATGAAGCTATAATGCCCTTGTTTACAGTTTAAAGAAAAATAACGTTAAGGTCAAGATCTAGTAAATGATTCCAGAATGTCTTTGTTGGTGCTAGAATCATTATGACGTCACAATTGATTTGATGAATCTTTTCCTGCACTCTACGGCTTTAAATATATTATGTAGAAAATAAGACAGTTTCTTGACTTTCTGTATCAAATCATGGAAAAAGTAATCCCGATACCTACAGTCAATTTGACATCATTTTAAAGAGGAGGTAAAAAACTTTATTAAAGTCGTTTTTGGTGGGACTGTAGTCATTCTAGATATATTTCATTTGTCAAAAATGGACAAAACTCAGAGATTTATTACTTATTTCCATCATGTTTCATAGAAAATGACAGTTTAAAACATGATTTTTCATTGTGTTTACCAAAACGTTAAGCCCCGGTACACCCTATCAAACAAGGCTAATGTTATGAAGCATCATTAAAAGAATTTATATCTTGAATTTCATAAACCTGTAGGCACCTGTCATTTACTTGATCTTGACCTTAAAGTATATAATTATATAAAGATAAGAAATCTATGTTCAAGTATTGGTTGTAAGTGCTAATGTAATTGTAAAAATATAAATTTTCTCTTTCAATAAACAAACTCTCATAAAGTGCGTCAACATTGTCGATAGTCTTTCATTGATTGTATTGCATATTGTTTTAGGAACCCTGACAGTAAGGAATAAAGATATTTTCTTCTCTTCCTCCTGTAAAGCAGCATACTGTAAAAGTGGTTATTTACGCGTAGGGGAAATTTACGCTAGTTACGCTGTAAAATTAAAACCGCGTAAAATTTCCCCGCGCGTATGGTAAAATAATGAATACGTTAGAGTGGTAAACCACGCAACTGCGTATTTAACCCCCGCGAGTATTGTTTGACCATAGAAAACGTGTACTTAACCATCGGCGTAAATAACCATTTTTACAGTATTTAGAGGCGGTGAAATAAACGAATAATTTGAAGTAACGTGTAAGTGTTTTTTTTTAACTAGGAGTATGAATCTTACTATGAAATGGAGGAGGAAATCAACAGACAGCTGAACGTGTTCTCTGTCAACATGAGGGTGGCGTACGGCGGACCCAACACCGTGGAGGCGCAGATTGACTATAATTCTGACGCCGGTACGTCCGCTAAATAGATACATGGCAACTGGGTTCACAATTTACCAAATATGTTTTCATTGGTCAATTGTCTTTTACTTCACCTTATCTTAAGAATGAAAATTTTGTAAAATTGCGTAATAAATTACAGGAATTTTTTATGTTTAAGGGGAACATAATTTTTGTGTGTTTCTGTCGGCAAACTCAAAAACGTAAATGCTGACTGTTAAGGAACTAAGAGCTGATTTACTTACATGTATTTACGACATTTGACATCTTCTCAGACTTATCATCATCAAAGTAGAAAATCTGCAAAAAATGTCTTAATGACAATAGGTGTTTTATTAAGAATGAAGAGTATCGATGAAAGATTCCAATCATATTCTTGAATTTATAATTCTTGCAGTTTACTCCGAGGTGGGTGGGGACGAGGAGTTACCCCTGGGGCCGGAGTTCCAAGATCATCTTCGATGTTTCGTGGACAACAGTAAAAAGGATCCTGTTGAACGATACAGGATGAGTGAGAAACTCATCCGCCAGTTAGAGTATGTAAATGGATCCCAAAATTGTAAACCAATTATATCTTTTATTATTTTTATTTATTTAATTTAAAAATTAAAATTTACTTGCAGAGACAAATATGATTTTTATTTTTGTTTGTACCAGGTTAAATTCTGATTTTTGTCTCTAAAACAGATTACTTATGATTATAAAATAAAGATGTAAAGAAATCATAAGGATATATATTTTAAAACTAAGACTTATCTTTTAGGATATCACATAAACTGACACACCTTAGCGAAAAGGAAAAGTTAGAGCAAGTGGAACTGGATGTAAAATGTCTGAAGTTGTTAAGAGCATTAATCTACAACGAGGCTGTCAAACTTCCGGCCGATTGGGAGACGGAAACTTACACACATCGAAAGTAGGCCTACCTTTTTATCCGTGTTAGGATTAGGGCTTTTCAGTAAAATATGACATTGTGCAGAAAAACCCCAATCTTTTAATGAAAAAAGCCACAGGCAAATATATGAAAAGATGCATGTACGTGTAACGTCTTTGTTTTGCAGAAAATTGAAAGCTATATCAGATATTCAGGACACCCTCAATCATTTTGACGTTATTGCGAGCGTCATTGAGCACTTGAATTGTCCACAGGATGACGTAGTGCGAGAAACCCTCGCCTTTTTATGTATGCTTCTGTACAATGGAAACGAGAACGTGCAGGTATTTTAATACACAAATGTTGACCAAGATTGATTGCAGCATTGATTAATTAAAAACTCTAGCTAAATTTCGCGGTTTCTTATGAGTCTATTTAAGAGTTTTTACAAATTTTGTAGAAATTGATATTATTCCTATAAATTTTACGGCAAGGCTAAATTGATCTACGCTATCCAGTATATATGTATTTAATTTTGTTCTACCTTTAGGGCTTGAATTATTCAAATCAATATGGAATAGAAAAAAGTTTTTTAAACATGCATTTCTGTTTATGTTGTAGAGCAAAATGTTTGAATATTTTACGGGTACACGAGAAGAGTCGTTTTTCTTCACCCTGAAAATCCGCATGCAGATGTCCGCAATCGCTACTCGAGAAAGGTAATTAAGTAGTTGTTAAGCAGAGCTTGTTTACATCAGTCTGTGAATTGGTAACAGCTTCTTGAAAAATGCATTGATACATGTAATTCAAAGTAAGCATGACCAAATTCAAAGTCACCATGACACAAATAAACAAGTAATCTTGACTTCTTCTTATGTTTCTTCAACACTTTAATTGGAGGTTAGTGGCTAATTTCACCTTGCAATGGTTTCTCAAAACAGCAGAAATTAAAATAACTTGATTATGAAAGAAAGCATTATAATGTTTAAGAAGTACAGTGTATATAAGTCATATAGGCAGAAATATCCAATTTTGGATACAAAGTTATGATTTTCAAAAACTAAATGAACAAATATGAACGGAAACGCAAGGCGGATCCGAACTCGGATCCGCCTTATTCTCCGATGTATTGATCACTGAGTTATGATGACATCCAACTAAATCGATGGATTCAAATAATTTAATAGAACATATAAATCGCAATCATGTGAGGCTGTAAAAAATATAAGTCTTAATGTAATGCGCTACTTTAAAGGGGGATGGTCATAATTTTGGTGAAATTGATTTTACCGTCTATAATTTAAACAATGCTTTAGTAAGGTTTTCTAATTTTAGTTGTCAACCAAAACTTAAGTGTCAGCTGTCGAATTATAATCCAGATCATTGCTCACAAATCTCTGTTATAAAAACAAAGTTCAGGGCATGTTTTTATTTACATTAAATAAAAACCTATGTTAATATCTAAAACAAATGTGACAAACGCTTGGAACTTTTTACGTGATTATGTGAATTTTGTATTGTGCTTATATAACGACGGACACTCAACTTTTGGTTGATCATTTAAAATGCATTACTGAAGCACTTTAAGCAATTAAAAAATATAAAAGTTTAACAAAAATCGTGACTAAGCCCCATTAAAATCGGCAATTGAATATCAAGTCTTGGAAATGGCAATTTAATGCAAATAGAAAAAAACCAAATTTGCAATTACGTTGGTTTTGCGCATTGCAAAACTTCAGAGGTTGTTTTCTTTCAACAGGCGCCTTCTTCATGCTATGTACCAATCGAAAGTAGAGGAAGCAGTGCAGCAGGCAAAGGCCTTACAGAAAGCCATGGCCAGCGGCAAAATGGCGCAGACCGTGAGAAGATTGTTTCTTCTTTTTATTGTCTTGTGATTCAAGTGATTTATAGTAAGAGTTTTGATTTTATATTTGATGGTTATTTTTGCAGGAAATTCTCAAGGCAAACCGACTAGGTTCAATGCTGTCGATGGCCAAAACCTCCATGACAAACTTACGGCCCGCCAGTAACATGGTAAGTTTAAGTAATAAAAGAAGCCCAGCATATTGTTTTAAAAACGATTTAAGGATATACTAACACTACTTTAATGAGTAACGACAAATATGAAAAATTAAGCATTTTCCAACAATATGAATTTTTAGCTATCCCCAAGACCAGCATCTCGATTTGGCGCCAAATCAAAGCTCGGTGGACCTATGAGCCGTGAAAACACGCTTCTCTTCACTCGGGGGAATACCCTTATGGAGAACAACTTCCTACAGCCCCCTTCTTTGGCTGTAAATGGTATCAAGAAATCCACGACACACTTAAATGGCAGCTTGAATGGATTTGGCAATCAAAAGACAAAGGTTGGTCCGATGGATGATACCCCCCAAATTCAAATCGAGGTGAGTTTGCGTTAAATTTTGTGTTATATATCAAAAAACTAAAAAAAAAATGTGTTCTCTCTGAAGTATGGTATTCATATAATTAAGTTGGAAGGTTTAAAAAGAATCGTTTATGCAGTAGCTAGAGAATGAATCTAATACGTAAATTGTTTTTTTAATCAGTTATATGGCTATCCAAAATTAAAGTTTTGTTTCTCAGGCTTCAACTCATCTAATAAAATCATAGATCATCGCATAATTTTAATTATTAAAAAATGGAAACAATCCAAATCATGTGAAAATATGAAAATTAAAAATTGAGTTCTTCATCTTTTTTTTCATTAAGTACATTCCTTTTCACTTTCTGATTTGGCAAGAGAAACAAAAATGAAGTTTATTTTTTCATTACTATTGAGAATATGTAATTTTGTTATTAGAAGGTAGAAGAGGAAGAACTTAAGGAACTTCTTGGGGCTGCGATGACCATGACGGGAGATTTCACGTTCAAAGACGACGGCTATATTGAACTAGTACTGAGGATGTTGGGACTCATGTGTGATAACCAGCATTCTGATATACAGGTAAAGGGAAAAGATTACAGAAAAACATGTCATGGCCACTACTAAACTTAAAAACCGCGGTTAATTTGCGTTATACAATATCAAGTACAATACAATACAATATCAATATTTTGATTATATTTAGACTTTAGAGAGAGAAAAAAGGTCGAATTAAAAACGCGGTTAGGGTTTGGGTTAGTTTAATACTTTTATTTAAAACCAATTTATTTATTGTGTATTTATCCATGAAACATAAGTTTTGCAAAATCTTACGTAAAATAAAATGTTTAGGTGTTAAACTAATAATTTATTTTAGCAAATGTATGTCTCGCAAGATAATGTAAATATAAAGTTTTCATATATACACATATAAACATTTACAATAACTTTCGACAAATCTAAATATTTGTTGGACTTAAGAAGCTACCACACCATGATATCATTCAGTTTTCACAAACTTGATATGTTTAACTCCTCGGATGAAAATGAAAAATACAATAACTTTCTACGAATCTGGATCCCACAAAATATGATGTAACTTTTACTGTCCACTTTTGGTGTTGTAGAACTACATCCGGGACCAGTTTGACAACATCAAGTCTGTGAACCTGGTGGCGGAGACAACCAAGTTCCTAAACATTCTGTACTCCAACATCAACGAACAGACCATGCCACTGGTCGTACAGCTGTTCGACACACTCGTCGAGTTCACTTCCGTAAGTATCCGACTTTTTATTTTTAGTTTCTCTCATTTGTGAGTCAGTAGTGAACACATTTTGATTAGTTTTTCTTGTATATATGTACTTTTATGTAAAATCTAATAATTGTTTTTGATAGTCGATCTAAAAGGGAGGTTGTGATCTTCAGTTTATTAAACATTGCAGCAGAATGATATGATCGATTTATAATGATGCTATTTTTCTAGCTGTAGATATTTTTCAGAGATTTGGTGTAATGCTGAAGAATATTTTGATGAAATGCTGATCAATTCAGTAATATACATTTTAGGGAAATCAGAAGAACCAATCTGTAGTGTTTGAACACAAAGTGTGTGATTACATCAACCACGTGCTAAGAATAGGACAGTACGGGAATTGTGGAATAAGAGAGGTAACTCCTACTGCCATGTTGTCACTTCTTGTGTTGAAGGGAAACAATGTATATGTCTGTAGTAGACACTTTCAAAATTTTGTAAAGATTGCAATTTTCCCTCTTTTTTAAGTATGTTTAAAGAATTTGGATGCGAATGAAATTGATAGATTTGTTTTATATTTGCTTTTGGCATTCATAACCTTTTGATTTTATACAGGAGTACATACTAAAAAAGTCAATAGCTGTCCTGATACGATCGTTAACAGAAGAAAACACGGAAGAGGACGAAGACGAAGAAGTTGTGTCTAAGGTAAAGTAAAACAAATCCGGAAACCAAACTTAGATTACCTTCAATTGCAATGTAAAATGTACCGAAAATGGTTATAACAATCAAATTTGTGGAAAACAATCTAGTTTTTGTTAGTTGGAATCTTGAAAATACATTTGTATTTTGTTTTTAATTCAACATTTGGTGGGGCGTTAGCTCTATATTGATATCAGGAGTGAGTAAATCATCCTGGTTTAGGAATGCCCCCAAAGGCCACTTTTTAAAACTATACACGCTATAATTTGCGTCAATTTTGAATGCCGGGAAAAATGCATGTGTTTGATTACTTATAAGAGTTACCTTTATGCTATTAATAATAATGCTTAAAACGATCACGTAACAAAGATGTCAAATTCTAAACAATAAAAAATAGTCATTTTCCTGACAGGAAAGTAATGTCTTCTCACGAATATCGATCTAACACGTGATCTTGACAGCTAGTTTTAGACTATCATACATAATAGGTGTAGGGTCAACACCTTCATAATTATTATAGTTTCTCAAAGGAAATGATATAAAAAAATTCCAGTTTAGCAGAAATTAGTCCTATACACGAGTTTGAACAAAAGAAATCAAAATCACGAGCGTGTAAGCATGTATATACTTCACTTGGCGTAGGCATATGTGTTTTCCCCTATATGCTATTTTTAGTTCGTTTGAGTGTTATCCTATCTAAACATGCAAAAGTAAGGGTACCGTGAATGACAAACGTATTAAACTCAATATACATGTATATATTTCAAATTCAGAACTGTTAAGCATATACAGAATCATGATGGGTATGTTATTAGGCAAACAATAACGGCCAGCATTCTCTCACCAGAGGTTGGTGCTACACAAGTTTCGCTTACACCTCTGTCAACGCCGGAAAAATAGTCTGTCACATGATCAAAACAAGCATGGCGAGCACATGGCATTGTTGATTCGTTTCTTCTGTACAATCAGCTTGAAGGGGAGCCATCGACGGGCGAAGACTTTGAGGACACGTTTAAAAACATCATAGGAGATGACATTGCTGCTGATTTATGTAAAATCATCGATAAATCGGTAGCGTACAGAAACTGATTTTTCAAACATCTGTCAAACTAGATCATGTGATCATATTTAATTTTTACCTCCGCAAAATAGTTCTTCCAGTAACGTTGAAATAAAAATAAATAAAGGCGTTAAAGATTTAAATTTAATTATTTATAATCATATTCATAGATAAAAGGAATAACTACATATATTTTAATTACATTGTGCCCATCGTTTAAGTTTGTACAAGAATCTTGTACATCGGGCGTTGACAGAGGTGTAAGCGAAACTTGTGTAGCACGACCTCTGGTGAGAGAATGTAACGGCCAGCTGATTTACCGCTGACATGCGCAATGAGGTCTGTTTCTTCTTTCATGAAAAGGCATTACTTTCCTGGCAGAAAAATAAACAATTAAAATTTTATATCTCTGTGAATAGATGAAATTCACCATTGTATTTAACAGCATAATGGTAACTTTTATAAGTAATCAAACACATGCTTTTTCCTCGGCATTCAAAATTTACGCAAATTATAGCGTGTATAGCTTTACGAATACAGTCCCCCTCCAAAAAAGTAGTACAATCCTTGAAAATAATGCATTCTGTTTGGATGTTATAGAGTTTATTTATAAAATACCACGACAGAGAATCGTCCGGCATGGCCTGGGTGAGTCTACCTCGCAACGAATTCCCCTCTGTGTTTCCCCCCGCCTGTTGAGATCCCCTTAATATCATTGTGTCTAAACCCATGTTGATAATAGAGGTGCAATGTCTTTTTGTCTGTATACGTAAAATAATGCTGTTTTGAAATAAAACTCGCAAAAAAACTTTTAATCTATTACATATCAAATGTGCTATATAACAAACATCACTTGCTCTGGTTTTAAAAATTATCTTAAAAGTTGCATGCTTTTGGCTTTTTCAATCTTCTTTGAGTAATTTTCTTCTAAAGAATATTGCACCTTTAAAATTATCTAAAATATGATATTATGTTTTGCCTAAAATTTGTTCAAGTTATGTTTTAATTTTTGTTATAATTGGATAATGTGTAAAGACCAGCCATGTTCAGAAAGTAATGTTCCATTGTTTCAGATTAATACAACAGAATCGATTTAGCATATGATTTAAAATTGTTCTCAATTTGTAATTGCTATTTAGTTGATTTTAGTATATATGTGTTGATCGGGTCAACTGGTTTTTGCATTCCTGTCTACACAAATTAAAAAATCATTTTTTATAAATGCATTTACCGAACCATAGGGCAGAGTGGACGAAACAATTATTTCTTGTGCGAAAACTAACATGGTCTCGGCCATATTTTACATGTTTTTCCGTAACCTTTTGATCGATATATTTATTATTATCAAGTATTGGTTTTACTTAAAAGAATTAAAAAGAGGACTTATTATTTAAACCTGAGTCTAATATTGAAACAGAGCTATTGACGTTGTTTGCTTTTTATCGAGTACCAATTCCGAATAATTTCAGCATTTATTATCTTTCTTGATTTCAATTTCATTTAATTTTATCTTACACTTGAAATTTACTTTCATGTTGTGATTTCCCTCTCAGTAGCAATCATTTATGAAGGCTGCCAGTGTATACATGCACTGTATAGTTGAATTCATCAACATAAAATAAAACTTGCGGATAAAAACATATATTTATAAGTTTACTTTATATTTCATTGTAATAATTTAATCTTCATATCGTCAGTTTGATAAGATATATTGTCACAATTCTTTACTACTTCTGAAAATTTGATTGTCAGTCTTGATTAATTAGCGAGCTACAAAATATAAAAATAAATTGCCATAAACCCCAGGATTTTGACACGCACCAACTGGCAAAAAGATTAAACAGATAATATACATGTATTTTTGCGAGAAATCGTTAGTATATGTGCAAACAAAACGCAGTACGAACATGAAGAGGGCTCGATGGTTGTGGCTATTTTAAGTCTTTATTAAAAGATTATAGAATTATAACCAAATTTAAAAGGTAAAATATATGGATTTTTTCTTTACTTAATGATAGTATATATCTTAATTAACAAAAAATATCTTAAATTTTTATAAAGATGGTGGTTAATTTCGTGGTATGAAACCTCCTTTAAGATATTCAAAATAGATATACCCAAGATAATACACTGTAAACATCAAATTTAAACAGGAAAATACGATTTAAGTTTTTTCCTTAAAAATTTGACTGGTTGACTCGGTAGGTAACAAATATATACAATTATTCAGCTTGATGAGATATTCGAAAAGTAGTGTAATTTTGGTTTTTCTATCTTATAGTTGAACAAAGAACAGGTAACAAGCTTAGACAAATGTAGACAAGCTTACACACTTATATTTAATAAAAATATATATACCTTTTATATCAGTTTGTAAATATTTAATCATTTGCTACCTATAAATATATCTATTTAGTAGTTGTTTGATTTCGTACATAATGTTTGTGATAAGGTACTGTATGGGTATCTTTGCAACTTTTCTTCGGTTCTGTATTCTCTTACTGGTTGCTTTGATAGTAAATTACAAATAGTTCTCAGAAAATTGGCAAAAACAAAACCATTAACTGTATATATATTGTTTCCATACAGTATCTTTCTTTAAGTTAGTTAGATTGGTGATTTGGATTGACCTTTCGCTGGATTATCTCGCATGCATTCCAACTAATTCATTTAAACAGCTTAAACGTAGTTAATATACCGGTATCTTGTGTTTGATTAGATCAATATTTGGTGTTGATAAAATGTGAATGATAATGTGAATAAAATATTCTTTTTTTTAAATTAATAACAGAAGAACATCACTGTTTCTTTATAATTATTGTGTTAAATGAAGCGGATTTCACTTTGCTATGTATGTTTTGTATTTCCAGGAAATCATGGAATATCTAGATGAGGATCTATGTGTTTCCACAATGACGGACGCTTTTTCAAAAGCAATGGTAACGGTTTCTTTGCAACCATCTACGTTTAATAGAGTACAGTAAAAGGGTCGCAAAATCATATGAAAATGGGTTAACTTTATATCATAACCAGGTGTCTTTTTAAATAGCAAATTTTATTTGAAAAAAAAAATGTTCATTCTGGAGACAATGTAAATTTTTATTTTTATATTTTGAATGGAATGTTGGCATATACCGCTGATGTTTACAGTGTATTAATATATATATATATTAAAGGTACTCTTTAACAACAAAGGGAAAACAAAGCAATTTTACAAGAATAATTATTGTAAAATTAAATTTTAGCGAACATATTATACATAGAAAAAAAACCTTCTGAATTCGAAGATATATCTTTGAACAAATTACTAATGATTTATTAAATTTTCTATGTTTCAGGAAATGCTCAAAGCTCCATCAACAACAAAGGTATCTTTCCTTTATATTCAAATTTTTATTCACTGTTAAAACGTACATGTATTTCAAACGTATTATGGGCATTCGTTTTTTAACTGTCAACCATATACATGTAATATTATTTATTGTTTATAAGATTTTTTTTCTTGCATAATTCACATTTTTTTTGTAATTAGAAAGATGATAATGTATATATTTAACTATCAAACGATCCAAAAGTTTTTAGAAGACATTAATAAAACTATATCTCATAAAAATATTGAATTTTGTTACATTTTAGAGAGATGAAGAATTTGTTGAGCTGTATGAACTGATAGAAACAACCGGGTTTGCCTATTTCCACATTGTTTGTAGAAAATTTGATATGAATCCATCTTTGGAAGAAGAAAGTACGTTTATTATTTCACTGTTGATCTCCTGTAAATTGCTTTTTGAAGTGTCAAATATTTAGAAAAAAAATCTTTAAAAGATCTGAGAAAAACTACATTTAATTGCTTTTTAAGAGTCGCATCTGAAAAAAAACTTTCTTGATTTTTAACAAAATGACGCATTTTATCTTGTTTATTTAATTTTTTTTTACCTCTAGCGCTGGTGAAGACAGATCTGCAAAAAATGGCTTATGAATACTATAAAGCAAACAGTTATTCCATCGAGATTTTGAAGGACGACGTTCTACAGAAAGTTTACTTCCGGGTCAAAGATAAGGTCAGTGAAACAAGCAATAAGCACTATATGTTAAACAAATCTTTACATGGTCACATTTCTATGCATGTTTGCAATCTTTACTGATGAGGACAGATTTAGAAAAAAAATGTATACATAGTCATACATTTGTTGTGGCTATATTAAAATGCAAAACAGATTTATTTACCAGAAATCCTGTTACTGTATTATGTTTGTACAATGAATTTTTAACATTTTAGAAAAAAATCTAAAAAAATACATGTAATTTCTAATTGTAAACTTTGGGAATATTTGATTTGCAATTTTAATTTGATTGCAATGATATTGAAGGGGAAAGTTTGTCAGTAGCTTGCCTGAGATATTAAACAAAATGTATATGAAATGTGTCTTTTCGTTTGAAACAAACACTTTAGTTCAGAAGTTTTATTTGTTAATTAGAACCATGAATAACATGCTAGGAACACTGTGCCGGATAATTATGGCAGTGCCAAGGTGGCATTTTTGCACCCGCTTAAGATGCACTTACGGAAAAATCCATATATACCAAATGATAGCCCATTGTCTAGAGAGTATATAACCACTTTTGTTTATTGTGTGTTTCACCTGACAGTTGAGATATTTACCTTTAAAAATTAATATCCCATAGGAAAATGATAATTACCATAGGAGAAACGATTCTCCTACAGGAAATATTGACAATCCTATATGATTTTCTAAAAATCCTATAGGAATTATTTTTTCTATAGGAGAAAGCTATTTCCTGTAGGAAATTGGCTCAGACAGGTAGTTTTCCTATAGGAAATTAAAATTTCCTTTTGGATTTTATCAAATCCTATCGGAATTGAAATTCCTATAGTAAGTTCTTGTATTCTGGTAGGAATTTTCTAATTTCCTATAGGAATACTGTTTTTCCTATGGGAAAAATTCTTTTCCTGTAGGAATTTTGTTTTGAAAGGTAAATATCTCACCTGACAGGTGAGATACAATGATAACGAAGGTTGTTGTAAACACTTTAAGGAGTCTCGGGGGAGAATGTTTCAAACATACGATTTCCTTTAATTTGTTTCTAATGGAAGGTCAACTTATGAGTAAACTATGTGCAAAATATAAAGTAAATTGACCGGATAGTTTTTCTGTTTACCTCACTCAAATTTTGATCATATGTCCGAAGTATCCCCGACCTCTTATATAGGATTATATAGAAAAAAGGGGGTTATCATTTTCAATTTAATATTTAAAAAATTACAAACATACGATTTTCTTTCAATTTTCAGCGATGGAAGGTGAACGTTCGTTAAATTAAAACAAAATTGACCGGTTGTTTTTTATGCTATCTACCCTCATAGTTTGGTCCTATATACGTGTATTGGTAGACATTTTACATGTAGAATAGTATAGAATAAAAGGATGTTTACGAATCAAATTTAATTTCATTTGTAATAGATTAAAAAATTGCCTTTTCACTCACAAAGAATATGAAAGGATCGCGCATATGTTTTTATTTTGCAAATTATACTTTCAATTTTTATTATATTGACGCTGCAATAAAAATACACGACGTTTATCAAATCCTTTTGGAATTGAAATTCCTATAGGAAGTTCTTGTATTCCGATAGGAATTTTCAAATTTCCTATAGGAATATTGATTTTCCTATGGGAAAAATTATTTTCCTGTAGGAATTTAGTTTTAAAAGGTAAATATCTCACATGACAGGTGAGATACAATGATAACAAAGGTGGTTGTAAACTCTTTAAGCAATGGTCTATCATATGGTATATTTGAATTTTTCGATATATGCAGCTTAGACGGGTGCAAAAATGCCACCTTGGCACTGGCATAATTATCCGGCACAGTGTTTAGGGCATTTTCTTCAAATTCGAGTAATTTTGTTTGCATTTTCTAAATATCAAGTTTACATTTTATTCCAAGTTCATCATACTAATCTTTGACAAAGGGGACTTTTAAAATGATATTAAGGAAATATGTAGATACTGTGCATCCAAAGTTATTATGTTACTTATAAAAGTTCTAGGAATTTTAGAATGTTAAAAGTGCTACGACAGGATGTAAAAAGGCAGAAAACAATTTTGTTATATCTTCTTATTATTATACTGTTAATGAAAATTGGTTGGTATACTAGTGTTTGCTTCTGTCCACTTAGATAATCTAATTAAAACAACAATTTACAGTGTATATTTTAATCCAGCATGGTCTTGAAATAAAAATGAAGTCAATAACCATGGATTAGGATTTAATAAAAGCAAATTATATTCTTCTGCTTTCATTCCTATTCAATTTAATTGTTTTATATTGTGCAAATTTTATTAATTGTTTACATATTTGTATTTAAAAATATATCATTATACATATTGAAAAGTTACACTTTTTTTTGTTTGCATAAATTAATTTGATGTTGTGCATAAAGATACAGGCAACGCATATGTGAAATCAGCAAGGTCACTAAAATATGACTGCAGAGCATACATGTAGCTTGAACCCTAAAAAATATTGGTAGCCGTGTATGTTTCTTATTTACATAAATTTTCACTGCCTGCAGGTCATGTGTTTTTCGAACTTAAGTAGAAAAAACCACCAAAGTTAGACAATGTAGTTAGACACAAAGCTTTTGATTGAAATGCATAGAAAATTAATAGGCATACATTGTATTGTTTTGTGTGTTAACAAGAAGTAATAATATGGTAAAGAGCAAACGTATGGAATGAATGATGAAATTGTTATAACTGCACAGTATATATACACTAAAAATATATGACATACTAAAACGATATGAAGACAGAAATGGAACCAAAAAAAAGAAGTCTAATCTAAATTCAACACAAATGATTTTTATGTACAATTTAATTGTGAATCTTTGATATGCTACTGCAGTATAGTTGTAATTATTTTGCCTTAACAGCGATAACGCCTGCGCAAGTGCTCCACTTCTCTCCGTTCTATTATAAGAGATCGAGTCATCAGTCTATTTTTACTGAATATAGATGGCGTTTAATCGGAAGCGGCATCTGCGTACGCTTAGCGCTTAAAAAGACATTTTCTGAATTTACATCATTATTTTTTTAAAAATTTAATCGTATGGTTTATCCTCTCACAGAACGTTTTGAGGGAGGAAATCAAAGATAAGTTTAAGTATGATGTAGACAGGACCACGCCCAGTAACAAGATCCGGGACTTTATGGACTGGGCCAGTGACATCATCCGAGACATCAAGTACCAACGCAAGATCCGGTCCAACATCGTCGGGAGGATGCTGCTTAAACTTTGGTGATTATTACTTAAATTATTGCTTAAATCAGCGCAACATCCAACTTGGATTTGAGTACCTGATCAAAATTAGACGTACCTTTATTGCTCTAATGATGTAAATTAAATGGTATATCTTGGAATATCGCTGATATTTACAAATATCATTTAATCGCACCAAAAGTGGAAAAATATAAACTTAAATACTATTTTAATTACATACATTGTATGTATGTAGCTTTTATAATGTTTAATCGTTTTATTTACATTATATAATCAGCAGTGTTTTAAACACGGCAGACTTTGACATATATTATTGATAGTTGAGTTTTTAGTACGACTCGTAAGCATTGTTAAAATGGTATGTGTTTCTTTATACCATTGCATTTTTTAAGAGTTTGTTTAAAAGGAAACATTTGTTTTTATATGGCAATGTCAAGTCTTGATATTTAATTCGTTCTGAACTTATACAATTTTTTTAGATAACCAAAGACTAAATTTCCTCTAGTTTAACCAAGAGTATTCGGCCAAATTATTAAAACATAACAATAACTTAACTTGAAACGTTTGTTTTGACTGGACGGTATGAATTGTTACAGGATTCCAATGAACTATGCCGCGCTGTTTCTGAGTTTCGTCATCTGCAGCGTCATCATGGTCACGTGGAGAGATCCTAAGAATGCTGACGGGACCTCAAATACCGGCAGGTAATCCCCTTTATGATCATAGCACCTCCTTGTCTCTTTATTTGTTCACGAGCATTATTTGAAAGAGAAACTGTAATATGTTTCTAAATATTCAGGATTTCAACTTGTTGAAAGGGTCAACATTTTATGAAAGTCATTTTACTGTATAGCTTTGCAATCGAAATATAGCAATATTAACTTTAGAGGTGTTTTATTCAGTTTGTCAAATTTCGGTCAACGCTATTCCTAAAAGGTGTAGGCGGTTACAATGTACACGTAGACCTAAACAAACTGTTTTTTATTTCAGCGTGATTCCCGAGTTTGATTTTAACAGCACCAATTATTACCTGTTTCTATACATCGTGGGAGGGACTCACAATTTTCTGAGTCTGTGCATTCTGGTGACGTTTCTCATCTCAAATCAACCCACATTTCCTCTATATACCTGGATAAAACAGAAAATGTAAGTATATATATATATATATATATATATATATATATATATATATATATATATATTTATATATATATTTATATATATATATATAAGATATTATTCAAATTATTAAAAATATATAGTTTAAAGAAGTAAAGAAATGAAACTCTTATTTAGTCCCCGAAAAAATATTAAGTTTTGAATTAAAGCTTTAAAATTGAGTGCGGCAAATTGTGAATATTGGGTTTTTTTTTAATTTTTGAAAGATTGGCAACGGGGAATAACTCAATTTTTAAAGTTAAAATTGAATTATTGCCCTTCTCATATGACAATTAGATTACTTAATGTGGCGGCATATGCCATAATAAGACAGTGTTTGAAAAACAAAACACTTTCTTCCCCTTTTGCGTTTTAAATTATTTTGTTTTCTTTGTAGATCGTCGGATAAGGACGACCAAGATGAAGATTCTCATCGATCGTGGCACGAAAAGAAAAAAGATCAATCTCATCTAGAGTTTGAAATATACAACGTGTATACCATCTACTACTTTGTAAGCTGTATTCTCTTTGTGATTTAACTTTACCTTTTGTTTTATTTTCACCATTTTAAAGGTATATTTCCGATTGGTGCAAGTTAATTTTAGAAATATGAAAAGGAGACAAAGAATTGTCTTATTTTCATCTTATTGTGTTCTTAATCACATGCTTTCTAAGTCTTGGCATTTCTTTTCCAGTTGTTCTTTGTGTGCTCAGTACTAGGTACTGTTTACTACGGCTATTTCTTCTGCTTCCATCTGCTCCATTTGGCAGAATTGAATCAACTGTTGAAGAGGGTCCGACAAGCCGTCACTACAAACGGTGAGTATTTCTAGTTAGGTGTGGTTCCATAGAATGACTACAGACAGCAGGGCATTTAAATAGTATTGTTATCTTACTATATTTACATTTTCCAGTGTCTTTGTCTGTGATAACACTACGCATCGTTTTGCACTATATAACCCATAACTTCAAATGACGCCAAATTGAGGCGCCAGCGGAGTTTGCTTATTAATATTTAAATATTTAATCGTACGATGGCTTAAAGTTATATAAATATAAGTAATTAGGAATCATTCTTTGAATATTATGAGGCGATAATTTCGGTCGGGAGGTAATCAAATCTATCATAAAGCCCTTCGGGCTTTATTGGAATTGATCACGCCCCGACCAAAATTATCACTCATAATACTCGAAGAATGATTCCTTATTCCTTAAATAAAGTTTTTTACTATATACTTATCCAAGCATATGTATGTATTTGAGAAAAGCGATCTTTGTGAATATATTTAATCAACTGAAAGGTTTCTGATGGTGAACATAAAGACATCTAAGAAAATGAAAACACCAGTAGTAGCTATATACCTTTTATTTCTTGAAACAAGTGTATTGTGATGATTTGGTATACTTTTATGTTTATGGAGATTCAATTTGTATACAAGTTGTTAATATGCAAAATGGCAATGGATCTGGGTTTTGTTTGCTTCATTACATGATGAAATATAAGTATTCAACAAGATACATGTATAAATTCGTGTTTTGGGTAGCCTATCACTAGCTGTGATCAGTGTTTTGGGTAGCCTATCGTTAGCTGTGATCAGTGTTTTGGGTAGCCTATCGTTAGCTGTGATCAGTGTTTTGGGTAGCCTATCGTTAGCTGTGATCAGTGTTTTGGGTAGCCTATCATTAGCTGTGATCAATTGTCATTTTTGGTTTGCTTATTATGGGTTTATATTGAATGATTGTTTCAGGTAAATCGTTGTTGATGGTGGCTCTCCTCGGCCTGGCTATCTTCTTCTGTTACTCCCTGGTGGCGTTCGCCGTCCTGAGGGAGAGGTACTTCCTGGAGTCGGCGGGGCGTCATTGTCGGACAGTCTACCAGTGCTTCGTCACCATGATCCACCACGGCTTCGTGGACACGCCCTACACGGTGGGTCATTCAAAACTTAGATGCATCGATGGTCGTGGCCATTTCTTTAAAGACTACTATAAGAACTGTGTATAATGATAAAGGAAAATGCCAATTTTTAACCTAAATTGTTTGGAATTGTTCTTTACTATAAAATAGTTTTTAGTTTAGAAAATCATGCTTCTATCTAATTAAAAATTTAAGGTAGATCTGATGGTTAATATGCAGTTTCCATATCAAGTTCGTATCCTCTTTATGAGGGTCAATATTTTTACCTTTACAAACAATACTTGGAAATATTTTCAATACAACATTCTAGAAGTTATTGATATGTTCATGGCATAAAGGTTTTTGTGTTTCGTGTTTCGTCTTCATGATACATCACGTTTTTGTGGACTTGCACTGTACTAACAGTGCTTCATTGCCTTTACTTCATGTTATCTGAAAATATTTACATTTTCCAGTGTCTCTGTCTGTGATAACACTACGAATTGATTTTGTACTATATAGTCTAATAAATTCAAAAGACGTTTTTGTAGGGACGCAAGCGGGTTTGCATAAGTAATATTATAATATTTAATCTTACAACTGCTGAAAATTATATAAATATAAGTAATATAAGGAATTATTCTTTGAATATTATGAGCTAGATGATAATTTCGGTCGGGTCGTGATCAAATCTATCATATAGCACTTCGGGCTTTATTGGATTTGATCACGCCCGACCGAAATTATCACCTCATAATACTCAAAGAATGATTCCTTATTCCTTAAATATAATCTGCCTAGGGTTTC
This sequence comes from Magallana ariakensis, assembly GCA_020458035.1. Taxonomy (NCBI): domain Eukaryota; kingdom Metazoa; phylum Mollusca; class Bivalvia; order Ostreida; family Ostreidae; genus Magallana; species Magallana ariakensis. The sequence goes on along the minus strand of CM035819.1, from coordinate 8,973,114 downwards.
ATATGCATTCTGTGGGATACTTTGGGATTTCAATGTGGATGAAAATAAACAACATTTTGAAATATTTTTGAAATATCAAAATTAAAATCTAATTAAAAGCACGTTGAGTTTGTATAGAGCATTGTTTTTCATTCATATACATTCATGTAGCCAATATGACCTAATTTTCTTTGTAGACATTTGAGGGCATGATGAACAATAATTACACTGACGTCATAGAACTGACGATTATCGACGTCACGTTCTTTATTCTCATCACCACAATTGGATTGAACATCATCTTTGGTATCATTGTGGATACATTCTCTCAACTGCGTGATGCTAAGGTGTGTTTTTCTTTTCAACAATTGCTCAATAATTAAGATAAATTGAATTTTCGATCTTTGAAATATCCAAGGTTAACAATTCTCAAAATTGTGAAGGATCTCAACAGTTCATATAGTTGATAATATCAGTCTTAAAAATAACTGCGTATTTGTTAATATTTAGTTAATCTTTGATATAGCATAAAGTCTTGATCTGTAGAAATAATATCACAAGTATCTCAATACTTTGTATGACTTTCTCTTGCCAGTGCTATTGTTTAACTCCAAAATAGTGAAGATACACATTCTACTTTCTAAATTCAAATTATGTGCTTATTCTATATATGTCATTGACATTACTATTCTATGATCCTTTTGTAGTGGGAGATTGACAAAGATATGATGAACAACTGTTTCATCTGCAGCAGAGAGTCCTATGATTTTGAAAGACACGGAGGGGTATGTTAATATGTTTACAAGCTTTCTCATTCATATTTTAAAATGCATGTAAATAAGGAACGAAAAAGGTTATTTGTGCAAATTATAATACTTTAATGTTAATGAACTGCACTTCTATTTTTAAATAATATAAAATCTTGAAATGTGCTACTTTTTTACATAAATTATTCAAATTAGAAAATCCTCTCACAGAGGAGCGTTTAAAAAATTGCAACGTATAGCCTACCTTTCTCATTTTCCCCTAAAGCGTAGGAAAAGACGTAACATGTTCGATGAAAGGAAGCCATTGGTATCCTTTTCTATTAATATGTAGAGAAAATAATTAAACATTTGATAAAAAAAATTAATTCTTAATAATCTACACCATAGAATGAAGGATACAAAAAATGAACACGCTCATATACCCCTATTATAATTTGTTTTTACTGTAAACGTATATTAGAGTTGTTAAGTAGAGCGTCTTCATTACTGATATGCTGACAGAAAATTAACATCAAGGGATAACCAAGATCTTTTTAAATTGCAAGAAGTACTAGTCATAAACATGGTAACAAGTAACCATAACTTATATCAATATAGGATTATACATTTAGGTTACGTGTGACAATTAAGTTTTGTGCACATATTCAAGAAAAATTAATTCTAATGCTTGGGTTTCTTAACTGCATATTTGTTATAATATCAATGATTTCATTTTTGGTAGATGGTATGGAGTATTAATGTTGTTTAGTTTTTCCCTTTAAAAAAAGTTAATTTTTTGTAAATATCGGAAATGAAATTTTATTGAGAAATTGCATTGGTTCCATCCTTGTGAGGTTAAGTCACGTAAATGCAACGTAAGTTCAAATCAAACTAATGGGTCCGTGTCAACATTAGGTGAACATAAATCAGTTTGTCGTTCTTAATTAACTTGTATAAATTATCAAAGCGTGTGTCAGTTGAATGCAATTTTTAAAAAAATCACTGAAATAAAATATTATACATAAAACAATGAAACAGACTAATTGTGATTCCTTAATTAAACATTTCTTAATCAGCTTTTTACATATTACTAAAAAAATTAGTCTGGTCTGGTTTCGAAATATCACTGCCCAATGAGAACGTCACCCCTATCATTTTGAAAGAGAGGGGGTAGTCTGATCTTTCTAGTCTTTCTTAAATATTTAACTCACTATATATGTTTACTTATGATAAAACAGCTGCTAGGGCTATAGGACTCTGAGGGTTAGAAAGCTGAATAAAAACGAACATTAATTATAAGCTACTGCACATCGCAGTTGCATGATTTGCTTATTTGCTTATATTTATTGTACATTGTAAACCTTATGTTATAACAATTTAACAGTTTAAATTTTTTCTCTTGTCAGGGTTTTGAGAAGCACGTCAAGACGGAGCACTATCAGTGGGCGTACCTGTTCTTCTTCATCCACCTGACGGAGACAAGACCGAACGATTTCTCCGCCCTGGAGCTGTACGTCTACAACCTCCTGGAGAGAAATATTTACGATTTCTTCCCTCTAAACCGAGCGCTGAGTTTACAAAACGAAGAGGACTCTAATGAACGAAAAGTGGAGATTTTGCGTGTGCAAGTGGACTACATGGTGAACAAGATGAGAGAAGAGGTGATTGATGACTTAATACTCCAACTTAACGCTTGTTCTCTCTTTTTGTTACTATTCATTTTACTATGACATATCTTGGAAATGAAACATATTTTATAAAAAGGCAGTACTGTTCTTTCGTTAATTCCTCTCGGGGTGGAAATAAGTGAACAAAATTTCGTCGACAAATTCATGATATATGAAAACGATTTTCAACGCTTTCAATGTGACGGAATAATCCTTGTTAAAAATAAATGTATAACTATGATACGGATCAAAACCACCAAGTTCGTTATACATGTAATGAATTGATCGCTCCCCAGCTTCTATTAGAAAAGACATTACACATACCTTGTATTTACACGTGCTCTAAATTTTAAAAAGATATTCTATTTACCCGTTATTTCGGTCAGTCAATAGGTCTGCTTGACTTTGGCTACTTAATTTTCCATTTTGGAACCCGGCAATGTAAACAGTGACTGATATTGCGTTGCTGAATTAAAATGTTACCGGTACAATGTATATCATTTCATTTTTTTCTTTTTTTTTTAAGTAAGTCTTGATTTTATCGCTTATATCGTTGTTGTTTTACAGGAAGCTGAAAAAGAGCGACAAAAAGAAAAGGAGCGACAGCTGGCCTGGGAGGCTGAACACAAGAAATTCCCCAAGCGAGTGGCAAAAAGCGCCAAAAGACGCTAAAAACACGCCGCACCAAGTAATCAATCAGATGACGCTTTACAGTATTAACCAATGAAAAAAGGTGTCTCATACGTGCATGTAACAAATAAAGAGGTGCATCTCATAAGTAACCAATCGAAAAAATTTACTTACGTAAAAAATTGAAAGAAACTTATTTAAAGTAATAAGTAAAAATGTGTTTCACTTAAATAAACGACAGAAAGCTACATCTCACAATGTTCCACCAGAATAGAGAAAAAACAGAGACTATTTATACATGTATGATTATTTTATTTGATTATATTATTTTTTAAATATCTATTTTTACACAGAACTCTATTGTTCAAATGCTCAAATCTGCTTATGTCTCACATTGTTGGCTATCTTTGCATTTATCTATAAAGGAAAATAAATATCCGAACTATTTTGTTAGAATTTCAAAATACAGTTCTAGCAACTGAACGAAAGGAGCTTTATACGTGTATATATGTATATTTTGATATAATATTGTTATAAAGATTATTTTTTACATTCTGTGTTTTATCTATTGTTTTAACTAGCTGTTTTATCCGTCCATTTGAACGAATAACTTGAATTGTTGATTACAATAAACATTTTTCATGAAGTTATTGTTAGTTTTGTTTAATGCTCCTACTCATAAAATTAACTGAAATACTCCGACGTCATTCGTATGTATGTACATGTACATTGTAATTTGTTGTACGTTCTATGTCCTACTGTTTTTTATCATTATCGAACACGAATATTGAAGATATATGTTGCTCAAAAGTTGGCGATAAAAGATTTATTTCATATTTGAAGAACCAACATTTGTTAAATAAAATGTTACAAATCATTTATTTACACTTATGTTTCCGCATATTCACGGCAGATACCACAACAAAAACAAGTTGTTAATTTAAAAGAATTTTCGAGACATCCACTACCCACAAAATCCATTTTTCACTCTCTAACATGCGTTTTTAACAGGTAAACTACACAGGTAAACAACGTCTGGGGACACCGGTCACGTGATACTATGACGGACAAATAATCGTCAGACATGGGTTTTGTGGTTTTTATGCTGAAGTCATGCTCGCCACATCAACTGTCTCCAACCTTTGAATGAATTGTGTTATGCTCATCAAAGGTCGAAGTTGTCTTGGGAATTATTTGGACCTCCCAACAAATTACAAAAATGTATTTTAATCATCAACTTAAACATCGATTTGGTCTGCATGAAGATTTTTATTTATAAATGTAAAGTATATACAGAGACTTAGAATATTTTTATACAAACTTGAATACTTACACTTCCAAAGAGATCGGGGTGATTATAATGATTTACCAGCGATGTCACTGAATAGCTTCTTACGTTATACATATCACTGCCAAATGTCAAGCGGCAACCCGTAACAAATTGTCGTGTGTTCGAGTCGAGCCCATAACATTCACTTAAAGTTGCGCATTTCACTTTGAATAGACCTATACAATCAAAGGAAAGTAAAAAAAAAATAGCTTAAATTGGGTTTTTTATGGCAAAACTTAATTTTTAGGCTCCCGACCCAGTGGGGAAACAGGCTTAAACAAATTAGCAAAAACATTGGTGAATACAAATTGGAATAAGTAACATTTAAAAAATAATGTATAATTATCATGGTTTTGTCTTTGCGTTTACTCTACTTATTTTTTCTTTGCGTGTTTGCTTTTTTTCTTTTTTCTTTAATGCATTGCATGAAGCATCGTTAGAAAAGTGTTTGACTCTGGCATTCTCATTACAACGTTTTAGTGGCAAAGATGCTTAATTAATGCATGGCTTAATTAAAAAGCAAACGAAGTTTTGTCTCATTTCTCAAATATCAACTGGATTATTTTGAATATGATTTACAGCAATAACAAAAACGGTTACTTGATTAGTATTTAAGTTGTTTTTTTTTATTGTCATGGGTAGTGATACTGATATTCATTTAGAACATTTTGCATTGCCAGCATACTCTGCTAAAATTTAAAAAATCGCACATATTATTTAAATTATTGCCTCGAAGGTCGAAACGTTTTGTCAAAACAGGGAGTAAACAACAAATTATATATATTTGTTGTTTATTTTTTTTTTATAGAAATCGTGTTTTCTTTTCTTTTCCGGAAATTTTTTTTACGAAAATACAACAACTAATTCTCGCAATGCAAGTGAACAACATAGTTATTAATTTCTTTTTTCAACTTGCGCAAAAATATTTGTAAACAGCAAAGCTGAAATATTACGGTTTGAAACTTGCGAAATGGGAAGGTCCTTGCCTTTGTTTGTTTTACACGTGCTGATTGAGAATATTAATTAACTTGAACACTCTGCCTTTCTTCTGATAGACTCAGGTGACAGTAATTAATCGCCGAGACCGAAAAACAACAACACACGGCACAGGTAGTGTAGAGTCAGTCGGGCGGAACCATTAACCGTGAACTATAACGCAAGGCAACGAACGTAATACTTTGCAATTTATGCAAAGTTCGACTGGCCAAATTTCAAAAGTGACAGTGCCAGTGAGAAAGTGAGAGAGAAGGAGTGAGAATTATTCTAGACAGATTCGTTTTTAAAAGTGTCACCAAAAGGAGAGTCAGCGATTATCCGTCGTGTTGGATTTTATTCAACGACTGTGTAAAGATGTAACTGAAAGAGCCGGCTACAGGGAAGCTATTTCTGGACTGGATGATTACAAGTATAGTCGTAAAACAAGAGTTAGGTTGTCATTCCCCATTCATTTCGTGATAACTAGATACCATCAGAAAAAAAAGTTGAAACCAGTATGGTCTAAAACTGAATACGATTAAAGAAATAAAATGGTACAACGATGGCTAAATAAATGAAAAAAAAAGAGAATTTTGATTAGGGATTTGATTTCTTGCTTTTAAAATGGGAACCCCAAACTGGGCGACGTATTTTGATGGGTTGGAGCCGGACTACCCCGGGAGGCCCCGGGAGGATAGGGACTATGGTTACTCTCCCAGACAAACCCAGGACACCCGGCGACGGAAACAGGGCATTGTGTTACCAGAGGACGCATTCAAACTCCAGGACCTAGAAATCATCCCCAGTGCAACCGGTGGACACTTTACTTCCGGTTCGATGAAAAGAACTTCCGGTTCTCTCCCACGATCTCCATTACATAGTCCGAACTATTCCTTATCTTCCGGATTTAGTGATTTTCAATGTTCGTCTCCTGTATCTGTGAACCAGGGTCGGGCTCTCCCTCCCATTCCCGTGGAGGGGACTGAATGTAAGAATTCTGGGAGTGTTCGATCGTGTAACGGTCGCTTTCCACCAAAGAACCCTTTAGAAATGAAACTGTCTCCTACACATTCCAATCGAGAACTACCGAATATTCCCACGGATCAAAGACAAGTAAGTTAAAAATTAGAGATTTTACATGATAATTCTGAATGTTATGTTTGTGTCTGGCATTTATGTTATGGACACGACAAAATTCATTAATCGGTACCGACAAACATACAATCCTCAAATGTCATTCCCATCATTTAGAGATTGGTCCCACCTCGTATGTTGAGTGCAATGTGTTTGAATATATCATATTCAATAAAAAAGCCAAGAAATAGTATATATAACTTCTCTATTTCGAATTGTCTCGTTTATCGTTGTTGAAATTGTAAATTAAAATGGCAGTATTTACTATTAATAGTGAATTATCATCAATTTAGTTCGTTTGAGAGAGAGAGAGAGATGGAGGGAGAGAGAGGGAGAGAGTTTGATTTTTAATTCATTAAATAAGTGTTTAATTAATAGAAATCTACTATTTATGTCAATGACAGTAAGAGAGCAACAACTTTGATTTTGATGCAAATTAAAAACATGCGTAACTCTCCAAATTTCGAAGACTTCAACGACAAAATAGGACCCGTATGGTTCTGTTAGGCATGTTTATGACTTTCTCTCTTTCCTGTTAACTTTAAAGTGGGGGAATATAAAACATCGAGATTTAGTTTTATTTTAGTATTATTCTGTGGATATTAACGTCTCCTGTTTTGTGAATTGTTGATGGTAAGAAGTAGGAATTGCAAATGAGGATTAATTAAATCCGAAGTTAAGTATGTCGTGTGGTTAACGGGTTCCAATTAAGTTGTTTTCCCTTTTGTAAATTTTCTATGCAAAATAAAGCCTTTAGGGTAAGATAACGATGTCAGTTTGACCCCTATAAAGTCGTGTTATTTTACAAGAAAATAAGAACAATAGAAAATTCCTTAACTTGTCAATTTAGATATTTGTGAGGGGAGACTGTGACTAGATTCATTTAGTATGGAATCTAATTTGAATGTCATTTTCGGTAAGAAGTATAGGTGTTTAAGGAGGTATATTTATATTATGGACACGAATATGTATGTATTTAGCCCCCCTCCTATCCCTCTAAAAAAACACAAAATGGCAAACATTTTTATATTGGTATATCTTAATTAAACAAAAATTACACACGAAAAACCGAATACCGTTATATATTACTTGAATTCTTCTTTAATTATATAAACTATTAAATGTCTTACTTGTTTTCTACTTATCTATTTATATTTTGATTTGACGTACGTGTACATAAAACATGGATTAAACTTGAATACAATATGACACAATTTGCCAAGTATTTGTGAAGTCAGTGGGTATAATTAATTAGTGTAAATATTCTTCATTCCTGCGCCTAAAAAACAACTTTGAAAGGTCAACATACCATATCCCATTGTGACAATTCTTGTTTCAAAGCACTGTAATCTAATCGTAATCTAATCATTTTCAATTCCAACTCAAAGTGTTGTAGTCAGTTTTTTATTGTGTGATTTTCACATTTTTTTTTTCAGTTTACACATTTTTCTTCCAATTTACACATTTGTTTTCAAAGTTACACATATTCTTTTTATTTACCGGATTTTGTTGGTTAATTTGATCTTCTTAAGGAAAAGAGTGTTACTGTCCTTAAATCCATTTAATTTATACATTTAAATTGTTTGTTGAAAATGTGCGAAACGATAATCCTTTATGACTTCTTATCACAGTATTTCTTTCTCATATATAAGGTATGTATAGAGAAAAAGAGAAAAAGGGAGATTCAGTTGTAAAAATGTTGATGATCTTCTTCAAAATGAAATTGATTGGTTATTGTAACATTAATGACCTTTCTCGGTTCCCCCTGTCTAAAACTGAAATAAACACAGGATGATAAAAAATAATGAGTTGAGAGGTTATCCAATGGACAACACCATAGTCACATAATTCATGGCACTGCGAGAAAGCTTGATTTAGGAACATTTAAAAATGCCACATGCGTCTAATTTTTTGTATATGTGTGTGTACATTTTACGTTTAAAGATGTCAGTCATATACGGAGGGAAGCAATGATGCTGTATTATCGCATTATTAAACCAAGTAATTAGTTGGAGCCGTCGGTTTCAATAAGATTCTTTTAATTTATAAAACCATAATAATAATTCAGCCATACATGTACGTATGGAAGATGGTGGGGTACCAGTCAATCCCCCCCTCCCTCCTCACCTCTCCCCCCCCTCATCACCTCTCAATAATTTTTTTAACCCTCACCCAAGAGACATTTATTTTCGGAAATTGCGATTAAAATTGAAACACAGCACATGACAATTTTAGAGGCTTACATAATTGATATTGATTGGAACTATAAAGCTAGATTTGGTCACTCATGGAATTGTTACGACTCTAGGCCCACCATAAATAGCGTCCGTTTTGGCCAATTCTGAAGACATGAGGTGAATTAGGCAGTATTCTTGTTAACCAGTCATTAATGGGATGTAATGATCTACAAAAACCTCCCGCAGACAGACCGCTGGCTTTTTGAAGTGATAGATTTACTGAGCACGACATATTAAATAATTAACAATGCTCTTTTACATGGACCAATACAAATGAATGCTAGATATTCAATTCCATGTCTCATTAAAAGCTTCGAATCGACAGAGTCGTAACTGATTGATTTAATATGGTAATAACTCAATTATTCTATCATTGCAAAATTTAATAAAGCATGATTTTTTTTTTTTGAAATACCCGTCCTCCTCTGACGTGGCTTTATTTATTTATTTATTTTTTGGTAATAATTATTATAATGTTTTGTACATCGTTTACCATCTTTATTTATTATACTTTCATGTTAAATACTGAAATCTGATTGGTTTAGACGCAGTTGACAATCCGTTCTCATCCCCTCAGCGTTAGCAACACACTTGGCAACGGGCCGATATCTCTAGAACGAATTGTTACATGCGCGAAAATTATGCGCGTACGGTTCGCCGTAGAACTCACGTCTTTTCCTTATAAAAGCAGTAAAATTTGCTATAAAATTAAAACATTCAGTATAATAAAATAAATAGTTTCTGTTTGTTTTTGGGAGGCTTCGCGTCGGTTGACAATTGTTTTCACGGGGTGTCAATTTCAACTGGTACCCTCCCAAGCAGGCACTATTTATATAATGGTTTGAGAGAAGAAATGATTAAATTTCTATTAACTCAATTTACCGAAACAAATTAGTTTGATATCAATTTAAGCATTTTCAAAACAAATTTAATCTCTATTTACTCCTTTCATCAATTGTTCAATAACTTTAAAAAGGGTGCCTGAAAAACACACACAATGGACTGGCGTATTTATATTTGAATACCAAATTCCTATAATTAGGATTGCGTGCACGGCACATTAGTTAAGGGTTAATTGGGGTTTCATTTATTCACTTTAAAAACTGAATTACCACATTGTATTTACTCAATTTTTGCATGGTTTATGCATGTGCTTTTAAACTTAAGTAAGTGATTAATCATGAATTAACACGGAATCTTTAACCTTACTCATTTAGCAGAATTTTTCATCTATAGTGTGAATTTGTAATAAGATTTCCTTCGATTACCGTTGGTTCTAGAAGGCATTCACAGTTCGGATACGTAATCACCTTGGAGAGAGAGAGAGAGAGAGAGAGAGAGAGAGAGAGAGAGAGAGAGAGAGAGAGAGAGAGAGAGAGAGAGAGATGGGAGAGAGAGAGGAGAGGGAGAGAGAGATGGGAGAGAGAGACAGAGAGAGAGATGGGAGAGAGAGAGAGAGAGAGGAGAGAGAGAGACAGGGAGATGGGAGAGAGAGAGAGAGAGAGAGAGATGGGAGAGAGAGAGATGGGAGAGAGAGAGAGAGAGAGAGAGAGAGAGAGAGAGAGATAGGTGAGAGAGAGAGACAGAGAGATGGGAGAGAGAGGAGAGAGAGATGGGAGAGAGAGACAGAGAGAGATGGGAGAGAGAGAGAGAGAGGAGGTTCTGGCATCGTTAAAAGAAAAATAAGGAGTAGGATTTGTGATTTTTATACATTCCTGTAAAATTGCAGACATAATACCTTGTTGTTAACATTCGTTGGGAGAAATGAACCGCCAATGATGTTATGGCGCAGTTTTTCATTTTTAAAACATCCAAGTGACAAGTGACATCATGCATGAGGACGGTTCCTTATTACGGACACTGGTATAAACAAATAACAAATGTAATCAAGGTTATCCCTACAAGTTAAACAACGTTATGAAAAAAGACTTTGCTTCTATAGATTAAATTAGGTTTTATTTCAATCCGGCATTACCCTTCCCGTCCCATCACTTTCAGTTTTATCCAGGTTAAAACCTTTATAAGCATGCACGCACAGATGCAGGTTCTTTTTTCTTTTGCCTTTTCTCGAATCGAAAAGTGTTTGGTATTTATTTTTTAATTCGAAAAGTGAGGAACTTTTTTGCCAAACCATCTTCTGTTAGAATTTAGAGCTAATGTTGTTTTACATATCATATTCATGTAATCGTTCACGGCTTTGAATCTTGATGTTTTGCCTTAATTTGAAACAATATATTTTTCTGCAATAACATATTTAGTTTTCATTTCATACATGTATATATACCTGTTATTTAAACAAACAGACGTGTCATCCTTTGACCTTGAATAAATATTATAAAAGAAATTAACATATATACTTACACATGCGCGGATCCAGAAAATTTTTCTAGGGGTTGGGGGGTCCGACGGTTATTTGAGTTTGCCGGGGGAGGGATGTCTGAGACATATTTTTGGTAATTTTATAATGTTAGAACCATTTAAAAAGACCGAACTTTGACTTTCGGTAGGACGTAATAAAAATTTCTTGCATTGAAACACGTTAAAAATGAGGCTGGTTTCAAGTGAAATATGTGTATATTACGTAGTCTGACCTCTTTACCTACGCGAATCTTGCTGATTTCAAAAAGCCATGGCTGAGTGGCCAGCAATTAAATAGACAGACGTACGTCACATTGCTGTTTTAAACAACTACCAAAAGTCCAAGTTCTTGTTAAAATGGTTCTAATTTAAAGTAATTGGAATTTTGCATGGGGTGGGGGGGGGGGGCTGGCTTGCCATGCATCACACAACTAGAATTTTGATTCATCAATAAAATACTGTTAAGTATACATACATGTATCTATGAACGAATAAATAAATAAAAACAAAACAAGCATGACCTCTTTTGTCCAACCCACGACCACCAAAAAGTCTGTCAAACACCTTTAGTATGGGGGGGATATGTCAGGTGTAAACACCAGTTAATCTTTAACAAAGGATTTGAGCCTTTATTTTACAGAAAACCCCTTCAAACACGTACTCCATCATTGTAGATAGATTGTCAAACATTTGTCAGCGATCTCTCCCCATCGCTGCTCCGTGTGTAGCACGTATCCCGGTCTTTATTTCTGTTTTGTGAGGTATACAGTTTTGCAATGGCCTTCAAGTTTATTTGAGGAATACTTCATGAAACACATTTTCCCTGGTTAATAACGGATGTAGAAAAGTTGATATGACATTTGTTATTTCGGAGATTCTGTTGTAAGGAACGGAACAATGTATGGAGAAAACAGAAGTATGTACTCCCATCGACAGGTAATTATCAGCCATTAAAAAAGAATGGCCGATGGAAAAGTGGTGATCTTTGTACGATTAGTTCAGTGGTTCTGTTGGCAAGATTTGGTTAAAGATTACTCTATATTTCTTAACTTAAGTATTTTATAGAAGTTTTTGACAAACAGTCTTCCGAGTCCTTGACTGGCATGTATTAATAATTTATTCAATCTATGTGGTTATGCAATCCTATGGGAAGAAAACCATTCTAAATATAACCATTACAAATTTAACACAATATCGGTTAGATTTAGAACAAAGAACTACCATCTCCCAGTTGATTTGAGGACCAAAAATTGAAAAAATGAGCTTTTTATGTAACACTGGACGACTAACGGACAAGAGTTCAACCAAATTCCAGAATGCTGATAAAATGTTTACCCAAAATATTTATCAGGCAACTTTTTTTTTTATTTTAAAAAATGTGATGTATAATTTTGTTTAAATCAACGGTTGACTGAACTGAATTAATTTGATTTATCAACAAGTCATAATTACATTGTATCTTTCTTATGAGCAACTTTCACCTTAGTTTTCAAGTGTACCTTTATACATACATGTATAAATGATTGAACATATAAGTTTATGTGCCGTTGGTAAGATGAATTGAATTGAATAAAACCGCACTTTTCTCGTTTTTTAAAAGTTAAATGTATTTAAAAACCAATAAATACGTTAGCATTACATGTAACATAACATAACATAACATTGCATGTAACATAACATAACATTACATGTAATAAAACATAACATAACATTTCTTCTGATAGAGTGATGCCGTTATATTTAGGGGTGTGAGGACAATAGCCTGCTGGGCTTTGTTATGCTCTCTGTATAGGTATGCTAGTGGTTAAAAGAGAGCCGGAATGTTGAGGACGTGTATGAATTTGTTAATTATGGCTGGTCTGAAGTAAATTTAAAATATAAAGAGAAGACCAACCAGGTACCACACTTTTCACTGCCCAACATCCCAAAACCTCATTCATTTCTAAATTTCTCTCTCTCTCTCTCTCTCTCTCTCTCTCTCTCTCTCTCTCTCTCTCTCTCTCTGCTGTTCTACCATGGGCGATGATGAAATTTAACAGTCTGCGTGACAAAACGATTTGATTGGCACCAATGTTACTCATTTTTTTTAAATTCGAATGACTGAGGAAAGCCCATAAATCATATATGCTAATTAGTATTCCTTGCATGAAATTGTCAATTACAGCCTTTAATATTTACATATGTAGCGGAAAGAAATGAAACCTGTCCTTTTTAACATTTTTCGAATAATTTCACGTTTAGGACAAGTATAATTCACTTTTCTTAGAATCTTATTTTTTCTTCAAATCGTTACAGCATAGTCTCAACGATTCAAAATCGAACCGGAAAAAGCGACATGGAGGGAAAAGTTCAAGTCGGACGCGCAAAAAACCCGGACATCATGAACAGGAACCGGATGTTGTGTTAACTGTGACAGCAAGAAACAAAAGACATACACACAAATCTCATCATCCGGAAATGCTTAACAATAATATTGACGATGGTTTCATCTCGGCGTTTGCCACTAAGAAGCCGTTAGAGAGTACTTTAAGCCGTGAACGCGCGGCAAAGGAAGCTGAAAAAATTACAGTGCCTCTACGCTCAAGGATGCGCAAAAGTCGAAAACGGTGTCTAGTTCCCATGGTGATAATCACAATTCTAATTTTATCTGGGTTATTATCTGCTGTTATTTTCATCTTGGTCAATCCGATCCAAAAAGGTGAGTACGGTTTTAACATTCACTGAAAAAAACCCTTATATTGGTTTATTTTGGATGTGTGGAATTTTGGCGAATTTCGCTCAAAATTTGCACCGTACATGTATATAATTTTAACTAATTATAACACCAACAAATCGTCGATAAAAGTTAAAATATTGACTCTGTAATCAAAATACTTAATTTTGTAAAATTATTTTTTTTACCGAATTATTCAATTTGCGAAATTAGCAACTTCTTACGCGCGCAGAGGGGCAGTGATATTGGTATATGGACTTTTGTAGAAAGCTTTGTTGACATGTTTAAATAGGTTATATTTTTAATCTACTAGTTTGGTTATTTTAAGTACTGAGTATTTAGTTAAAGGAATACATTGAATTATCATACAAGTATCTTCTTATGAAAAAGTTTGAACAATAACTTAATTAACATCAAGTAGGAAATGCTGCAGAGGACTTGTATATTGCGAAACCTTAAGTGCCACATGAAACTGAAGTTTTTTACAACATAAGAAACATAATGGGTTTTGCCAGCAAAGGGATAAAAATAACATGTTCAATAAAAATGTTATTTGTATAAATAAATCACAGAAAATAGTCTTGTTTAACCCCCTTGAAAACAATAAAGCAATGTGTCGTTTTTCTGTGTCATATAATTAGGTTATTTAGATGTTCACTGTGATGATCTATTGGTACAAAAGATGATTGAAATAGTGCTATAATTATAAACGACGCACTATATAAACCAAAACCAAGAAACATGATTCGAATTGTTTGCCCTGTTGGTTTTATAAAAGCATTGCATTGACCCAAGATATGTTGTTTTCTCACAAATCTTTTGAATCTATCTAAGTACTATAAATGACCACTATCTATCGAGTAAGATGCCCATGCAGTAGACATTTATGTCGCTTCACTATCCGAAAGGTCGGTCAGGGACTTTTGTTATGGTGGGGTGTCTGGAACAGCTTGGCGTACTAACGAGGACCAATAAAAAGGGTCGTTATATCCAACGGTTACAAACGCGATAACGATGGCGGATTTGTTTTCTTTTGTCTGGGCAATTCTCGTTCATATCATAAACAATGCACTTAGTTACAAAAAAGCGCCCCTGTTCTTTTTTTATTGTGTCACGGTTCATATAATTCATTTTAATTCTGATAACGTTTTTGACAAGGACGGGACGGAGTGATCTGACACTTCATAAAAACTCTCTCTCTCTCTCTCTCTCTCTCTCTCTCTCTCTCTCTCTCTCTCTCTCTGCGTTATTTTTTCCCCTTTACTTCTAAATACTCTCTAAATATTCTGATGTAAACAATATATTCCTATGGTTACATGTAACTAATAGGGCCAGTTGATCGGAGCTATTTTTAGACTATAATATACATGTACATGTTATAATAATTTCTTTGAGACGAGCGTTGTATAAAGATATAAGGGAAAACGAAATGTCAAAGATAAAATACATGTATATGGAATGTTTCTTAACTAAATAATAGTTTATTGCTTAAAAAATTATATATCTAAAAGGATAAGATTAGCTGCAATAATGTAGCCCTCTCCCGATTTTTTTTTCTTTTTTTTGGGGGGAGAGGGCTACAACTCCATAGGATCTCCGTAATGGTGCAAGTGCGGGAGTGATTCACTCCCGCATCGTTTTTGGCTCAAATCGTATATAAATGACAATAACATTTGCATTTCTTACCTGAACTCAAATATTGTAGTTGTGTATGGCATAAATTAATCCAAAATTATCAAGTATAGTCCATATATCGGTTATTTTTCGTGTATGTCAACAACGCAAGTTAAATTTGTCCGCCATGTTTACTGACCGGTTTTATTTTTGGACAGCCAATGAAAATTTAGGAGCGGATCTTGAACTGAATATAGGAATTCCCCCATTTTAAACGTAAATAACGCGGTAAATATGAATTTTCCATCATATAACTTTTCCTTAAATGATGTTTTAGTGATAGAACGAGGTAAGACCGCTTATTTACACTGACATTCACGTTATCAAGCCCATCAAAACCCCAAGCGTAAATCCCATAAATTCACGCGAGAACTGTCATGGCTGCTGAAGAAGACGTCTGGTAAACATGCTGGTGTGTTTTATCTGGTTTTGATTTATATACGGTTAGTTTGTTCAACCTGAATTAATAAATCATTTTATCTAAAAGAAGTCTAACATAAAAACGATCTTTTTAGACCGAAGTCAGTCGAATTAAAAAAAATAATTTTGCACCATTACGGAGATCCTGTGGAATTGTAAACATCCAGTAAACATCAGATCTAAAAAATCGGAGAGGGCTACATTATTGCAGCTAGATAAGATGGATGTTATGGTTAAAATAACCATCCACTCACCTTAATGTAAAACTCTGGAGCATTATTTTTTTTTTATTTAATCATTTAGTGTCCAAAATAGAGGTCACTGATTCTATCTGCGCATAATGCTGTACTTAAAGAGTAATTAATAGTAACTTTGCATGTTATATTTTCATTTTTCCACAATGATGTTTCGCTATACAGAAAACATGCAAAAGAAAAGTCTTGTCATCGTAAATAATCTTGCTGTACAACTTTTATTAATTACTTCCATATTCATTTTTGCCCTTCAGTTTTGAAATCAACAACTGACAACTAAAAAGACAATAAGTGTTTTATCATTATTTATCACTAAGTTAAACTGGGCGCGTTTAAGAGGGCGTGTCGTCCCAAATGTCGGAGAAATTTATGAGAGATCTCGCGAGAAATCGTGAGGATTATTTTAATTAACAAGAGGAATGTGGCCGACTTCCTTGTTAAATGTCTTATACATATCTTTTTATATATTAAACTACGCTTCTCTAATTTCCAAAGTAGTTCATGGTATTTTAAGAGATTCTCAAGATTAAAACTGTTGGAGGGTGATTTTTTTTTTGTGAAGAAAATATCACAAATCCAAACCTAAAAATTGCTTTTGTCTTAAATTAACAGCTATTGATTTCTTTGATATTTTTGAATTATCTTTCAAATATTGAAATTTGGTCGAAGTTCGATTCTTCTATATAAAGACGTATTTAAAGTTTCAAAATAAAATTTGAGTATTTCATAAATATAAACTTAATACTGGGAGTTTTTGATATTCTAGAATTATCTGAAACTTTTTAAAAACCTTAGGCTGAAAATAATGATAAATGACGAAACAAATAAAAATGGCACAAACAAAAGAAAAAAATAATGTAATAAGGAAATTGACAAAAACGATACATGTAGGAATGCGGGTTTTTGGATATTTAATTAAGATATATTTTATAAAAGACATTAACTTATTTAAAATCAAAGAAAAAAAACATACCAAAAAGCAAGAGCAAATCGACATTTTTGTATTACATGTAAGAATGCGATGAAGCTATATTTCTTACCAAAGAAAAACCCTGGTATACACCATTACTAACCGACAAAACAATGTAATTAATTAGATACCAGTGTTACTCTGACACGACTAATTCCTTGTAAGACTGGCGACCTTGACACCAAAACCCTAATCTGTCCGGTGACTCTGAAATAATCCATCAGTGCCGTAATAACAGGGAAAGTATGACACTCAAAAGAGGGGCATAACTCTGTAAATTAGAACAATAATTAAAGTTTAAACAATATATAATTGATTATGTCATAACTGCGCCATTTGCAGAATGTTTTGCATTCTTTTCATAAAATAACTTATCATTCGATATTCAACATTTTTAAACTGTTAGTATATCTACTTGTATTTCATTATATATATATATATATATATATATATATATATATATATATATATATATATATATATATATATATATATATTATAAACATTTTACACCCAGAAATAAAAAAGTTTCTTTTAAAACATATTTCCAGATTCTTCATCGTCCCAAGAAAAGGATGGTTTGGGTAAGACTGAACTTCTATAGCATTTTCATACATGTATTTAACATCTTTTGAAAATTCAACAGAAATATAAATTAATGTAAATTTTTTTACGATCTTATTTTGTTATAAATACTTTTCTAAAATGGCTGAATTCTCAAAGTTGACATGTACTTTGATAGGGATGATACAGGCCATCACACATATGCGAGTTTTGAACAAACCGTTCGTAATACAAATGTCCAATTCATCCAGTGTCGAGTTTCTACAATTCAGCAGTGTGTTTGAAGATGATGTAAGTATATAATGTTTCATTTGAATGTGCACCGTCTCTAGAACTATAAGCTCCGAACAAAAGTTGTGCCATTTTTTCATGGATGTATGATGTGCACAGAGTTATGCAAAAGTAATTCAATAAAACAAATGATGTTTTTAGGATTTCAAATGGCAACATTATTTTAATTGAATTTTAAATCCCATTCTTGACTGATGTGGTTTTTAACGTCTTAAAACAACTTCCGAATGGTTTTCGGTACGAGCTGATTTGACCGAGCGGTCAAAGACACACTCGGTGTACGGAAGTCACAATGCCGACGCCCTTGTTACATAATTAAACAGCTGATTGTAACTCCTGTTTTGTTAATTGTAAATTCTTGTCATATTAAAGATCAAACGGCTACAATTTGTCCAATTGTCTCTTTTCATTTTAAGTACTAGTAATTAATCAAGTTATTTCATTATGCATTATTGAAAATAAAAACCAAACTTCAATGCATATTATGATAACAAATCGAAATTTAACTTCTAAAATTATTACATATATAGTTATCATAATTGCGATAGTTATCATATTTAAAAAAAATATGTGTAATATGCCAAGAATAATATGATTATCAACAATTACCAAGTATTAGTTATATTGACGTGATTTCGCGTGTGTCTAACGTGATGTTCTCAATAATTCCGTTAGTATTGTAATTCAGGAACCCTTATTGTGATTAATATAATCAAATCTGTAGCGAAACCTGAATATAAAAAAAAATCTTGGTTACAAGGAAAATACACTTATCCTTGTCCCCTTTTATTCTTGTACATTCTCTAAAATATAAAAAAATATAATGTTATCAAAAAAGTATAAATAATTTCTCCCTCCCTTACCAGGAATTTAGCATTGATACGTAAATTTAAGTTATTGTCAATTATTTTAACCTCTTCCCCAAATTAGTAATTCAAATAAAATATAATTACTCTAAAATTTAATTTACCCCTCCTGAAAAAAAAATCGAGAATGGTTTGAATATTATTTTTTCCGTGTTTTGTTTCAG
Source organism: Magallana ariakensis (assembly GCA_020458035.1). Taxonomy (NCBI): domain Eukaryota; kingdom Metazoa; phylum Mollusca; class Bivalvia; order Ostreida; family Ostreidae; genus Magallana; species Magallana ariakensis. The sequence goes on along the minus strand of CM035819.1, from coordinate 8,954,142 downwards.
ATCAATGAGGTATTTCTGATGAGTAACATCAGCACCTACTTCTACGGGGCCAACGTCGACGCCCTCAGGTCTGTGTATTTTTTATGACAATTCTTTATTCAAAAAATAAAAACTATGCATTTTGACCGCACACATTATTCATGCATTTTCCAAAAAGGACTTTTGCAGAAAAAGCCCCATAATACATGTACCTCACAACATGTTCTGTATTACTGGTTTGATTTATGTAACAGCTGATCAATCAGCGATTTCCTGATCGGCGTGATCACGATGTTAAGCTGTGATTTGTGGCGCTGACTTTATTTTTACAGTTGTGAGGGATAAATAGACAAGGACTGTCAATAAGTCACTAGGGTCGCCCCGTGTGGTATACGACCTGCTCATTGTCAATTCAAATCAGGAACAAATCGTTTTCTCACAGCACTACAAAAACTTCATCTGACGTTAAAATTGAAATATTATATACATAGGGTTTTGCTTTTTTTGTTTTTTTGTTTTTTTAAGAGTTAATTAAAACAGGAATTGCCAATATTCAACCTTTCGAAAAGACATTTTCTTTATTTTTGCAATATTTGTCGTCAAAGAAAAATTATGCCAGCCCCATACAGTACATCTGAACCGCCATGAAGCTCCTTAACAACATATTTGTCTTTGTTCAAAATGATCAATATTATCTAGATTCTATTTGTATGAATTAAAACTTCCTGTAGATGAGACAAAAGACATACTTTTCACTCTCTTTTTCTAGATTTCGCTCGCTCTTTCTTTCAACTGTTTATTCTATTTCCATAGAAACGGCAGCATTTACACACACAGTGATATATTCTTCCAAGACGTGGAGCCCCTTCGGGATCCGTCCGTTTTTGTCAATACCCTTCGGGACTCCTCTTCTCCTACTACTTACAAGGGCATAAAAGCCGTTCGGTTCGGCGACAACATCGTGGACTATTACAGTATTCACGTGGACCTAGCGTTTATCACGGTCGACAAGTACCCGGAAAAACCAACGCTCAAGAGTGAAACAGGTGAACACTTAGTTCGTTGGTTAATTCAGTTTTAACAATTAATCGATTATAATAAACACAATTTTAACAATAACTTGTGTAGCTAGTCTGGAAAATCAAACTTATCTTCGGCATTTATGTAAACTTATGAATATCGTTAATTGTTTTGTAATATTAAATGGAACAACATTATCTCCTGTCCTAAATAAACCATTTCTATTTCACAAATTTCGACCACGACGGTGTGCCAAATGTGGAATAATTTCGCTTGTTTGCTTATTTACATAAACGCATTCCTAAAATACATGTACATATTTAGAACATAAAATTTAAAAAAATCATATATATCATTTCATAAAAAAAATTCTGGGCTAAACCTCCGTTAAGTAATGAAATAAACAACATTTTACAAATCGTGTTAACAATGTTAATTATTATCACCTGCACCCTGTAATTAAAGAATCTTGGCGTCTTACATTATAATTGAGCGTAGTTCCACAATCCTATGGCAAATAATTGGAGGTTAATGAATCGCTAATGATCACATGTTTATTTTTTTACAGAGGTTATGCATGCGATTGAAGAAAGTACAAAACGAAAATCACCCAGTTCTAACATTCCTGAAACAAATGGTATGTATTAAAATAAAAAGTTTTTTCTTTCTTTTTGTGTACTTGCATGTTTATCAACATACTTTATAAATGACACGAATATGATAAAAGGAAATTGCAATAAATGTTTTTACATGCTGCGGAAAGTCGATGGCATTCTTGCAAAACATTCAATATTTGTATTCGTAGTGCACTAAAAATTATTTATTGTGGACATTTACAGAGAAAACAATACAGCCCGTTTTTATCCCTGACTTCAGACGAGTAAAGCCACCGACCCGCATGCAACTCCCGACAGCGGCACCATCCGTTGTTGAAGCGGGAGAGCCGGAAGTCATAAAACAAGAACCGGAAATTGAACCCAAGCAAAATGAAATTAGACCGGAAAAGGAAACAACAACGACACCTGTTGTCACACAAACATTGTCTACATCTAATCCGACAACGTTTGCGTCAACAATTCTTTCCGGTGGAATAGGCAAGTGTTTTGTTTATCAAATTTGTCGGATTTATAAAAATCAGACAAATCAAAATTTCAAATATAAACACTTCCAAACAAGTTTAAAATATGCTTTTGCAATACGAAATCAAATGCTGATCATGAAATACAATCGTCTTATGGAGTGACCAAATCAAACAATGTCCAGTACTAGTAGTTTTGATATTTCATGATGATATCAACGAAAACATTCTATTACATGTAATAATGATACTAGTATTCATGATCATAAGGGCGGGTAAAACAAAATCAGAAATCAAGTATTACAACATTTTTTTTGTTTCGGTATTTTCTTACATATTTTGATATTTTTTTTTGAAAACCAGGATAATTTTCATCAACTTTATTATTACACGTACATCTACATGTGTGCATATAAAAACTAAAAAACTATTATCGTCTACTTGTTTCAGGTTTAACAGTTTCAACAGACACAACACTGAAAGTGACAACAACAGCACCGACAACAGTATCGACCAAATCAACAACAACAACAACAACAACAACAACAACAACATCTATTGCAGCAAAGACAACAGTTGACAAGGACAGTTCTGAGATACAGACACCAGCCAGCAGTGACAAAGGTAGGTGCATTCTCAAATACGGTCAAGGCGTCTAACACAACCAGTGATACTAGGTTTACAATAGAAAACGCTCTCAGCCTCTACATAAACTAATAAACGGTTACATTTACTTGACGTGTTGAAACTCATGTGATAATTTTTTTTGAAAACTTCAGAATTATCCAAAACTACAGTCACTCCGACAAAAAGCACAGTAGGAACACCATGTAAGTAAAGAGCAAGTGACAAATCTAAAGAACACATTTTTTTCCGTGGCATTTTAAAACTTGAATTTTAACTTTTATAAAGTAGTCAATGCCGAAAACCCGTCATCAATGTGTAATTAAAAGTCAATTTGCACTGATTAAAAGAGAATGTTGGCTATAGTACATGTATATGTTGATTTCTTCTTTCGTACAGATGTAAAAGTGACGACGGAAGTAAACGACACAGACGAGACTACGCCCCAGAATGCAACAGTCGTCTGTAGTTTTGGAAATATGGACGGATGGAAATTCCTTTCCATTCAAAACATGCCATTAAAAGGAAAACCATACGTCATAATGAACTTAGCGTCAAACGAAAGAATAACGATCCCGAAAGAATTAAAGGAAAGACTGCACTTGAACATGGATGTAAGCCGCTCTTCCGGTACAATCAGTATCAGCTTCCTATTGGAATGCAGCGACCTCGGTCGGTATGTTTGCAAAGTGCATAATGGAGATTACTCGTACCAAGGCGGACAGGATCTAAAGCGTAAGTTACAAATAATTATTATAAAGTATGAGGAAAATTTAGAAAATATAAAACAGTAAGTTTGACAAAAATTTAAAACAGTAACTAGCTTTTTTGTTTATGTTGAAGATGAAAAATACAAGGTTTATACTGATATCAAGCTAAGCTACAACAATTTTGAGATCAATGTTCTTTTTGTTATTTCTTGACTTAAGAAATAACGTTGATAATTTCATGACGTCATGAAACCATTGCCATAAATTATCATTACCTGACGTTGTTGAAAATTGGAGCTTTGAATTCAATCTCTTATAATATGTTCAGTGGGTTTTTTGAAAAGCAATGTACATGTGAGTTATATTTTATAAGTAATATTTTTGATTTACAGTGTTACCAACCAAACCCAGACTGAGCCTCCCGGTGGAGATCATCGACGGTAAACCATTAACTGAACCCTTCCTCTGTCAGATGAATGTGGGCTTCCCCCCGGCCGAGTACCAGTGGATGTACAAAATCAGAGGCCAGACCTCGTTCACCGATCTGGGCAGTAAGTAAAAATCAACGCTAACAAATTCAACCAGAACTGAAAAATGGTCTTGCTTGACGTGAAGGCTCGGATTGGAGAAAATGTCCTTTGTTCGAAACCTTAGCTCGCCTGAATTTGAATAAATGCAGTATTTATGTTCGATATTTATAATTTTTATAAGAAAACATATTTAGAACACATGCTTCTGAGTTTTCGATTCTTTTTTGAAATTGTGGTCAAACACTATTGTCATATGAAATAATAAAGGTGCATTGACACTGGCTTTTGCCGCTTTTTTCCATTCAGACCCGGACAACAAGCCTGAGAGCCGGGGAGTGTGCGGACAGACAAAGACGTTACACTTACAGCTGACACAGACTGACGGCCTGCACGAGGTCCAGCTCAAATGTGTACTAAAGGTCGTAAACTCCCGAGGGCCCCCGAAAGTTCTGGAAGATGTCGCAACCATTAAGGTTGTTCCGAGTAAGTTTTGTTCGACTTACATGTAACATGGCATAAAGTTATGTTGTAAATTTCTTGTAAATAAGCAGAATGAATACACTGGCATATTATTATTTCTTTGCAACAAAATCAAATTTTGTGATCTAATTAGTACAGTTATAAGCCTGCGTGGTGGCTTTATATAATTTGGTTGAAATTTTAACGCTGAACGTTTTGATTCCACAGAGACAGTTTGTAATGGCGTCCCAGACAACACCACGATAAAGCACCCACACACATGTGACAAGTACATCCTGTGTAGGAGGCCCGACATACAGGTGCTACAGTGTCCCGACAGCCTCTGCTTCGATCCCAACACAAAGCGGTGTGGACAGACAGGTCAGGCATCTTATTGTTGTTTCTTAATGAATATTAATTATTGGTAATTTCTTTTGGTTTTACGTCATCATACATGTATATTTTGCATTAATTAAAGATTGGCTCCTGTATACTGTAAATATCTTATTTTACGCAAGTACTTCATTCCGCGATCCCGCTGTTTTGTATCAAATCGCGAGAATATAAAATCGCGAATGCGGAAGTTTAACCCTAATCTCATTTAGTTCTAAACTCACAGGAAATAAAAGCGAGATTTTAAAATTTAAAAAAGGGCGCTTCTCGCGTTTTTACGTGGATATTAATTCCTCATGTTTAAATAGAAATCTACAGTGCTAGTATATAAATACAATGAAATTTAAAAGCAAGCAAAATTGTTCATATGGTCATACTATTAATATCCTGAGTGTGTCATTCAGCATCAGTTATCAGAAACGAAATAGTAGGGTTTTTTTCAAAATGGTTTAGTTGTTAACAAATATTATATCAGAAATTAGTTATATTTACTTCTTTATACAGGTCTAGAAATGTCGTCCGCTGATGCTTATCTAAATGAAGGCGTCACATTGCTCTCCTGTCGTCTGCTTCACGTTGGCACGTGGACGTCTATCTCCGTGTTCAAACATGGCGCCGAAGGAAGCAGATCCCGAGTCCTTGTGGCGTACAACGATTCCAGCATCCCCTTGATAGAGAAGAAAGTGAGCAATCGTCTGCGGGCTACTACTGACAGGCCCTCCAAGTACGAGGTGGTGATCACCCTGTGGATGTATTCCCTGGGGTGCGAGGACGAGGGACAGTTCTCCTGCACCGCCGATGTTCCTTTTGCCGTGCCCGAGGCGTTTGGAAGACTCAACATTATAGGTTTGCTTACCTTTTCCATTGTATGATTTAACCATTACACACTTTCTATCAACACTTTGACAAAACCATCGTATTTTTAGCAAACGTATAAACATTTCAAGTACAAAATAATAAAACTCTATCAAAATTGTCATTGTTCATAAAATTTAATAGAGATCAACACATTTTTATCGTCCGACTCAAACAAGACTTGTTTGAGTCAGACTATAAAAATGTGTTGATTTAGTATTTAGACCATTATTTCATAGACTTCTTTCACTATTCTAGCAAAACCAGATGTTCCTTCTGTAATGCTACCAACCGAAATCATTGACGGTCGAGAGCCTCGGGAATGGGTTAGATGCACTGGAAACGTGGGGTATCCGAAAGGAAACATGTACTGGGAAATCCGAATGAAAGGCGAAAAAGAGTTTTCAAAACAATTTCCGTTCCAAACAAAGAGAGACAGTGAAAATACCACAAACTGTAAAACATACGTGACTAACGAATTCCGGTTCACACCAAACGCAAAGCATGATGGGATGGAGGTTAGGTGCGTTGTGGAGAATCGGGCTACGATGCCAGGTGGCAGACGACTTAATACGACACAGGAAATCCACGTCATACCCGGTAAGTATGCTGTGGAATCGTAACTTGAACGTATTTACATTTTCTACTCTCTTTGTCCGTGATAACATTATGAATCAATTTTGAAGCCTAAAACCCAATAGTTTCATAAATGAACGACACAAAATGGACGTGTCTTATAGCATAACCGAAAAACGGTATTGGCTGCGCTGCGTAGTAATACATAGCATGTGCCACATGAAAAAAATAGTGGCTTTAATTTATGTTGTTTTAAAGTGTAGAAATTGGAAATAATATAAATATAACTAATAAGGAATCATTCTTTGAGTATTATGAAGTGATAATTTCGGTCGGAGCGTAGTCAAATCTATCATAAAGCCCTTCGTGCTTTATTGGATTTGACCACGCCCCGACCAAAATCATAACCTCATAATACTCAAAAAATGATTCCTTATTCCTGCATTGATATGAAAACTGTCGACAAACCTTTAGTGGTATTTTTATTTTCTTTATGGATTCTGCAACAACTCCAACGTGTCTTTACTACAGGTAACTTCTGCGAAGGCGTATCACGTGACAAGCGGCCCCACCCTAACAACTGCCACCAGTACATACAGTGTCACGATGGCTACACTTATGTACAAAGGTGTAGCATAGGACTTTGTTTTAATCCTGATACTCAAGACTGTGACATCAGACAGAAAGAAGAAGTATATGTCATAGGTAAAACAGATTTTTATGCATTAATGAAGTTTGATTAGAACTGCTTTAACAATTTGATGAAGTCGGAGTCTACTCATGGTTGACAGTCTAGTCATTGGCTAAGAGAAATAAATACACGGAACACAATGACACTTTATTTAATCCAGGACTGTATATTTCCGTTGAGAGAGCGTCAATTTAACAAAAAGAGCACACATTTGAAAAAAAAATAAAACTTTCCGATTCCGACAGTCTATATAGCTATAAATATTGCGGAGAATTTCTTAGCCAATCAAAAAGAAGGTACTCAATATTTGAATGCTTAATGTTTTGATGAGCGAAAGAAGGTACTCAATATTTGAATGCTTAATGTTTTGATGAGCGAAGAAGAACGTTACATGCCAACGAAAGTCCAAGTTTTTTTTTTAATGGCTCTAGTTGAAATGGAATCTTTGAAATCTGAAATGTTTTCTATCGGAAATAATAATGTTACTTTTTCATAGATCCTGATTTCCCATGCAAACCAAATCGGAATGGGGTGTATTTCCCACACAAATCTCTCTGTAACAAGTACATCTGGTGTGTTCAGGGTCAGGAGGTCATTCAGCATTGTCCACTAGGGACCCAGTACTTCAAGGACGGACAGTGCACGTTTGAGGAGGACAAATTCCACTGTAGCAAGGCAGCATCATATTGACGTACAAGTTCCACTGTAGCAAGGCAGCATCATATTGACGGACAAGTTCCGAGGAAATGATATCATCGCCATTACCAATTTCTGAACAGTTGATGACGTTGAATAAAACGCCATCTGATAGGATATAATATCTGTGAAAGATGACTGAAAATCAACAAGTTGACAATAGAAATGATGTTGTTTCAGTTTGCGTTGACCGCACGCCATTGGCCTTATTTCGGCTTGCATTGAGTAGGAAATTGGTGTTATATAAAAGACTTGGTTCCTGAAAATCAGTGAAGGAAATAAAAATGTGATGAAATTGCATCTACAAAAACAATACACTGTGTAAATCCATATGTAGTGTAGTGATGAAATCACCATGTAAATGACACGAGAAAACGAGAAAAACAACTTCGAGGAAATAACAGGACCAATGTTTCACTGAACAAAATTAAATCAATTATATTCATACCACATGACAGCAGACCAGGGGTTTAAATGTATGCAAAGTTAACGAAAACACATAGGTCACAGGTAATTATTAAATGTGTTTCTTTCATTACGCTGTACTTATGTAAATATGACGTTAACTGCTGCCATGACAACGAGATTATTTAATGGTCATGGTATGACATACAAATTGTTTATCAAATATAAGTAAATCCTTGTCCATCAAATGATTTTAAAAATGCAAACAATAAATATTCCTTTACTACTAAATGTAAATGTTATGTTATTTATCCATTAAACAAATACATTTGAAGTGCCTACAAAATGCGAATCCCAGGCTTCCGAATTTTTGAAGTACTGATCTTATACCGAAAAGTTTTACAGACTTTGTCATTTTGAACAAAGTTATTAGCCTGTTGTAAGAGTTAATCAACGTGATACAATGAAATTGAAGATTCCTTTTATTTATTGTTGTGCATTTGTGATTAATTAAGTTAACATGAATTGGTACATGTATATATCGCTTCATTTGTATCTGCAATTATTTGCGTGTCTATGTGTGTACTTTTGTTATTATTATTTTAAATTTGTAAGTTGTTGTTTTTTCAAAATAAATTCTTAAAAATGAACTGTCAAGGTCTAACAACTAACGGCGTTATGAAGGTTGCAAAAATATATGGGTCATATTTCTATATTTGAAAAATTCATTCATATTTTTTCGTATATAATCTGTGCAATCAAAAATTGATTGGAATTAAAATAATGATTTAAGATTAATATGCTCTAAACATGTAGCTTACATTTTCTTTTGCAAACTGCTATATATAGATTTAATCTATCACTTCTGGTGTATGTCTCATCACTGTAATCTTACAAAAAAGTTTTGTTGTGGAAAAATGCAAGAGTGGTCATTGTTGTTATTTGCGGACAATTTTCACAAAAACAACGATTATTACATGTATATGTTTATAACCAGCCAACCATATTTAATTTTGTTCACTAATAATTCATTAAGTGAAAGTTTAAAACGTCTTTCATTATATTTTTTGAAGAAGTTTTGTCAATTTTAACCATTTTTATTCCTAGGATTTTCGTGACTTTGACTTCCTCTATACATTTATATGAAAGTCATTTTGGAATGTATGTATATACTTATAATAGCATTCATAGAAAAAATATGGACAAAAGCTATTTAACGAGTTTAGTTCTTTTAATCTATAATTATAGAACAGGTTAATTAGAGTTCACAAGAAATAATATGTGACATACTTTGCATATCATTCAATACAAGAGCACTCCGGTAAATCCTGAGTAAAGGTCGTCGTGCACGTAAGCGTTGTTATGAAGATTTTCAACTTTGACATGGTCCCCAAATTTTAGCTTCACGATGACTGTCCTGCTGATTTGGATTGAGGGGTTTCCTTTGTGCTCAGAAGACGCGTGGATGTATCCAACTGTTTTCTTGTTAACTTTCAGTTGTAGCCAGACCCCGGGGAAAGATAAGGAATCAACAACAAACATGTACGTTCCCGCCACAGGACACGTGAACACTCCCGTTCTGTCGTCATATCCGTTCCCGTCATTTGTCAGAACTGCGTCATATTTCACTGTTTGTCCAGCCCCGAGCCTAAGAGGTTTGAAATCCAAACTGACAGAAAAGCTAACATGTCGTTTAGAACTTGCCGAATCTGAAGCTGTTCATTAAAAACAAATTGTAAACAATTGAGAACTAATATGCTTTTGCATTGATAATTAGGTAGTACACGAATGTTTGTCGGGATAGTTTGCCCTTCTTATCTATTATTAATTACCTGCTGACAAATGGATGAGTTGTTTTAAAGCTGAAGAATCCAGGGTAACCGTGGCTTTAGTGTTGTCGTAGATTAACGATTTTATCAAATCAACTTTACTCCGTTTGTCTGTTTGTGAGTTGTTCCCGCCGTACATCACACCAAATACACTAAATAGCAACGCACACAGCAAAACCTGCACCATCTTCAATAACTTTTAAAATAAACAATGTACAAACATTGATAAGTTACTTTATATAAGAACAGATACAACACCTGTGACACCACTGTCATCATGCTAATGCACCATTTATATATATCATATTACTATACATACATGACTAAGTAAAACTATATAAGCAACATTGATGATTTAAGAACTGCGTAATTTTTAAAATTTGATTCAACAAACTGCAAAGTTTGCTTGTTTCAAAAAATATTTGTTTATAGTCGGTACATTTCTTTATTTTTTCTCAATACATTTTTGTAAATCTGTATTAGATGCAGTTACATGTAATCTTTAATGTTAAATCTCTTTGGTGATGATATATTTATTTAATTTCCAAACGTGCTGACTACACGCATGTTAATGAAAACTTAAACTACAATCATTGGTTTATTTCCCTTTGATTTAATAGATGATAAAAATAATTTTGTAAAGTTTAAAACTCATTAGAAATAAAATTATCCCTGACATATTTTGATGTAAAAAAAAGTATAAAGAGTGACCCGATTTTTTTTTAATCCTTGAGTTAGAGTATTTAAAAAAATGTTTTAGGCTATTTAGATTTGGTTTCCTCATAATCATCACATTTAATATATGTAATAGGACAATTGTTAACATTTTGCAAGACCAAACATAAAACTCATGATCAAACCTTATTGGTTATTTGTATGGTTTGTCTTTTTGATAAAAACTTAGCTTAATTAAACATACATTGTGGTCATTAACGGCTCTCCATATCCCGTGACCTATACTCAAAACACAACCTTTGATCTTGTTCCAGACATTTTACCGAAGGTGAGACACTGCCCTTGATTAAATTAGCAATCTAAATTTTTAAAAAATAAACTCGAACACTTTGATATTTTGAGTGATGCGTAAGCTTCTGTACGAAAGCTTTACTCGTTGTGCCTAGTTCCAGGATTATTACTATAAGTTTTCCACCGAGCGAGTCATGCCAATGGCAATATTTGTTATAAAGCCCTATATTAAACAATAAAGAGGGCAAAAAATAACCAACATTTATACCACTGATGTATCGATAAAACTAGAGTAAGCATTGAATTGATCATATAAATATGTAGCTTTACTAGAGTAAGCATTGAATTGATCTTATAAATAGATTTAGCTCTCCACTAGGGAAGGTTCAAATGAGCTTGCGCTTTTTTCCTCAGAACTACTGAGCTAATTCGAATCGTACTTGGCGCTGAGTATCTTTCGTACATGTATAAAGTTTTTAAGGGTTTTGGTTTAAATAAAAGGACAGACTCTCTTAAAATCTAGGACAAAAAGAACACGTTTACAAAAAACCCCCAGGCCTGTAAAATAACCTGTTAAAACAAAATATTTACAAAAGATTCCTTAAAAACAATTATATAATCAAGATTGTTTGAACCACCATTCTTTAAGTATGTCATTATGTCATCAAATAGTAAATCATTTAAAATTTATTAGGTTGACGAGATATCGGCGCTTATGATTGGTCGAAAATTTTCTTTGATACCTGCATCAATAAAATTTTCGCCGGGTATACTTTTCTCTACTGTTCTGATTTAACACTATTTATAGAATGGGACTTTCCAAAGTAAACACTGGCAACAAAATGAAAAGTATGTAAGTACCTCACTGGCTATCTAGTTACCACAATATTTACAAAAGTCGCACATACATACTACTATTTGTCGACATAACCATTTTCGTCCACGATCCCGTCTCCTTGCATGGTTTTGCCCAGTTGCATATTCCAGCGATCTAACTCGCATTAAAACCAGTTTTAACGAATCTTGCTGCACAGTGAATAGTATCACAAGCCATCGCATGTATTTCCCGTTCGTTTTTAATTCAGACAGTTCAGATTTCAACTTTTTATTTATGTTTAATCCATTAAATTCAGTCGAAAAGCCCCGCATCAGCTAAAGGCGCATCCATTTTGAATATTGTTGCTGTTATTGATTTGCATTCATACGCGCAGCTTCATTTACATTATTTATATTTTTTATCAATGACACTTCACATTTTATGATTTGAAAATGTTTTATTAAATGATAAGAAATGAATTCAATAATTTTTCTATTGATCGACGTATCAAAGGAAAAATTGACCGGAAAACTTCATCAATGCGAGTAGCGCATTGATGAAGTTTTCCGGTCAATTTTTCCTTTGATGAAGTTTTCCGGTCAATTTTTCCTTTGATACGTCGATCAATAGAAAATTATTAAATTCATTTCTTAATTCTATAAGTTTGTAACAAATTTCTTTAATTTTATTAACAACAAATAATAAAATCAGTTTTTATCTAAATCTGAATGAAATCAAGGTTTATGTTAAGCTCCACCTACTGGTTCTGTACCAGTTATCGGCTAAACTGAGAGTTCGGGTTTATAGCACGTGACTTTCCGATATTTTTTAAATTCAGTCGTCTGTTTCGAATAAAGAAAAGTAAGTTTGCTTTAAAACTTTCTTAAATATGATTTAACCATGAGCTTAAACATCATTGTTTACCGCTGATTTATATCTTTGCACTTTCAGCAGTGGGGGAAGTGACGTAATAAGTTAAAAATAGAATATAACTTCTTTGTGATACGTTATTATATATCTTCTTTGATTTTACATATAATATCAATACATGTAACATGTATAAACAAAAATAATTAATTGAATTCTGAGAGATTCATAGCGCAGTTGAACGCCTGATTGCACAATATTATGTACTGAATAGTCTACGATTTTGTGTATTACTGTATGATAACAAACGAATAATTTCATTAGTTTTCTTTATGTATCATAAATCCTACGACCTTTAGTCTGACCCCAAAAGGGGTATAATTCAAATTACATTTTGCAGAGTATCAAATCAACATGTACAGGGATATTTATATGTTATTATCGGGAAGCCGATAACTGGTACAGTAAATCGTAAAAACTCGGTAAATTCGGGGCGTGCTAAAAAACACAAAAACAAGATGTTTTAATACTTAATAATGATATAATCTAATAGATTGATAAACAAGAAAATCACCATTTAAAGTTTGTCAAGTTTTATGCAAAAATATCAAGAAATAAGAAAATACGAAAAGAAAACGTTAAATTTTAGCCGATAACTTGTACAGTGCCAGTATTCTTTTGCTTTGTTAAATCTAATAGGAAAAACACAAACAAAAGATAAATAAAAAACTGTAAACAACAATAATAAAAATACATCAAATATCAACAATTGAGAATTAATATTAAAACATGAATACAAATTAACTTCTGGGTTCTTATGAAATCGCTGGTTTAGATTTATGATCGTCAAAAACTAGCCAAAACCATGCAGCATCGTTTTGTGCAGCATTGTTTTAACTATCCAAACAACTAACTTATTAATTAACAGTTGTTTGTAGGAAGAAATTTCATGGTAATAAACAATGTGACACAATAATTGGCTTCGACGTTACAATATGCATCAATAGCCAGTTTGGAAAGAAATATTGATTCAAATTCATACATATTTAGATATTCTATTAGCCAGAGGGTTTTAGTTCCTTTACGTTATTCAAATCAAAGTACCGTTCATAAATTTCCAAAATGTCCGTGTAATTTTTATTTTTCCCCACAACATACATGTATTATAAACGTTTTTCAAAAAATCAACCCTCATACTTACAAATCCTTGTAAACATTGGAAAATCAAATCTTGTTTTAAAAAATAACTCTATAAATTCCATTAAATATTTCTTTTCAAACTGGCTACTAGTATATGTAAACATTTCCCATATACCATAAAAGTAATTTTTTAAAATTTATTTTTGTGGAATGAATTTCTTACACTTGTGGAGATGTGAACAGCCTACTTGCGGAATCATTGTGAAAATATAGTAACAAGAACTTTTCGGGATTTTTTTTCAATCGTAATTTACTAGGAGTGTATGGGAAAAAATGACGCAAAGCCAACTTCTAATGAGTATTCATTTGACATATTGAAATAATATGTCATAATTAAGACTTAAGATGATTCATACTAGTTCGAAAAATATTACATGTAACTATACATTTTTGTTTGTTAGGTATTGTTTTATGTTTGCATCTTGATAAGCATATTAAATATGTTTGCGTGTTTGTCCTAAACGTCAGCAAGCGAGTTATCTTTTTTTTACAGGCCTGGGGGTGATTAGCTTTACTGTGAGACTAGAATACCCACCAAACATATATTTCTAGCTGTTTTCATCTCAACCACCAACATTCCAGCTTTGAACTGACATTAATTTGTTTTTCAATCAATTCAAAATTGTAAATTAAACAATATTTGCTTAAAAATATTTCACACATTTACGTCCTAAAAACGTCAATCTTTGCACCTGTATACAAATCAAACTAGATGCTGTCGTTAGACAGTAATACCCGCACCAAGTGTTTGCCCCTAAATAACACTGTTTTGTACCAGTTTAAGTAAAAACGAAGGATACATGCAATTTCCGGTAATTTTTAAAAATTTCAATTTCATAAATTGAGATTCCGTCCCATAATACACATAGCGGCCCTTTATGTACAATTTGGGGTTGAACTTTTTGCATGTGAATTTTAAGTTAATCAAAAATCTTAGCACTTCATGTCATAGAAAGTATGGTCTATATAATTATTACAAACAAAATTAAATTATGCCCCTCCCCTCGACGGTTGTCGGCTTTAGATTTGCTTCTGTGAGCCAACATCATCGTGTGCACGGATTTAGAGAAGGGGTGGGAGTGAGGGGTCTAGACCCTCCTCCCCCCTTGCAAATTCATTTATATTACCGTAATATAGTAAATTTACCAAAAATACACCTCGGACCCCAATCCCCCCAACCCCCTCCCCCTGCAAACACAATTACATGTAATACTCTGAACCCCCCCTCCCACACACACACACGCACACACTCCTCAGGGATAAATAAACATCAGAATATTTTGATAACAACGAAAGCCTGCCTGTACGTGTAGTTGCAACAAAGAAGATTTTAAACAGTGCAATATAAATGACATAATTTTATTGCACAATGATTTTCAATGGAAAACTGCCAGGACAGAAGATAATTACTGATTTAAGGTGGTATAAGACACATGTTGATCTTTATGTGGATAAAAGTGCCTTATAATCAAAATGGTGATGTTTTAGAATTTTAAAATTTTACGGTACATGTTTTTGGCAAAAAAAAAAAAAAATAAGATTTCAAAATTTTTGAAACCCATTGCGCTTCACTGTTAGGTAACATTATTTTGGGGGGAAATATTATATTTATACTTTATTGTTTATTTCAATAGGGAGTACATCACAATATGCAGGTGCCCTGTACCACCTTAAAGGTATATGTGGCGTATTTTTGGTGAATAACAATAATAAGATCTGATTATTTGCTTCATTTATTTACTTAAAGATAGGACTTTCACACAAATTACGCTTTATAAGTCAATCGCATAACAAAGATACAAGAAATCAAAAACATATTTTTTATTTTTTACCGGCACGGTAAAAAATACAAAAGATTTGAATAACCCCGCCTTAAATGGGTCACGTGACATTCATCTTGGTCTATCAACAAGAATGGCGACGACGAGAATGATAGGTATACCGTTAAAGTTTGACAGATTTGGCAATGAAAGAAAAAAAGAGACAGACTGACAAGGATAGGAACAAAGGGAAGATTGTCATCGGAGACCATGTAGATTGATGGAACAGGAATTAAAGCCGAATTAAACTTAAGTTTCCATGATGAAGTTGTAGGGGTTTTGCTATAGTCAGGTTCGTGCTCCATGTGTTCCGTGTCTTTACTTTATAAGTTTTAAACCACAAGTGGATTTTCGTTTAGAGGAATTTTTGAATAAAGAATAAATAAACACTCTCAGTACATCACTACATGCATCCCTTAGGGAGAGGTACATGTATTTACTCCGTTTACCGTGTCGATGATGCTAAAATCGTGTTTCGTCTTTATTACACGTAATTAACAATTTATATCGTTCTACATTAATGAATATCGGAATAATAATGCTTCGAGTATCATCTGATATAAGAATTATCTAATTTAAGACATGAAAAACCTGATTCTAATTTGTAAACAAACTCTTCTTCCATCGTGTTTTCAATGCTAGGTTTTCCCGCACTCATGCGCAGTGGCGTTATAAATGGCGAATAACATTAATATTCATCAAACGTATAGCAAAGTTTAGAGACAAATAACTAAAGACAGAACATGTTTTATGGGCCTAGAGTTTGTGAAACGTCTAATTATAAGAAGCATAATGTATATTTTTACTCAAACTCATGTCAAAAATTTTACTCCAAATACGCCACATATACCTTTAAGACTGAACATAGTTATATGCCTAATAAAATAGTGCAGCGGGTTTTGAAGAATTATTTATAAAAATACATGCATGTTACAAATAACCGATCTTTGTCTGAAGTGAACGTACTTAACACAGGTCTGCAGGTTGCATTAGCGGGTACTAGTTTTACCCAGCTCTTCGGTTAGATGGGTTTCACGTGGTGTAATTTTCCATATGCAGAAAAGGATTAATTAACATGCATAAAC
This sequence comes from Magallana ariakensis, assembly GCA_020458035.1. NCBI lineage: Eukaryota > Metazoa > Mollusca > Bivalvia > Ostreida > Ostreidae > Magallana > Magallana ariakensis. The sequence continues at coordinate 8,937,542 of CM035819.1, read as the reverse complement.
GTTTCTTTTGTGATGATCAGCAAAAGGGATTCATATTGTGCTCTTATTGGATAATCATTATGATGTTGACCAATATAGGTAAGCATAAAACATGTAGTAGAACAATATTATAAGCTACCGGTATAGGTATAAGTTTTACTTTCACTTTCTAAATAAGTGATCTCCCTTTGCCAGCATACCGTATCATCATCTTTTTATATTTAAATAAGCTTATCATCATTACCTATCCTATTGCATTTGTACAGTTTCTGTCATTTTAATTGCAAAAGTTATTTTTTTCATTTGTCAGACTTAGATTTTGTATTAAATTTGTGTATTACATGTGTAAGTGTAGAGACTTAATATCATGTTTATATGAAATATGTGATAGGAAGGAAAGGGTCTTTTTTTCTTAATGTATTATGATGCATCAAATATAATATAGGCCATGACCATATGGGATTGTTCTGACCCCATGGAACAGGAAAATACCAAATATTTTGAAAACTGTTGAGATCCCCACCACTAAACCATATACATGTATATATATATATATATATATATATTCTCAATTGTTTCTAATGTCATTATAATGCATCAAATGGTATAAAGTACATGATCCCCAGGCGTTGTCTTTAACCCCCCCCCCCCCTTGAAATAGGAAATGATGATATTTTGATAACTTTTGAGATTCCCATCCCTAAACCACATTTATTCTTGCTCTTTGTGTCGTCATAAATTGTGCATCAAATGGTATATAGTATATACCCCCTTGGAGACACCCTGACTTTCTAGAACTGGAAATAATAAAGTATTTTATCTTATTCATATGTAGTACGTGTTTGACACATGTAATTCCTAGCCTAATAATGAACCTGCTCTGTTTAGGAGACTTTACAATTGCCCCGAATACATATATAACATTTTGTTTATCTTAAAAATTAAAAAGCAATTTCCAAATTTTTATGAGCATCTAGAGAAAAATACCAATCAAAAAATGATTTATAATTCGCTACTGTACACATGTAAGAATGTAAGAAGACTCTGAATCTTTAGAACCTGAGGTTTGATTTGGGGGGGGGGGGTGGATGTGGAGGATAAACTTTTCATTTTAATCATTTATTGTTATTAATTTTAACTTTGATATTAGTTATGGATCCCCAGGTAGAAAATAAGAAATATCAATAGATCATTTGACAATTATGCAAGGTGTAATGTGATTTTTTTAAAAAACATTTTTTAACAGTTTATAAAATCTTATAAGACCCCAAATTATTTTTTGAATTTAATAGATCATTCGACAATTAAATCAAATAAATGCAAGGTTTTTATCTGATCACCCGTTGTCCGTACGTCCGTCTGTCGGTCTAGCTGTACGTCCGTAAACTTTTCAAATTTTTGACTTCTTCTCAAAAACCACTGGGCCAATTTCATCCAAACTTGGTACAAAACATTCTTACAGGAAGAGGATTCTTAATTGTTAAAATAAAGGCTAAACCATTTTTAAAAGGGAGATAATTGCGAAACAGTGAGTATATGTGTGTCTTTAAAAATCTTCTTCTCACCACTGCACCAGAAATGCCAATATTTACACAAAAGCTTGTATATATAGTGAAGTTTATAAATTATAAAAATCATGACCCCCGGACCAAAACTGGGACCCCAGGCGGGGTTTAAAATTTAACATAGAAATGCGTAGGAAAAATGTTTAAAAATCTTCTCAAGAACCACTGCACCAGAAATGCCAATATTTAAAAAAAGCTTGTATATATAGTGAAAAATCTAAATTGTAAAAATCATGACCCCGGACCAAAACTGGGGCCCCAGGCAGGGCTCAAAGTTTAACATATATAGAAAAATGTTTAAAAATCTTCTCAAGAACTACACTGCAACAGTATGGGATATTACAATGAATACATCATTGGGTATTGTAGATTCTAAATTGTTAAAATCGTTACCACCGATTTTATACTGGGGCACCAAGAGAGGTTCAAAGTTTAACATAGAAATGTATAGGAAACTTGTTTAAAAATCTTCTTTTCGAGAACTACAATGTTACAGGTTGTGAGATTACTATGCAAGGATCCTCAAATAGTGAAAATTCTAGATTGTAAGGCTGTGACCCCGGACCAACACTGGGGTCCTAGAAGGGGTTCAAAGTTTAACGTAGAAGTATATTGGGAACATGTTTAAAAATCTTCTTCTCAAGAACTACATTGCTACAGTTTGTGAGATTACTACGCAAACATCCTCAACTAGTGTAGATTCCAAAGAGAGAGATTCAAAGTTTAAAATAGAAATAGCATATGCTATGAGATAGAATTTACAACGAACTGTTGTTCAGGTGAGCGATGTGGCCCATTGGCCTCTTGTTTTATTTTAAGAAAAAAAAGTAATTTTATTTACAGTGTAAGGAGGGATACATGCGCAGATCCAGAGAGTTTTTCTGGGGAAGGGGGGGGGGGTTGACAGTTATTCGAGTTTGCAGGGAGGGTGGTGGTTTAAATTTTAAAGAAATTTGATTTTTGAGAGGGGATCTTGACCCCCTCCCCCTTTGACCCCATCTCTAGATCCGCACATGGGTTAATGTTAATTTTCTGCTACTATTTGACTACCAGGATTAAATTTAATATTTCAAAACTTATTGCACCTCTATAGGACAGCCCCTATTATATCCCAAGATGTGACATGTCTATTCATTAAATCAGTAGAGGAGTTCTGGGATCTAGGGTTTTTTTTTTTGAGTGATAAACGTCAATTTTCTGCTATTATTTGACTCCCTGGATGAAATTTAAATTTTTAAAACCTTATTGCACATGTAAAGGACAGCCCCTATCATATCACAAGATATGATGTGTCTATTCATTAAATCATAAGAGGAGTTCTGTGATGTAGGTTTTTTTTTTTTTGAGTGATAACACTACTAAGTCATATCAGACTTTTCCGACAATTTTAAGAATTCCGGGAAAACACCATAGGAATCATGTTGTGTAATATTTAAAGATAGCATTGATTCCATCTAACTATGTATCAGTAATGAAAATATTTCTCGAAAATTGTATGAATCCAAGCAATATTTAACTCTAGTCTCGTTTAACCATACGCTCGGTTGTCTCCGTTAATCTCCGACAAGCAAGAGAGACTCTCTGCTTGTCGGAGATTTACGGAGACAGCCGATCGTCTGGTTGAACGAGACTATATTGAACTCTGGCGTAGGAACACATACGACCAAAAAATTATCTAAATTGTTCGTACCATTTAAATCTGACTATTTTCAAACTATCTACATATAATTTCCTTGAAAAACAATGCTTCAGAATACATAACATCGAATTTATCGATTATTTTCGAGAACTAAGTCCTGTCAACGGCGATGATTTGTGCTTAGGTACAGAGTTTCACTTACGATTTGCCAGAGTAACTTCATAGGAGAGTTGGTTAAAATCAACTCCCAAAAATATGTGGGGGGTTTTTCTTCAAATTTTAAGGTATAGAAGGTTTGGAGTATTATTTAAGAGTTTGCAATACTAAATACTACAGGACAGAAACTACTTATTTGATTTTTTACGATTATAATTAATGATTCACAATATAGACTAAAGTTTATAATAAAAAATCAATAAAAACTCTTGAACAGCGAACTTTTTTCATATGAAAAATTCGTTTCTGCTTGAAAACCCCTAGTGTTAGTTAATACCTGCATGATCTCAATCTCGCAAAATTATTGTTCTTTTTCTTTTACAGAATGTATGATTCGATTGTAGAGAATGATCAAATATATTTCCAAGCGTTTCCAAAAATTATGGAGGGGAAATATTTTTATTAAAGAGACACTACAGCTCATTTTGCGCAAATACCATTAAATGACAGTTTACCATAACTTACATGAATTTTAAAATAAAGCTTTGTAAAATTCTCAATTTACCGTTGAATTAATCATTCCAGACGGTCTAAACAGTAAATATTGCTAACTCAGCCTTTTGATCAACAGCTTAGCGCATCGATTGTATAGAAATTTCAGTGTAACTTTCTGCAAGGGGGCGAAAAGATTACGAATTTCTACAGTTTGACATGTGGTGTAAACAAAATTTTAAAGATATAAATTTTGAATTCAGGAAAAATCTTTAACACGCAATATGCGAGCTTATTATTGCAGTAAAAAGATTCAATCATTTAGTACATGCACGACTTCTATTCTTTTATCTAACTGTGTTTAAAAAGGGAAATAACCAAAATGAGGAGAATTAGCTTTAATGTCTCTTTAAATCTAATTTTAAAAATAATATACCGGTAGATCTTGTAATACCCCCGTAATTCGCTTTTAAAAGAAAACATGCACATTCTGTCAAATGTCTTTACACTTTTTTTCACGTGCAATACTCTTATCAGCTTGTAAAAACACACTGACTTCCCAATTTACTTTGAAATCGACAGTGCTGGCCAGACATGCAGGATTAATCAAGCCTCACCGCACTTGGCCTGGGTACTCTTCCTATATATGCACCCACTGACTGTGGTGGTTTTTTGCGTTAAAGGGTGAAATCTGGATGTTTAATTTATCTGTATCATTATCCTAGTAGTAGGTTAAGTATGCATGCAAAACGCTTTACTGATTATGGTCAAAATTAATCATAAAAATTGGGTAAAGTAAAACTAAATGAAAATACCATCCTGCGATCACGGTTGACAGTGCTTAATTTGGGAAATATTCAAGCTTCACATAGCAGTGGTTCAACTTGTTGAATAATCATGTTAATTGGATCGATGGCGGGGGGAGGGGGGTGTAGCTATACATAGAAAGATACGTCTCTGCAGGAGATTAATTGATAATGCGCAAGTAATATACGATACAGACAAAGAGCCACGCCATGTTTATCCATTTAATCTTTTAATTATTTAATATTTCGGTCAACACTAGATGGTTCTTGGGGAATCCTCATTATTTAACGTCACGAACAGGAGGCTGTATAAAAAGTATAAATAGCCACTATAAGATTACACACCATTGCTTGTGAACCCCAAACAGCATCAATATTTTTAAACTCATGCATATTCATACTTAATGGGAATTTGACGTATGGACCAAAATCAACGAGAGAAATTATGTCTATTTATTGCCATATGTATAGTTCTATTAATTGTATATTTTGTAATTGCTAATAAGATATTTATTTCAATAATATTATTGAAATATGAATCCTTGACGAATATTGCAAATTTTCCCGCTAGGTGGTGTCCGTCGAGTCCACCAAGTTCATTATCGACGTCACATTCAAGCTGACCGGTAGCAATAGAGGAGGCTCATAGAGCCTCCGTCTAAAAAGTACTGATATTCCCATCCTCTGCTGACCGGTTACACCCGCCTTGTGCTCTTTGTTATAATCGGGAAAATAAAAACCGCAAAAGTTCAAAGACAATTAGGTAATTAATTATGGTCTAACAATTAGTATGAAAAACGCCAGTCAGCATGCGACGAGTGGAAGATTGTATTTGCTGACAAGGTCGTTGTATCGATCATAAAACTTACGAAAAGATTAGTTTAAACGAGACTAAATACGAGATAGAATACCATAATGAATTAAAGTACTGAAATTACTGAAAAGCGCTACCCTGGAAGAAAGTGTTAAAAATGTATTGATTGATATGAAAATACATGTAAAGAATCATATTTGAATCGGGATAAATTACATATATTTACAATAGTATTTCAAGTAACTCGACAGTTATACTTTTTATAAATTATATTCAAATCATTGGTTTTGGGTAATTATCAAATTGCAGATCAATGCAAATTCATAGAAAATTATTCCTGAAGTATTGCATACAGAAAACGAAGCCTAAAATAATGTTTATAAAATGCAACACAAATTATCGTAAAAAAGGTGTTAATCGAAAAATTTTGTATAAAAAATTCTGCATTTTTATATAAAACATGGTGTTCATAATTGTAACATATTACATATAGCTCGAAATATTATGTGTAAACGTGGGTATTGTGCCTTATGCCGATAATGAATTTTAATCAAATCACCATTACCAAATAACAGGTGATTGCATTGATTGAAAGGGCTTAGGCGACATTTGTTTTTACAATAATTAACACTTTTGATAAGATACGGAAAGCGATTTAGTGTCTACTGACACTTTACATTTTTTCGTCTACATATCATTAGCAATAATCGTAGTTTACAGGGCCGTCACTCCCCTCAAATTTGAACCGAATATCGGACCCATTCCCAATGGCAAAAAGCTGCAGATTTTCCCAATTTCAGGATAAAAATTCCCAAATGCATAATTATTTACAACTTGTGAATTGCACAAGCTGATTGCTTTTTGGTCAGTAGATTAACAGTAATTGATTAAAGCTGACTTAATTATATCATGAATGATCAAGTAATGGGGAGGGCACTGATGATTATTTTAATTAAAAGGTTCTCAATTCAATTCAATTCAATTCAGTTTATTCACTCAAACCATGAAATGGTACATGAGGTCATTCAGTATAATTATACATTTCAAAAGTCAGAGGTACATTTTTTAAGTGAATAGATAGGTAGTAAATAAATAGTAAATAAGCATAAATATATAATATATACAATGAAAATAGGAAAAGGTAGAATTGTGGAGGACAGACTATTATATTAGACTGTAAATTTTGCTAATGAAATAACATATTTTTTTCAGTTTTGTAACATTATTACAAGACATAAGCTCACAGAACTTTATAGTATTTGGTGCTGAACAGTATTTATCCTCAAGATATTTATGTCTAAACGTCAACAACTCTTTACATTCAAGAATATAATGGAATTCATCAGCAATTTGACCAGTATTACACAGTTTACACACTCTTTGGTTTAAAGGAATATTGGACCATCTCCCAGTCTCCACTGGGAGATGGTGGTTTGCTGTTCTAAATTTCATAAAAATCTTTCTGAGCTTATGTGGCAATAAATTAATGTAATTTTCATAACTAAAATTTTTCTTAAAAATCTTGTATATTTGCCCTTTTGACGAGTTATGAATTTCACTAGACCATTTTTGGATATATTGGTCTTGTAACCTTTGTTTTACAATTGCAGATAACCACTTTACATTTACAGCGTTTTGTTCAGACCAGACATTTGAAAATCCGCACATATCTAAAATATTTTTCTCACAACTGGACTTAACCCAGTGACCCAACAAGCCGAACTAGCAGAGTCGGTTATACGCCACCTGCTGCGCGACATGAGTGAACTGATGCATTTTAAAGTGCTCAGAAATTTACTAACGATGGTTATACATTATTGTGATCACAGTATCATTGGTTGATATCTTGTAATTAGATAATAAGCCTTCCAGGTAAATTCTTTAGTTATCAGAAAATCATTTAGACTTCGTAAACAGATCTTTTCCATTACGGTTGTAATTGGGTCACAGGGTTTTACTAATACCCGTAAATACACAAGATGTCGGTAACATACAGTCATGTATTACACAGAATTTTGCTTGTAAGATATTTCAAATATTTAATCTATTAAATGAAAAATAATAATTCCACATCATATAGATTTGGTTCCCTTTTCCAAATTTGATGATTATCTTTTTTTATTTGCTATTTTTGAAGAAATGTTAATTGTTTTTTTATATATACGCCTGTGGGTTACCTTGATTGAAAAAAATATTAAACCAACATGTATCAATCATGTGAAAAAAATGAAGACTTTTTATTTTCCTGACCACTGTAAAATTTCAAATCAAAAATTTAAATTTGTAAATCAATAGGTATAAATAAATTTTTTTTAAAATTAAACTCTTCATAATTCTAAAAATTTCCCTATTTTTTTTTAGTTTGTCTTTTTACTCTTGGTTAGTTCTCATAACATCACGTGAGCTGTAAAACTTTAATTTTAAGAAGTGAACAGCAGATTAAGTTATAAAATACAGAAGTCATTTTGATGATATATTAAAGTATCTTAAATTTTCCCAATTTGACAAAAAATGTCGATAATTTTCCCAATGGAGAGGGACCCGGTCCCTGTACCAAAAAGTGCTGTGACAGCCCTGGTTTATATATTTAAACCGTTTGGTACGGCGGGCGAGACATTTCAAGAATATACCGTTTAAAATCACTCAAAACCTAATCATATCGTAGAATTATTCCAATTATTACTTAAATTAACACCTAAAACAATACTCAATGCATATAACAATGCATATAACATCTATTTCTTATTCAAAATTCCAATTGGTTAGAAATCATCATGGTATGTTTTGGAGCACCCGTATCCGATATATAATAATGATATTAAAATGAAACTTATTGCCAACTTAATACTGCTAGAACAAATATATCTGCGTGCGGGACAACTTGAAGATATTAAGTTCTCCCTACTGCATAGTTATGAGTTTTCCAGAGTACGACTTCTCCAGGGTACGACTTCTCCAGCATTCGCCAGTAGGTGGCGGTATGCAGGTTGCACTACAGTATTAAATTTTACTATATATTCTTACCAAAATTGTACAACTTTAGGTACAGATTAAAAATTCAAAACGAACTTCTGGAAAAAATCCTCTTGACATCTTTTTAAACAACGCTTCATATACAATTTTCTAGCAAAACACACACGTGCATCCAGCAAGGCGTGAGACTTTGTTTACCTCGAAGTTACACATGTGCTTGAAAATCAAGCCCGGGCCTTTTCACCCCCTCCGGAAACAACACGCATCAAAAATTCAAATGACCTCGCATTATTACAAAATTGGGATAGTTAGACCTCTTACACATTGTTTTTCATCTCATAACGCGGGTATGTTAAGGCTGCCCGATTGATTTCACAGCGATGTGTAGAAAGTCACTTGTCTGTACTTCATAAGATATGACGTCATAGTTAACTTTGACGTCACGATCTGCATTCCTTTCGATCGTTCTTAGGGAATGTATATCGTAACGTAATAAGTGAATTTTATTGTGCATTATAAAACCGCTTCATTCCTTTACATAGACGTTGTTGTAAATACTAGTGATACTAAACTCAATATCGCCAATATGGAGTATCAAAAAAAACAACAGTTTTAAAGCTTTCTATTAGGTAAATAACTATTTATAAACTAGTGGTTTTGAGACTCCCCCTGCTACGTGTATTTAACTATACTCTGTCCCGAGTTTTTGCTTCCACCACTTTTTGCTTGATATTTCGATAATCATAAATACCTTTGTGCTCAAACTTCGTTCATCCATTAATATGAAAAATGTCCAGATTATCTGTTTTGAAACGCCCCCTCTACCGCTTCAGGTTTTAATACACATCCCAAAATAGAAAGTCTACGGGAATTTAGCATTGCATCAGCCATTATTAAGCTCGGATGATAACGTTGAAAAATTGTGCGAGGTGTCCCGAGTAATTCCGAATGGAGAAAAGATGTAAACATTTCCCATGATAAATCTCCGTAAGAAATTTGCTTTCGTTCCTGTGAACTTTTATGAGTGAAAAATGATAATTTGTCAATGAAGATATCTTGGATATTTTCCCTTTTATCGATTTCAACAGCATTTCTTTCACAGGTATGTGTATTTTTTATTAAAAATCATCAAAAAGTGATGGAAGCAATAACTTGGGACAGACTATAATGAATGGTGATATGTATATGCATGTAAAAAACAGCTTGGCGCAAGTGAAAGATCAATACAATCTTAGTATATTTTACGTGAAAATGGGAGAGAAAATAAGTACCAATGTGAATCTTGCTGGGGGAAACCTACCAATTGACCCGATTTTGTGTAATTCGAGCTTAAAAGGTAAAAAATGTGTATATTTTGAAGGCAGTGCGAAATGTTTTGACATTTTTTCAAATAAACGAAATATTTATATGAACCCCCAGCAAAAACTGCAAAATACATTACTTATCGAAGGATTTTTCATAAAAATATTTTTGATTTAATGTCATTATTCACTTGCGCCGATGCGATTTATATAGATTATTTACCGTGTTAGGATACGCCTGTCACGTGCTTAAGAAAAATATATGACGTCACAATAATGCATCAAATATAGTGTTTGATATCACTGTTAATTTATGTAATAAAAGTTTAAAGAAATTCGCTCGGTTAAAGTATTTTTTCAATAATTAAAATAGTATCGTTTTTCAGGATAAATTTTGCTTCGGACAGCCTTAACATAGCCGCGTTAAAAAAAATCAGCTCCTGTCGCGTGCGGAAACGCCCCAAATTCAAAGGGAAATTCGGGAATTATTTTGCCTCAGCCATGTTTTGACTTGAACCTTCAGTGAAATACTGTTATGACACCTGCATAGGAAACGCGAAAACGAAAGTGGAAATAGGTTTAGAAATCTGGCAACAAAAAAGCGCTGCTATGCTTAGCGCTTTAAAAAGCAATAAACCAGTACGTTGGTTGAAATGTTTATTCGGGTTAGAACTTTAAAGAGCTTCATGACATTTCAAAATGGTTAATTTGTGTGGAAGTTGATCCTTGGTCAATACAATAGAGCTCCCGAAAATCCTGAATACATGTAATGGCGGATGAAACCGTTTGGTAGAACATTTTCAACTTTTAGATGGTCCCCAGACTTCAGCTTCAAAATCACTGTCCTGCTTGCTTGGACATACACATCTTTGTCGTGTAAATAAGACACATTAAGTCTACCTACTGTATTCCTGTTGAGGTTAAGATGTAACGTGACCCCGCCTGTGGATAAAGAATCGACAACAAACATGTAGGTTCCGGCAACAGGACACGTGAACACTCCCGTTCGGTCGTCATATCCGTTCCCGTCATTTGTCAGGACTGTGTCATATTTTACCGTTTGTCCAGACCCGAGTGTTAGAGATTTCCCTCTTAAGCTGACAGAAAAGCTTACTTTTCTTAAAGTGCTGGACGAACCTGTAGCCATATAAAAAGAAATTAGGACACTTTACCTATCTTAAATGTGATTATAAATTGGTATGAAACATTATCTGAAATTTGATTACACTATCAAAGATATCTTATTACCTGAAGACAGTTGAATCAGTTGTTTTAGAGCTGAGGAATCCAGAGTGACCGTGGCTTTGGTGTTGTCGTAGATTAACGATTTTAACAAATCTATATTTGTCCTCATGCCTGCCTTTACATTGCTTTCATTGCACGCAACATCGACGAAACCAAAGAATAACGCAAACAGAATAGTCAGCAACATTTTCTTTAATTTTTTTACCACAAGGACAAGGTATTTTTCTAACTGTATGAAAGGCTTCCATCTGTGGGTTTATATAAGTATGATACAACACCTGTTACACATTCGACATCATGCTATTTCAACATCAAAATATCAACTAACCAAATAGTTTGCCGTGTATAAAGAAATATATACCTGCAACGTTGTTTTTACAAGAGTTTGTTTAAAATCTACAATATGATTTTACAAGCAACAAAAAGTGAATGTATTACATATACGTAAATGTATTGTTGATATATACATATACATCAAATTTATGCTGGATTTTAATTTTTTTATATGCCTAGACCTCTTTAGCAAGTTACAGACCAACTACTAGTATTTGTTATTTCAAAGAAAAAAAAATAAAGTATTACAATTCTACAACCACCAATTCTGCATGGCGGCATGGGAACGCTTAGGTATGCATGCCTTCATTCTCTCTCAATTGAATATTGTATAAATGATTTCAATTTGTACTTCAGGCCTGTGTTATGGTAGCTGCAGGTCTGTAGCTCCCGGTCTGAAAAAAATCGGATGGACGACCTGGGAGCTACAGGGCCAACCATTGAAAAAATTGTATATTTATTGCGCAGAAAGACGTGGGCTAGTTTTCGACTACTTAACCTTATTTATACGCAAATTCTGTGAAAACAATTAATGCCATTATATTCTTCTTGCAATTTACTTTTGATACCGTCTTTATAATAATCCTCCATTATTAAAATTTATTACAAAACCCATATACAGTGGAGCCTTAGTTATCCGGACACTTTCGTTTCCAAGTCCAATCGTCTGGATAGGTGAAGCGTCCGGATATCTGACATGTGTCTATTGTTGTCATGAATTTATACAATGGCTCCCAGTGTTGATACTGTGTTTGTTTGCCTTTCATACTAAAAAGCAACACATGAATCATAGAGTTTACCGTTGAAATGAAAATTTTTAAATTTTAAGAACCCCGCTTTTTCTTATTATTTTGTCAGGAAATATTAACCGGACTATAATAATTACAACCGAATCTAGCTAAATTTTTTGTGACCACGTGTGATATTTGCCCATTTACATGTACGTAATGTTTCAACTATCTTTTTTTAGACATACAAATTTCCACAATAATTAATTTACTTTTCAAATTTATTTTCTTTTCTTAAAAGAAAGTCAACTTTTTTCATAAAATTAACGTTTACTAGTTGGAAAATTGCAAGTTCCACCAATACACTTCCGATGAGTTGACATGCTTCATTTTGTTTCCTTCCTTTACTTCCGGTTTTGACTTAATCTAATAAGGCATTCATGAGACAATTTGTTTTGAAATAACGTTTGAATAGGTAGATAAAACACAACGCTGTGTAAAACTTTCCAGTGTTTGTGATCGGCTTCGGCCGATCACAGTTGTGTCCGTATGAGGCATCCGGCAAATTTTACTATTTGCGCACGCATTGCGCCTTGCACTACTTTATTTACAAGCAATGACAACCTCATTTAAATCTTTAATTATACTGTGCGTAGATTTACTAAAAACGTTAGTTTTATCTGTTTACCTTAAAAATAAAACATTTACACAGTTACATACATGTACATAATGATTCAAATCATGTTTTTCTTTCCATATGCGTAAGAATATTTATCGGAAGTATAATTCGCCTACTGAAAGTAAAGCTTATTAATGTCGTGCTATTTCGGAAATCATCAAAACGGTGCTATGTATAGCATAATGCATGTAGCTTATGATTTCCTATTACATTAACAGAGCTGGCCAATGATACTAAATGTCGATCATTCCTTTTAAAGGAATACTTGTCTTGATTTAGTAAGCACATACAGGGATGTTTAAAAAAGCAATGGACCTTGACAGCTAGGTGCACAGGTTAAGATATCCAAGCAACGTGCTGTGGGGCGTGACTAATCCTGTCTGGCCAGCACTGTCGGTAATTTTGAAAGTGATTTAGGATGTCAGTGTTTATGCAAGCTACTCAGTTCAGTTCAGTTCTTTATTAACTTAAAGCTGTACAGCTTATCAGTACAATAAGTACAAACAATATACACGTACAGGTAGGTTAACAGGAGAGGGTGACAGAAGTGTACATACATGTATGATATCAAAAACTAATTTGCATTAAGTAAATCTTGTCTTATTTTCAAACTAAAGAGAGTAAATATACCCAAATTACATAGTTCTTTTACATTTTCAACATTAAAAAAATGCAAAAGTTTAGACATTGAAGTTTTTTTCCAGTAATAATTAAGGCTTAATGTATTTTTTGCGATAGCCTTCGTATATAGGAAATATCAAAATAAAATGAAATTCATCTTAAATAAAATTTGAACGTAGTAAAAATTTTTTTTGTCTTCCGATATTATAAAACGACCTGTTTCTATTGCTAGTTGATGCGAAGACAACCTGAATCTTGAAATACACCTTTGATATTTGATTGGAATAGGTTTCCTTAAATGAAAAAAATGACTATAACAATCCGTCAACCATCTCAATAATCCATAAAACGAAATACAAATTCAAAGCAGAGCAACACGGACCTCCAAAAAGATGGAGGTAGGATCAGGTGCCTAGGAGGAGTGAGCATCCTCAGCTGACGGGTCACACCCGCCGTGTGCTCTTTGTCGTAATCGGGAAAAGACGGAAAAGTCCGTAGACAATAGGGTGAATAATTATGGTCTAACAATTAGTATGAAAAACGTCAGTAAGCATGCAACCCAGTGTAAGATTGTATATGCTGACAAGGTCGTTGTATCGACCAAAGAACTTACGAAAAGATGACTTTAAACGAGATTGTTGATAGTCCTGTTTTATCAACTTGTTTGTCAGTAGCTTGCCTCGCCTTAGAAACTGTTCATACTCATACGAAGAGCATGTCCTTGCGTATCGAATTAACTGAGAGACAAAAACCCCATATGCAGGTGATGAAGGTATATTGCAACGTAGGTAAGGAAAGTTGACTATACAAAAATCGAAGTCATCGCGTTTATCATAAAGTTTTGTTGTTAGGTTACCATCAATGTCCATTTCCAGTAAAATATCCAAATATGAAACAGATGACGCAGACTCTGTGGTATCTTTTATTTCAAGTTAGTTCACTGGGATATATCGAGTCGACGTAAGTATGGAAATCACAATTGTTAATTGATCATACGTCGTCGATATACCTGAATGTTGAGTAGAAGGCCACAGCGAGTGATTTATTTTTTTCACGTACAAGTTTTTGAATAAATTCTGCTTCATAAGAATAACAAATATGTCTGCTAACAATGGGGCACAATTGGTACCCATTGGAATTCCAACAGATTGTTGGAAGACTTGATTTCAAAAAACTACATAGATGTTGTTTATCAGAAACTCAAGCATCTTTTTAATGCCAACTTCAGAGTACTTGTGTGTGTAATCAGAATGGTTTTTAACGAAATAATTTTTTAGATTTCCAATGATAAGGTAAGCATTTTTACAACTTCCATTTTTATTGAAGAAACAACTGTCGATGATATCAAAAAGTCTAGATTTTAATTTGTCATGGGGGAATGGTTGTATAAAGCGTTGAAAAATCGTACGTTTAATGCAATTGATTTTGGTTAGATTTTGTGACCTCAAAGTTTCTAACAATTCTTTAGAGTTTTTTAGCATCCACATCTGATTTACACCACTTCTGGAGTGTATTGTTGTACAGTACTTTTGAAGTTTCTCCTTCACTACTGTAAGAATTTTAGTAAGGTTTGGTAAAACATTTACTGGAACCTGCTATATATCTTTGTTTGTGAGGACTTTTGTGAAGCTTTGGAATCCAGTACAAATAAGGTAAATCAAATTCATTTTGTTTATTGGGGATATTAAAGATATACATAACTGATTTATGATTTTGAAGTGTTTTCTCTTTGGAAAGGCTGCTAAGGGTGTAGGTAGGATTACCTTGTTTAGAATCGTAAGCTACACAGGGCGAAAAACACTCTTTAAGCAAGTCCTTAAAGGTGATTTAAAGGTGGCGTAAAGGTGGCTTAAATGATAAACTATCTTTAAGCCACCTTTAAGTCACCTTTAAACTGAGCTTATAGGTCCTTAATATCCAAAATTCTTTAAGTCACCTTTAAGCCATCTTTAAGCCACCTTTAAGCATCTTTAAGTGGCATATACGCTCCCTTTAAGTTGTCGTTACACCATCTTTAAGTTCCCTTTAAGTCAAGTTCGCTGAACAGATTCATCTTGAATACATAAATAAAATAGCTCTTTTATAGGGATGGGAAGGGGTGACTGAGTGATGATATAATTTCCAAGGAGGGGGGGGGGGGGTGTTCCAGGCGGTTTTGATTGTCGCTCCATTCAACACAGATCGCTATCATTAACACCGCTCAAATGGTCACAGATTGCTGTTATAAAATTCTTTATTATTTTTTTGTTTGTTTCAAAATTTTTATAGTGGTGAGCACAGTCTCTGTATCTTAATCTGCGCATAAGTTATATTAAAGTATGTTTGTTTCCTATTATGAATTAATCGGTGAAAGCTCTCTCTCTCTCTCTCTCTCTCTCTCTCCTTACTCTCTCTCTCTCCTCTCTCTCTCTCTCTCTCTCTCTCTCTTTCTCTCTCTCTCTCTCTCTCTCTCTCTCTCTCTCTCTCTCTCTCTCTCTCTCTCTCTCTCTCTCTTAGTTCATCCGGTTATTTAACAAAATAAAAAACTGAACGAAAAATGCATGATTTAATTTAATAATCGGTTTAAGATATGTATTTTTTTTCAATTTTAATTATTTCTAGGTCTAATTCTAGATCTGCTAGATACATGTTAAAGATGAAAAGACTCTCAACTGTCTTGGTTATATCGGGCGGGATATTACCGCTTTGTTTGTCTAGACAGTTTTGTTCGTTTCTGTATATCTAATTAAGGTCTTCCGTTTCCAACGGAAGACCTTTATATTATTGTGCAGATTAAGATTATTCTTATTTTTCTTTTTAGGGTCTTCCGTTTCCAACGGAAGACCCTCTTGTTATTCTTCGGTTTCTTTTTAGGGTCTTCCGTTTCCAACGGAAGACCCTCTTGTTATTCTACGGTTTCTTTTTCTTTATTAGGGTCTTCCGTTTCCAACGGAAGACCCTCTTGTTATTCTACTGTTTCTTTCTATTATTATTATTATTCTTAATATTCTTTTTCTGCCTTCTTTAAAGCTTAATTTCTCGAAAACTATTTATCCGATTTGCACCAAATTTTCAGGACTTATACAGCATCGTAGGGGACGAATGTTTTTAGTTACATTTTTTGATGACGTCACTTCCGGTTTAAGATATTGACGATTTAATGAAATTTTAAGGGTCATTTTGTCCACGCAACTCCTCTGAAACTATTCACGATAGAAAGTTGAAATTTTCAGGGATTGTAGATGAAAGTCTGTAGATGTACCGCATTGTTTTATAATATGGATAATACGCAAGACGCTGAAGCTCGCCTGAGGTCGAAAATTGACACCAATTTTTTTTACAAATATTTTGCACATTTTCTGAAATATTTTTAAACCTGTAAATATTTTGTTAAAACATGTAATGCAAAAGTTGTTTCTATTTCCACGGGCTTTCATTTGATATCAAGAAAAAGGGGCTGGCCCCTCAAATTAGGGGCAAAGAGGGCTCCAAAGTCCTTTTGCAATAACTCTTTACTGAACAATAATTTGTTATCAATTATAGAAGCAAAAATGTTTATTGTACAGCTGTTTATCTATACAAAACCATACCTTAGTCATATGTTACGGAATTAGGGGTTTTAAGGGGCCAGAAGTCCAAAACTTTGATCATTAATATATAGAAAAGGAGAAATATTTTGAAAAGCATTGTAGAACAAAAGTTGCTCAAAATAATGTTCTCAACAAGCTGATACCTAAATTTTTTTCGTTGGTGGCCCCAGTAAGGAGTTTAAGGGTCGGCCCCTAAAACACATTTGTTCAGATATCTTTAGAACGGTCAACAATTTGTAAACACTTGTAGCACAAAATGTGTTTATATTTACGAGACCTTTTATTTGATATCAAGAAAAAGGGGCTGGCCCCTCAAATTAGGGGCCAGGAGGGCTACAAAGTCTTTTAATAATAACTATTTACTGAAAAATAATTTGTTATGTATTATTGAAGCAAAAATCTTCAACTTATTAAGCTTAATTCAAATCTGAAATCCGTTCTAAAATCGTACGATGCATTACAGAGATATAGGGGTTTAAAAATTGATTTTTCCGGAAATTTTGATTCCACATTCTTGGATAAGAAAATGCTGTTATGTTCAAAGTTCAACTAACTCGTACCTAGAGTGATTCGATGTTTGTTAAGTCGTTCTTAAACACATTCGGATTTTTTTTGTCAAGTCGTTCTTGAAATCGTAAAGGTTTTTGTTAATTCGTACCTAAAGTCATTCGGATTTTGTTAAGTCGTACCAAGAATAATTCTATTTTATATATATTTTTGTTTTAAAACTCCTGGTATTGGTTTTAGAGCTCTGCTTCTTACAGGAACATCTAGCTTTTCTTTCGACATTAACGGAAGACCCACTCGTTGCTTTGCAACGAGCGTTGCTCTAGTTATTATTATTCTTTTTTTTCTTTTTCTGACTTTTTTGGAGCGTTATTTCTCAAAAACTATTAGACCGATTTGCACGAAATTTTCAGGACTGATTAAGCATCATCAGCGCTACATATTGTCAAATTTTCAAATGATGACGTCACTTCCGGTTTCAGATATTGACGATTTTGTAAATTTTTAAGGGTCATTTTGTCCACGCATCTCCTCCGAAACTAATCAAGATAGAAGCTTGAAATTTTTCCAGGATTGTAGATTAAAGTCTAAAGTTGTACCCCCCTGCTTCCAATTATTAAAATTGCGCAAGGCCTCGAAGCTCGCCTGAACCTGAAAATAAGGACCAAATATTTTCACAAAATTTTCGAACATTTTCTCAAATATCTTTTGATGTATAAATATTTTGTTTAAACATGTAATGCAAAAGTTGTTTCAATTTCCACGGGCTTTCATTTGATATCAAGAAAAAAGGGCTGGCCCCTCAAATTAGGGGCCAAAAGGGCTCTAAAGTCTTTTTGCAATAACTCTTTACGGAACAATAATTTGTTATCAATTATAGAAGCAAAAATGTTTATTGTACAGCTGTTTATCTATACAGTACCACACCTTAATCATATGTTACGTAATTAGGGGTTTCAAGGGGCCAGAAGTCCAAAACTTTGATCATTAATATCTAGAAAAGGAGAAATATTTTGAAAAGCATTGTAGAAGAAAAAATGCTTAAAATAATGTTCTCAACAATATGCTACCTAAAAAAAATTTGTTGATGGCCCCAGTAAGGAGTTTAAGGGTCGGCCCCTAAAACACATTAGTTCAGATATCTCTAGAACGGTTAACAATTCGTGAACAGTTGTTGAACAAAATATGTTTATATTTGCGAGACCTTTCATTTGATATCAAGAAAAAAGGGCTGGCCCCTCAAATTAGGGGCCAGGAGGGCTACAAAGTCTTTTAATAATAACTTTTTACTGAAAAATAATTTGCTATATATTATAGAAGCAAAAATATTTTTTGTACAGTTATTTATCTATACAGTACCATACCTAAGTCATATATTACGTAATTAGGGGTTTCAAGGGGCCAGAAGACCAAAACTCTGATCAGTAATAGCTAGAAAAGGAGAAATATTTTGAAAATCATTGTAGAAGAAAAGTTGCTCAAAATAATGTTTTTAATAATATAATACCTAAAACTTTTTTGTTGGTGGCCCCAGTAAGGAGTTTAAGGGTCGGCCCCTAAAACATAGTTGTTCAGATATCTTTAGAACGGTTAACAATTCGTGAACAGTTGTTGAACAAAATATGTTTATATTTGCGAGACCTTTCATTTGATATCAAAAAAAGGGGCTGACCCCTCAAATTAGGGGCCAGGAGGGCTACAAAGTCTTTAAATAATAACTTTTTACTGAAAAATAATTTGTAAATAACTATAGAAGCAAAAATGCTCAACTCATAAGGCTTAATTTTAATCTGAAATCCGTTTTAAAATCGGCCGATGCATTACAGAGATATAGGGGTTTAAAAAATTGATTTTTCCGGAAATTTTGATTCCACATTCTTGGTTTAGAAAATGGTGTTATGTTCAAAGTTAAATTAACTCGTACCTAAAATAATTCGATGATTGTTAAATGTACTTAAACACATTCGGATTTTTATTTGCAAAGTCGTTCTTGATATTGATAAGGTTTTTGTTAATTCGTACCTTGAATCATTCGGATTTTGTTAACTCGTACCAAGAATAATTCGATTTTTTTTTTTAGTTTTTCATGTATATTGGTTTAAGAATTCTGCTTCTTACAGGAATTACTAGCTTTACTTTCGACATTAACGGAAGACCCACTCGTTGCTTTGCAACGAGCTTTGCTCTAGTTATTATTATTTTTTTTCTTTTTCTTTTTTTTCTGACTCCTTTTCGGCTTCATAACTCAAAAAGTTTTCAACCGATTTAAATGAAACTTTCAGAGATTATGTGCAACTATTTTGCCTAGAAGATTTTAAAGTTTCGATGACAACGTCACTTCCGTTGTTACGTTACGTCGTTTTTAAAATTTAAAAAAAGTCATTTTGTCCAGGGGATTTCTCAAAAACGTTATAAGATAGAGTCTTGAAATTTTCTGCTGTTATGAATTTATTAATTTACCTGTGCAATAAGGGTGGAAATGGAAATTCGTTACTTCCGGTCGAAACCGGAAGTGAATCAAATTTTTCGAAAAATTGAATTTTTTTATCAAATCAAAAACGTATACGTGATTTGTAAAGCTTTTCAATCTGAATCTAACACTGAAAGCCGTTTTAAAATCGGACGATGCATTACAGAGATATTTGGGTTTAAAAATTGATTTTTCCGGAAATTTTAATTCCGCATTCTTGGTTTAAAAAATAGCGTTAAGTTCAAAGTGAAATTAACTCGTACCAAAAATAATTCGATAATTGTTAAGTCGTACTTAAACACATTCGGATTTTTTTTGTTAAGTCGTTCTTGAAATTGTAAAGGTATTTGTCAATTCGTACTTAAAATCATTCGGAGTTTGTTAAGTCGTACCAAGAATGATTCGATTTTTTAATTTTTTTTTGTTTAAGTATCTCCTGTTATTAATTTAAGAAATCTTATTCTTACAGGAACTTCAAGCTTTACTTTCTGACATTAACGGAATACCCACTCGTTGCTTTGCAACGAGCTTTGCTCTAGTTTTTTTTTTTCTTCCTAGACGCGAACTTTGAGGCTTCATATCTTGCTCATTTCTGAACGGTTTTTGCTCAAATTTTCAGGGCTTATAGACTTTACAAAACACTATCTAAACCATTTCATAAATTTTAAAAATCCTCTTCCGTTAACGAGTTATTCCCCTTTTTAAAAAATTTAGGGCCTTTCGTTTCCAGACAAAGGCTTCGAGACTATGATAGCAGGGAATGGGAATCCAACGAATTTGAATAACAGAGACATTGAAGTTTTGCACATCGGTTTTTGTTTTTGGATTACTTTCTTTATTTAGAAAAAGGTAGGGGGTCAAAAAACAGGGTTCCAAAAAGTGCGAAAATTTAGACATATTTTCCTTTGTATCTTTTAAACGAAAAATATTTTGTTAAGACATGTAGAATGAAAGTTGTGCAGAATGTCAAGGACTTTGATTTGACACCAATAAAAAAGGGCTGGCCCCTTAAATTAAGGGCCAAGGGCCCTTGAAAGTTTTTGCTAAATAACTAAAAAACGGCTAGGATTTTGATATAGCTGTCGCTGGAAAAGTTGTTTGTTGAGATCCTATAAATGTCGTTACAATGTTATTTTGTTGGTGAGTTGTGTAGTATGAGTGTAAAAAGCTTTACATGTTAACATGTACCTGTGTTTATTTGGCAAGTTAACGAAAGTCATTGTGCGTACAACTGACATTAAGTTACGACAGACAGTATGCCTGTTTAAAAAGGAGGCTTTAATTCATAAGAAAAACATAATTTTTTTAGGATACATGCTTTTATGTGAGGAGTTTAAGTCATCTTCGTAAATTCTGCACAATCCTAAAAAAACGAGAAACAGAAAATATAAACATTCTTTTTCTTTTCTAATAAATCACACAAACTACCGGAAAAAATAAATCTATGTGATACATTTTAGTTATCATGCTGCGTGCATTTAAAATATATCTGGAATCAGAGCTGTGTGTGTGAACCATTACGTAAGTTATCCATCGCTTGCGGCCGAGAAAGTCGGTCGCCATGGTCGCGGCTGGACTACCTAGCGGTCAGCGGTTATCTAATACACCGGAGTCACGTCTCTCAATTTATGAGTTCATTTAGCCGAAAACAAGAATTGTTTTAATTTTGATCACACATAGACGTTTATTCTTCTCAAATTGAATTAAATGATAGAGTGTCAATTAAGAAAACGTTCTGTAAATTAATAAAAGAAATGTCATTCTCAATCGGAAGTAATATCAGGCATAGATCAATTGTGGGTTTTAAGTAAAAAAAAAAAACAACTTCTATTTGGTAGATTTTAGTCATTATTATACTGCAAACATTTCAAATCTTCCTGGGTTCTGAGCTGTGTGTGTTGTAACTTTACGTAACCTATTCCTCGCCCGCGGCCGAGGAGATCGGCCGCGGGCTCCTCGGCCGCGGGTGCACTACCAAGCGGTCAGCGGTTATCTAATACACCAGATTCGCGTCTTTCATGTACTTGTTTTGAGTTTATATAGCCGCAAATACAGGAACTGTTTTAATTTTAAGTTATTGATGTTTTATTTAAAATGTAAGTTAAGAAGTCATTCTGAAAATTATAAAATCCGATATTATTCCTAATCCAAAACATCGTCAGACATAAATCAATGGTGGGTTTGTACAAGAACTGTACTAATAATGTTTTAGATCAACAACAAAAAACCACAAAGATTACCCCTTTAAATGATGATCATCCCTCGCACGCTCGCACATGGCCGAGAAGATCGCGCGAGAGGGGACATCTACATGTACCTTATCACACGTGTATGTTTATTGATATTTTGTACGAACACAAAACTATTTGTTTATTTTATTTTCATTTATATTGGTTTTAGATGAAAGATTAATTTATCTCCCTTATTCAGTTGATTTAGCGTTGATTTAAACGTTAGGGCGAAAAATCTTATAAAAACCTCTCATTAATTGAATAAAAGTAATCTATCAATTCGATTCTAAATATGCAAGGCCGATTGTATAAATAAAAGATTAAATATAATGAAATTCCGAGATATTTACCGGCATATGTAAAATTGATATGTGTTTAACTTACATGTAAGATTAATATACTGCATCGTCGGAACCCACGGGTTTTCTATCCGTTACACTGATTTCAAGCACTGTAACTGATGGAAAACCCGTGGGGTCCGACGATGAATCGACTGTAGTTACTCATGATCATTTCCGTTAATTATTGCTTAGACTTTTTACAGACAATATTCAAACTTTGCCTGGCCAACGAGTCATATATGCACATTGATATATGTATATATACTGGTGTAAGAATTAATATTCGACCAACACAAAAATTAAATAGAGTTGTACCAAATTTTAAGAGGGTTGACATAGTAAAAAAAAATCATTAATTTTCGAAGCGTTCTAGGAAGTTTAAAAACAAAGTCATCTCTGTGCTGCTCCGCCCCCCCCCCCCCCGCCCCCCAGTGCTCGAGCTGAATTTTAAAAATTGGCGCACAAAAATCGAAAATTAATATGTGTCGAAAATCAATTTTTGGTGACTCCTTATTTGTTAACGTTCTTCCTAATGTGTTTCACTTTGCCATCTGTGTGTTTATTCGGCCAGTCTGCGTGTTAATTCAATCACCCCGTGCGACCGAAAAATAAGCACCGCCTTCAAATTTACCTGGTCAGTGTAACCCTTGTTAATCAACTAAATCGAGGCCCCCAGTTTGGATGTTAGAAAATGATTGGCATTTGTTTACTCGTCCTGTGTATACCATGCCCAGCGCTCGCGACGACGGTGTAATAAACTTTTTTCTTTTGATTTGATGCAAACCGTGACGATAAATCGCTATCTTTTAGCACTTTAAACAAAAGAAATATTAAAAGATATGAATTAAAAATTTACTGGTACTTGGTTATGTACCACATTAAATGCGCTGATCACCTATAGTCTGTCAAAATCATTTGGTGCCGATCATGTATCCATGAAAGACGTCGTTTATCAATAAAGATGTTTGTGAATAATTGAGAATAAATAATTAAATGAAATCAAATATTGCGTTCACGATGAATATCGTTAGTTATCACATTTCTTTGAGAAATTTCACGAGCTGAAACCGGAAGAGAAACAAGTACAGACAGTTCTGGTGCATGCGCAGCTGGTAGAATTATTGTGCACTTTTATTTAGCAGCTGATCGGAAAAGATTTACAAGCATTGGTTGCAAAGTAGCATTAGTATTTGAGTACGGTGGGGTGATTGTATAATTCACAAAACTTCAGGATATATTCTCAGTTAATCCCGACAGAAACTTGTTCAATCAAACGAAAGATTTTGCACATGTCGCACGCGGTTTTTCATGCGTTTATATTCATTTCAACGAAGAGCAATTTGTTTTATAAGTACATATACATGTAAATACGATATTCTTTTTAAATAAACGGAAAAAACTCTTTTGAGAGCACTTTAATACTCCGTGTATATAGACATGTATACACAAGCGAGCGTGTTTCCCTCGGGGTTTCACACCTCTTTCAATATAGGCTCCACCCCCACCTGAACTTACCTAAGGTAAACTGACCGGTTAAAACCCTCGGCCTTTAAGTGCACAAAACCCTGGACAAAGATAGCCATAGGTAATTTATGGATGCAGATCATCAATTGTTATGTAATTAAAATACACTTGGAAGTGAGCTATCACTGTAGTGGTCAATTGTTGAATATAAGTTAAAAGTTTTAAGTCCAAGATTTTAAATAATAATTATTTGTTCTCACGTTTAGAAGTTATGAAATACGTTATTCAATGCAGTCGGTCGCCATAGAAATCATCAGAGTACTGCAAGTGTTGACAGTTTCTTATTTCTTTAAAAGACCTTAGGACATATTTCACTTGACTTACAGACTAGCGACACAGTTGCCTCCCAAAAATGTATGCACTTCTCAAAGTTACAATTAAATGGTATAGATATGTGTTGTTAAACGGATTTTATTAATTGTTGCATGCGCGGATCTACAGGGGGGCGGGGGGTCCGGACCCCCCCCCCCCCCCCCTGAAAAATGAGAAGTTATTAAATTTACCTAGTGAAATTATCGCAAATACGACTCGGACCCCCCCCCCCGGAAAACACAAATATGTTTTGGAAAGGCGTCGGAAGCGGAAATATTAAGAGTGATATTGAAAAAAAATGCAGTTATAAGCATATTCGCACCCCCCCCCCTCCCCCACGGAATAGGCATATCATGAATCGGATTAGGCATATCATGAATATGGGAGAAAAAAATTTTGACAGGTACAATTTTTCAAGTTATAGTCATACTACGTTACCCCCCCCCCCTTGGGAAATAAGTTTTTTTTTTTTTTTTTTTTATTTTTGCTTGTCAACATTTCTGATGAATAGTGTAGCCCCCCCCCCCCCACGTTCAATTCGGATCCCCCCTGGAAAAATTTTCTGGATCCGCGCATGTGTTGTAAATTTTAAAGTTAGAGAAATCGTATTTTCTGGAGGTTTACATTATGTAGAACTCTTTTGTTTAAAAAACAAAAACAAATTGCTTTGACGTCACACCATCTCTTTTGGTTTGGTTTAAATATACAATGTACACAGTGCTCTGAACAAAACGCTGGTTTATGCCTTTCTGTTACTCAAGTAAAAAACTGAACAAAATTGATTACTTTTAGGTTCACACGTCACATGTTAATACATGTATGCATAAATATATGATTTTTATCAAATAAATGACATTGTATCTTTAAAAAATTCCAAAATATTATAACTAAAACATGTATATGTGACATGATAGAAATAATTGTAAACCAGAGGTCTCTCTTCCTGTCACACAAAAGTGACAAAAAGGATTTTTGATTCAGTTGGAGTTCTGCCCCCACCCCTGCCAACATTTTCTGAAATTTACATTTAGAAAATTAAATTTTAGGGTATTGACACCCCCACCCCCACACACTTTCTAGATGAGCGCTCAAGGCAAAAAAAAAATATTGGGATATTCAAAACAAAATCCTATTTGAAAAAAATGAAGTTAGAGATGCCTCACAACCCCTACCACTGCCGCGGATTATGATTTTGAAGATTTGTGAATTTCTTTTACTTGCTTGTGAAGATTTCAGATAAATATACTAACAATACTGAGGCCTGTATGGCCAAACATTATACGGATAGTTATCCCTACCACTGAGCACCTCAGTCTCGTATACTAATAGCGCACCCTCAGATGGGAGAAGGCATTATTGTTTATTTACAATTGGTGTTCTTTTAACACTGCACTTTACATAAACTATTCCATGTTTTAGCGGTAGAGGTTTAAGTATGAATATAGAGAATCAAAATGTTTATGAAACAAAACACTTTTTCCAAGTATCAGCGCAGTGTTTTTTGTGATTTTACACTATGATATAGGCATACCAGTAGTTTGAATCCTGTCATCAGTTGTACATACATGTAAACGTAATTATTGAGTTTCTGGTTGGAATAATTAAATACATGTACATATAAGACATGTGTTTTAAGTTATCATAAATTGATATAACCGTGAAATGAGTTAAAAGGAGAGTTTGTCTGGTAGGAAAATAATACTTTGAAAGTGAGCCTCGTTTTCTGAATTTACTATTATCATATTGACAATCCAGTTTAATGACAGCCCACCCTTTTCTCCTTACACTCAACGGGGTCGGATAGGTATCAATAAGAGGTCACCTTTCTATGACCTTTAAATTTGCATACAATCTAAATATATACCCCTCGCTTATTACAGACATGCCTTTATCTGTTTTATGAGAAGTGTAACTCTTCAATACTATGCAGTCTGGAGGTTGCAGTAATATATAGAAAATAGGCATGAATTAATTTTTCTATCTCCTTTTGAAGAGTTCAAATTGATTTTCTAAAGCCCTGATTGGTCAGAAGTTAAGGTAGTGTGAAGATGACCTCCTATCAATAACTGTCATACCCTGACAAGTGTAAGAAGAAGAGGGGTGGTTTTATTAAGACTGAATGACAATCCTTTCTTGACTTGCAATCTGATTAAAATTTCTATAGTCGCTATACGATGATTTGAAGAAACAACACTTGAGGTCACCTCCTGGGGAACTTTGCTTTGACCAATGAAATCGTCGGTTCCATTCCTCAGTAACATGATTTGGAAGTTATGCCAATACATTCTTTAGATTCCCTAAGGGCGTCTAATATCAACTTATGCTCCATCTCTTACTTGCTGATACCGAAAGATTCACGAACATGTGGCATCATTTCGTCGTACAACTCCATTTTTGTTTGTAACCCGAAATTACCGTTTCTAACACTTGCTCTGATTGCTAGAATAACTCATGTATATTTATAAACAAACGTTCAACAGAGGGTGATCTCAAGAGGGGTTTCTTCAGATCCTCTTGTAGCGAAAATAGAAAAACAAGGAGGGTATCAAGGATATGATTTTAATCAGATTGTCTCGACTTGAAGCTGTAACGGAAGACCTTCTCGTTGCTTGCAACGAGCTCGGCTCTAGTTAAAGTCTATTGTTTGTCCAACTTGAGGAAACCCCTGGAACTAACACAGAATATACAAGATATACACAACAGGTGTGTCGTGTGCCCAGCTGCACGTCAGGGTTTTTAAAGGCGTTGAAATCTTATGTACGAGATGATATCCCGCGCAAGCGCGGGGATTAACAATCATTCACATTAGTATAATACAATGCTCAATTAATACGTTGAACCAGATTTTTTTGTTCATTTTTCTATGTTCTGTGTCCGAATTTTTTCCTAATTGCTTTTCTTAAAATATTATATAAAATTGAAATAAAAAAGCAACTTCGTGGCTGGGAATTTAGAGGAGAGGACAGGAATGAAAATCTAAACTGAAATGGAGCATATACACATGAACATGTACATGGCCATAATTCTTTTTGTTGCAGCTGACTGGAAAAAAATTCGACTATTATCTTATTTCAAACCAGAATGTGGGTGTATAGTGCGTGGTATTTCTTTTTAGAACTTTGTTCTTTATGTCAATTTTCACTTATTATTGCCCAAAATAAGAATTTTATATAAAACACTGTCAACAAATTAATTTATAAGGTTAACTACCAATCTGTCGTGGTATAAAAAATGTATATATGTTATTTAAAAACGTGTACGCACTTTTCGCCAGTGTTAATTAGTCAACACCATTTTTTGGCATCCCGTTCTGTAAAGTTATTTCCATCAAAAATATAATCACGTCTATTGGCCAATTTTATTTATTAACTTTTTTGTATTAACCAGATGTCCGATCCAAGGTATCTGACGCAAAGCATGGTGACTCATCCTACATTCTCCGCCATGACGTTAATTAGTCAAACCGCGTTCTTGGTTACCCCGTTCTGGAAAGTTCTATTCATAAAACAAAAATCGCGCATTCAAGAAACGAATTGGTTCATTTCATTTATTCAACATTTGTCAAATCTCAATTCTTATGTATACCCGAAATAGGTTCACAGGATATATATTCACTCTTTACATAATCATTCAATATTATTTCATTGTAAGTATATTTTTTGATGCAAACTCCCACTGACTTGGATCCACCAAAGCGTGTCCACCACCTTACTCACATATTTGCTATTTCGGGCTGGTTTATCGAAAATGAAAGTAAATTTTAAATTTTTCTTACAATAATTACTTATCAGGTAAAATTCAATTATAGCTTACGGACATCAACTCACACGTGTTGAAATGCCAAAGGTGTGAGCAGTTACTCGGGTGCAGGCATTTCGAAGTTTATTGGCAAAATGACTTAATTTATAAGTATAGATGTGCGTGTATACGCTAAATCAAGTGAATGAAAGTTTTTTTACATTTGTAATTCATTCTCTAAGTATTATTTCCTAACTCTAGGTTTTAAAAATGTTACGTCTACAAATTAAAGATACATGTATGTAAGAGTAAAATCTAGAGCCTAATTAATTACTGTACCGGTGATTATAAATGGGGGTTGATTATTTAAATATATGTATAAGGATAAATATGTCACATACCCGGCCGGGTACATCATACAATTGTATTTACATATAATTTATATGTATACATCATTTGCAATTGCCACATGCAGTAAATACGTCACCGGTAATTGGTAATATTGTTTGTTATAGAATTGATAGTTTAAAAATCATGTAAACAATTAAATATTTAAACATATATCATTTAATTTGTTATTCTAAATCTGCTGTATATTTATAATAATCAATATTATTAAAATTATACGTGCTGGAACGGGGCCATGATCATGAAAACCGGGAAATTGCGTAGAACTAGTATCGTAATAGTTCAATGCATTTTTAAAAAATAGTTTCATATTCTTCCTTGCATTTCATTTAGTTATGAATTAGGTGGACGTATATCTACCCGGTTTAAATTTAATAACTAAGTAATGGAAAGCCTAACAGTTTCCATTCAGGTATAATATATATTTTTTTTCACTGCATGAAGACCAAGTACCGTATTTCATTCTAAATACATGCATGCACGTAATTTATAAATTGGATATTTGGTAACTGATTGTTACAAACTGAATGGAAGTCAAAATCTTTTATTAGCCACCAATTTATAGGATAAAAAACACATTAAAGATATAAGTTGCTGTTGCGCAGAGGGAGTGAGGTGATGCTAGTAAACGAAGGGTCCCGGGTTCTATCCTCGTCTTTTGAAATTTTATTTTCTGGAGCAAAAACCGTTTTTAATACCTTTTCTGTCATAAAGTTAATACATTTTGCTGGTAAATTAAGCACAATATTGAATCAATTTTTTTTAAATAGCTTAAAGGTGGCTTAAAGGTGGCTTAAAGAAGTTTGGACATTAAGGACCTATAAGTTGTCCTTAAAGGCGGTTTAAAGGTGGTTTAAATATAGTCTTTAAGCTGCCTTTAAGCACCTTTAAGCCATCTTTACGCTTTCTTTAAGCCCCCTTTAAACCACTTTTAAGCACCACATATAGCTTAAAGGTGGCTTAAAGATCGTCTTTAAGCTACCTTTAAGCACCTTTAAGCTATCTTTAAGGAGAACGTAAAGATGGTCATTCATCCTGTGCTAATTCTTTAAAAACGCAATTAATATAATGTGCCTTACAAACGAAGACAGTGTTGTTACTTGCCTTATCAGCAAATTGTAAATTATGGGTTGCAATTAAGTATTTTAAAAAAGAGCATTTACTAGAAATATCTAGTTGAGAAAAAATATACTGTGCAGCTTAGTCAAAAATACGTTGTTTGACAACAATGAGATCTGCAGCTGTTATTTTTTTCCCCCCACAATTCAAACATACCCAGATTGCATAAAGAATCATTAACATGATACAACCAGTTTTTTGCATTATGTTTTTCGACACAGTTATATAGTATATTATAGCAATGTTGAATAATACAATTATTATGGTACAGTATTTTTTTCCATAACTTAACTATATTGAACATTCTTTGGTACTGCAAAGGAAAGCGTCCTTATTCAGAATAAACTGCTACATTACAAGTTGACCTTTTAACCCCCAAGATATGTTTACAAAAATCAAGATGAAGTATCTCAATATTAGGTGCTTTGATTGAACCCCATACCTCAGAGGCATAGTTAATGACACTGCCAACAAAACAATCAAACAATGATAGCAAAGTATTATGATTAAAAAACATGTTTCTAATATTTTTTCTATACAAATAATGCCTTTTTACCTTGCTCAGCAAGTTGTTTCTCGGCTCTCGAGAATTTTTTTATTGTAGTAAAAAATAATGCCTAGATTTGCAAATTGATCTACAATTTCAAGTGGTTTGCCATAAATAAATTATTTTTCACAGTCTTTTACCCTTCCACCTTTTCTAAAAACAACAATCTTTGACTTGTCAACATTAATGTGCAATTTCCATGTGCTACAAAAATATGTTTATTGATCCAACAAAGATTGAAGACCAGCAATTGTCTCTGAAAAAAAAATCACCATATCATCAGCATACATAAGAAGGAAAAGATTCAGTGATAAAATTTCAAATGGTACACATCCAGAATTTAAAAAAATTAATTTCAAAATCCTTAACATACACATTGAATAAAATGGGTGAAAGTACTTCACCTAACATTAAACCAAGTTTGCTATTGAAAAAAAATCACTCAAAAATCCATCAGAAGTCACACATGCTTTAACATTTTTATATAACCCTTTTACAACACGTAGAAGTTTCCTTGGATACCAATTTTTGACAATTTCATCTAAAGTTTAGACCTATGAACAGAGTTAAATGCTTTTTTTTAAATCAATAAAGGCACAGTAAAGTCTTTTGTTTTTTGCCAACGATGAAGTAATTACAGTATATAAAGCAAAACTTGCATCACTTGTTCCACATTTAGATTTAAAACCAAATTGTGCATCAGTCACGACATTATGTTGAGAACGATTAAGGAAAGAAAAATATGTAATTAAATTAACACACTTGTCTACGGATTAGTTTTTAGATACATGTAGATGTATATTCAGTACTTACGTAAATTTTCGGCAGGTATTTTGAAACTCCGTTGATGAAAGCATTTTGCGCCAAAATTGCATTCTTATAATCTTAGTTCTATAATTTTAAATGAAATTATTTTTTTTTATTAAGAACACTCATATGTATCCAGAACCCGTATTCTTAAGTTTGTTTTAGAATTTAAAACTTTAAAAAAGACTATTGTCACTAATATGAATATATATATACATGTACATTCATTTTACCGGCAAATCACAGGCGCGGATAAAGAAACGCTTTTCTAAGGATGATAAATTTAGATTGTTATTGTTAAGCAAACAACTTGGGCAATGCATGCAAGGTTTGCGTAAAGAATTTATGAACGGGTTGAACTAAATGAAATACAAAGTTCATATGTCATTGTCTTCCTATCTAAAGATATATTTCGGTTTCTGTGTTGATGTGGCGATGGTTCTAATGTCGTGCTTTCCTTATCCGAATAAACAAATTAATTTAATCATAACTCTTTAGTTCGACACACGGATGAACTAATTTGACGTGAAAATAGTTCTCACAACGATGTTTTTACGAACAGATATCTTTTAATAATTTTTGTTTTAAAAATCCCAATAGGCGCTTAAAACTTTATTTATTATATTTTAATATATATATATATATATATATATATATATATATATATATATATATATATATATATATATATATATATATATATATATATTCACTATATGTAATCAAAATAAAGATGTCGACGCCGAACATTTATTATTGCCATTTTAATCAAATATTTTACAATGTCTATGCCTGTTGTGCGTCAAATAATACTTAGTAGCGGATTGTACTAGCGATGGGTCTATCAAATATAAGATTATAAATAATATCTACGATTTTTTTGTCCCGATGGAAAGGGGGAGGGGGGCAGGGAAAAAAGCGAAAAGCAAAGTGAACACATATGATACATAGATGTAATATAATATTCTTGGTTGAATCTAGACATATTTTATCCATTATTTAAAACATTATTTATGTAAATGTTGCCCCATCTCAAAGATAACTGGTAACAAAATGCTAGTTTGACCAACACTAAAGAGCTTTTTAAAAAATTACGTTTTGAAATGTGAAAATTTAACTGAGGAATGAACAGTCTTCTGTTATTTTTTTTCTAATTTAAATGCAGCTTTAATTTATTAATCATAATTTATATCAACCTATACAATTCTCTCTTATGTCACTACATTTTTATACTTTTTATACACTGTAGAAAAAATATAATTGACAATTTAATAAATAAATTACCAAGTTTAAATAATGTATTATAATATCTTTTAATTTTTTTTTTGGCGAGTAGAATTTGGATGGGAACACCGCATTGATTGGGGGGGGGGGGGCATGTCATAATCACATCAAACGATACTGAGAGACCATTTTTCAGGTAAAAAAAAACAGTGTGTGTACAATATATTTCCAACACCTCTGTTTTTAGAATAATTAAGCCCTTTTTAACGGACACCAGATATTCACACCTTTTGTTTTAAAACTGGACAACACCGGATGTGTCAATATATTTGCAACATCTGTTATTTTAAAACAATGAAGCCAATGTCGACAGACACGTGAGAATTGCACCATTTTAAATCACAGACATTTTAATTATTCTCAAATTTATTGATTTTTAGCGCCTTTTCGTTCAGTTCTAAACTAGTAAATTTTCATATTATATTTATATATATATAGTCACTGCAAATATAAATAATTTATAATTTAAAAACATTTTTAATGATTTAATCTGCATGTTCTTAAGGATGACGTTTATTCAGAATGAAAAAAAATTCCACTGATGATAATGAAAACCCATCTATTGTATGTTATAGACCTTTGATTGTAGTGTTATTTTTCACTTTCAAAAAAGTAGGTCAATGACCTACTTTTTTAGTTAATGGCCATTGAATATATTTTGAAAAATCAAGAAAATTCCAAATAAATTTTACACTACGATTGAGAATTTCTTAATTGTGAAAATGTTAGAAATAATTTAACACTTTAGAAAATGAAATACAGTTTATGAATGGTAGTGGCACTAAATAGATATAAAGCATTAAAATTTCAGCTACAATTTTTAAAAATATTCCAGCCCGAATTTCCTTTATCAGATTTTAAATCCCTACCCATTTTTGATCCAATTTTACAAAAAAGTGAATGATGGTAACATAAAAACATTTATATTATTAAACTACTTATATTGACCTTATTCTGTTGGCATAAAATTTATATGAGGTCAATGATCAAAATTTTGAGAGATGGTGTCTTTTATCGTTTTTAAGCATTTTTCAATATTTTTGCAATTCGTGCCATACGATAATTTTAATGAATAAGTGAGGTAAACCCAACAGAAAATATGCAAAATTATAAAGACTAAAATATAAAATCTCAACTTTTAATATTAGAGTGCTACCAAAAATGTTTGAACGGAAAACAAAATCTGCAAAATTTAGTCCGAATAGTAGAAATTAGTAGAAATATTGAATGTTATGTCAATAATAATTCATTTCATAAATACTTTTTGTGTTTAGAACAAATTTTACTCATGACATTGAACTTTTTAACAAACCGAATTTGAGAACTCAAACCCTGAGTAAACAACATCCTTAAAAGGTAAGTACATTATCATTAACTTGAACAATCATAATAAATACCCTCCCAAAAAAGGGGGAATAAACCAAAATTACGAAAAAAAATTACTGAAAATAAAAGTGTATATGTCTTGAAAGTGAAGCATTATCAAAACTTAATGATTGTAAAAATCACTCCTTCTATAGGGAAGATATCTAAATTTTTAAATATTCGTTGTCTAAAAAAAGACTGTTTAAAATGCAAGCGTTGTGAAATGTTTAGATAAAATGAGAAAATCTACACGATGCACGTTACGGAATTGTTGCCTTATAAATCACTCTGATTGAAATTTTATGAGGTTTTCTCTTAGATAAGATATCAAGTTACCAACTAAACATAAACTGTTATAATAATCAGATTGTTTTAGTTATTTTACACACAGAGGAATTAATTATATAACACTTACCTGATAGTCTTCATTTTTTTCTTTTACCTGTCACGGGTCTCAGCAGAGGTCAAAGTGTAAGCGTGTGTCTACCTGCGGCAAGGTGCAATAAGCAGCACGTTCTCTATTGGATGATACATTCACGTGATCATTTGAAAATTAATTTACATGGGCATGAATAGCCTGTGAGACTCGATTCTATATGCTAAATGGGGAATGACATTTCGCATAAGAATAACTATTGATTTTAACTTTTTCTTTTAATTTTTTAAAATTTATCTTAATAAAAAAAAAGACATTATAAAGCCAACAAATGGTAAAGTGTACTTTTGTCAGGGCGGATATAATGTTATGCTCTTATTGATTAGAGTTATTGGCGGGTGTTTAGTGACGGCGGACATAATGGTGAGTTTTGTTTAGATAGACTGATATTTCGAAACACCGGACTATAAATGACGATTAACAAATAATGATGATGAAATTTATCAGGTGCCGGACATAACGTGACGTTTTTTTTTTAAAAACTGGCGGACATTTCGTGATGGCGGATATAACATGACATTTTTTTTTTAAAAAGTGCCGGACATTTCGTGGTGGCGGACATAACGTGATGATTTAAAAAAAAAAGTGACGGACATTTCGTGATGGCGGACATAACGTGACGATTTTTTCGAAAAGGTGGCGGACATATCGTGACGGCGGACATAACGTGACTCAACATTCATGTAATAGATACTGTCTTTTGCATTAAGCTTCACAAAGCTTGTAAGTGCGTTATTTACATACCAATTCTTGATGATTAATAACACTTTTACAAAAATTGAATAAACGTAATGCAACGATATAATCTTTATACAGGGATTTTAATTTATAATCAAACCATGGTTTATCACTTGTAGATAGAAATAATGCATGTACATTATTTTGCTTTGTTTGTTTTCTTCTAATGCTAGTAGTATTAAATATCTTGATTTCAAAATATGGATCTAAAATTTTATGAAACACTTCATTAAATGTCCTAATACAAAATTCCATGTTTGTTTGAGATTAAATATCTTCAATATTAATACAATCTTTCAATTTGTGTTGGTTTAAGATTATCATAATAGATTCCATGCATGCTCCGATGTGTTCCTCTTTCCATGATGAGTGTTGAGTGAGTGTATTCGTGCGAGTCCGCTGACTTTTGGCATGGGTAATTGTTTATACTTATGTGCAGTTCAATGTGTAGTGGTGCATGGTCAGAAAAAGCATTTAAATTGCAGACGATAAATTTATCAAAATAATTAAACATATGTACAGGCGATAGTAAATAAACAATTGTACTGAGTCCACGTGACCCATTGAAAGAAAAATCATTTGCGTGACCGACTTTATGTCTTCCATTCACAATGCGAAGACCCGTGGTCTTACATAATGACAATAGTTTTGTACCGTATTCATTATG
Source organism: Magallana ariakensis (assembly GCA_020458035.1). Taxonomy (NCBI): domain Eukaryota; kingdom Metazoa; phylum Mollusca; class Bivalvia; order Ostreida; family Ostreidae; genus Magallana; species Magallana ariakensis. Next base: position 8,902,148 of record CM035819.1, on the reverse strand, counting down.
CCCAGTGTCAGGGTTCATTCTTACAGGTAACTTGCTAATATCTGTTTATGTGAACATATCATCTAAAACATCATCATATAATGAGTCATTTTCAATAAAGTCTGGCAATGACTGCGTTCTACTATTAAAGTCTCCAAAAACGATTCGCAGGGGGTAAATATGTAAATGCACATTAAACATCGCATTCATCAACACAAAGAGATTTGTCAATTTTGAACCAGATAATCATATCATATAGAGAATCAATAACGGACACATATTTATAATATATATCTTTTATCAAAACAATTGTTCCTCCTCCTAGGACGGATCTAGAATTTCTGTGAAAAATGTATGTTTTATAGCCTTCCACATCCACGGAGTAGTCTTTACGATCCAACATTCTGATAGGCGTATAATGTCATATGTACACAGGTAGCACTTTAACTGTCCCCACTTGTTCTCAAAACCACCATTAATGTTCCATCCAATAATTTTGAGGGAATTTTCATTCTCCGGACCTCCTTACCTCGACTGGGATCCCTTACGATTTGGCAATGACATTGCTCCCTGGTCCTGTCTGTAGAGTCGTCCATCAATGAAAAGTTTGTCTTTAGGGGTGTTGTTTACTCAGGGTTTGAGTTTTCAAATTCGGATTGTTATAAAGTTCAATGTCATGAGTAAAATTTGTTCTATACACAAAGAGCATTTATGAAATGAATTATTATTGACATGACATTCGATTTTTCTACTATATTATGGAATAAGACTCAAACAAAAATTGACTTTTAGCCAAACAGAGGAAATTCGGACTAAATTTAGCAGATTTTGTTTTCCACTCAAACATTTTTGGCAGTACTCTAATAATAAAAGTTTTTTATATTTTAGTCTTTATGATTTTGCATATTTTTATGTTTGGTTTACCTCACTTATTCATTAGAATTATCGTATAGCACGAATTACAAAAATATTGAAAAATGCTTAAAAACGATAAAAGACACAATATCTCAAAATTTTGATCGTTGACCTCATATGAATTTATGCCAACAGAATAAGCTTTAAGGTCAATATAAATAGTTTAATACTATAAATGTTTTTGTGTTATCATCATTAATTTTTTTGTAAAATTTGATAAAAAATGGGTAGGGATTTAAAAACTGATAGAGGAAATTCGGACTAAATGTTTTTAAAAAATGTTGCTGAAAATTTTAATGCTTTATATCTATTTGGTGCCACAACCATTCATACACTGTATTTCATTTTTTAAAGTGCTTAATTATTTCTAATATTTCACAATTAAGAAATTCTCAATTGTAGTATTTTTTAAAATATATTCAATGGCCATTAACTCAAAAAGTAGGTCATTGCCCTACTTTTTTGAAAGTGAAAAATAACACTACAATCAAAGGTCTATAACATACAATAGATGGGTTTTCATTATCATCAGTGGAATTTTTTTTCATTCTGAGTAAACGCCATCCTTAACAAAAACTGTTTTTCTATTGTTGGCCTTTGCTTGCCTCAGCACAGGAAGTAGTTGTTTTCTTCTGTCTCGGATTTCTCTAGGAAATTGCTCGGAAATGGAGAGATCTGTGTTTTTCAACTTAAACGCACTCTTACGCACAAGTTCTCGCTCGGAAAATCTGGTGAATTTCACAACAATTGGGCGGATCTTTCCACTCTCTCTCTCTTGCCTATCCTGTGCGCTCTATCAATGCTGATGTCTTCCATAATTTTCAGGTCAGATGAACATATATCTTGGATAATTCGGACACAGTCCTCGGTTTCCCTGTTTTAAGCTTCCTTGATATTGTAGAAAAGTAGGTTATCCCTCATCGATCTGCACTGATAACCGAGATTTTCCTCTTTCATTTGTGTGTTTAGTTTAATGGAATCCTCAAGTTCTATTTTTAGCCTGTTCATAACACAGCTGTTTCCCTCAGTTTTTTGCTTGTTTTCTTCTACTGTCTTAGAAAGAAATTCTTGGCTTTTCTCCACTTCACCAACTCTCGAACATAGTGCTTCCACTTCTCTTTGCATGGTACTTACTGAAGATTGGATCGCATCAAGTTTTTCAAGATGGCGAGAGATTCCGTCTAACCTACTAAATATATCTAATGCCCACTGAGGTGGAACGCCTGTACTTTGTGACGGAATGTTATTGTTAGGAATTTTCGATTGAATAATCGGTTGACAGTTTTGTTTCATGTTTTGTTGCATATGAGTAGAGTTCGTATTTGCATAGAATTGTGGATCCACTGGATAGTAATGTTGATGTTGTGACGGGACAGGACTATTGCATGGATGTTAAAATAGGCTAGGAGCAGGGTCTGTCATGTTTGACGCCATATTGTCTTCCTGACCTCCCTTTTTGAATTTGTTTCGTTTTTTCTTCTTTGGTGGTTTTGCTGGGGACACAGAACTCATTCTATTGAAGCCGGACAGCGTAGTGAACCCCACACAACATTTTTAAATAAAAACTCACTGAGTAAAACAAAATTTACAAAAAATCGCTCTCTCTTTTCTCCCACCTCTCCCTACCTGAACGCATGCGGTTAAATGAAGCAAGATAGATAGTAAAACAGTGTTTTGTGGTAAAAACAGACCGTCCGGATCCGGAACGCTGAATTCCGGATAAATGACAAAATAACGTTTTGTTAGGAACAAAATCTGTTCCCAAATAAAATCGTTCGTAAACTGAAGCGTCCGGTTATTTGGCGTCCGCATATCTGAGGCCCCACTGTATTTCAAATGATTTAAAAAACAAATTAGTATTAAATGAAACATTTGATAGCTAATGAATAATTTAAATTTGTTAATTAAAGTGTATGTTCTTTCGTAGAAATCAATCAAGCGTAATCATTGCTTTTATTAAATCTGTTTGAGATCTAGAGATTTCAAAATTCTGTAGGTCCGTTTAAAACATCGGGCTCTCACTGTGAGAGCCATAGCTAGGATCAATTTCATAGTCATATTGATTATTGACTTAATGTGACTGAGTACATTCGGTAAGAAAACATTGTTACACTAGTTGATTAGTTGAGTGTTATATAGTAACATATATTTATTAAATAAAACATTAATTTTGTTATAATATTGATAGTTGTACAGTACTATTTATTTTGACTTTTCGATTATAATCTCAATTTATTTTTTTTGTCTTACAACCTTAATACTCAACAATCGAAGAAGAGCGATATTTTAAGATTTATTTTAATTTTTTTTTATATTGAATTCTAATGTAAACATAGTTTAATTCAATTAATTCTGGTCATAGCTGGTCAATCGAACTAGTTCTATCATTATTAAATATATTTTTTTATGTAAACATTAGTTAACTTGTTAATGGGGATATTCATGGTATATATCACAGTGCAAAATTGACTGTTTTATAATTATCTTTATTTCGGACTTTACTTTTCAACTACAATATTGATTTTGTCATATATTCTAAGAATTTAATGTTTACTTAGTATATTAGCCATTGACACCTGGCATACTCTACATTTGATTGTAATTACAAATCAAACAGATGTTTCTCCGCGGAACTGCTAATCTCTTGAAACAACATTGTGTAATTATACGCCTTTCATGTCCTGGCCATCAAAGACTCATAGAGTTTATTTAATTACCTAATACCTGTGAATCTTTCACTCAATTCATTTGATGTCATCACTTGTCCCTTTTACTCATGGTTTAGATTCTTATATATACTGAATCATATTTGTCAATCTTCAGTTCGGAGGCCAGACGCATTACCGGCCACTTCCGTCTGTGTCCCTTATTTGTTTATTAATGTTAATCTTTTAAACTCGATTGATTATAAATACGGAATCCTTCATCACTTGGTTCTATTTCTCTGGAATTGCATATTGGTGGACTTACGGGAATACGGCATACCTAACCTTCGTTTTTATCTTACGGCCCGCAGTGCGCCTCAACCTTATTTCTTGTACCCTCTACGCCAACATTCCCTCACCCCGTTTGTACTGCACACGACGGATGCAGTTCCAGAAGAATTCCTTAGCACCGTACAAATCTACGCGGTCACATATACATGTTGGCGTTTGTTCTCATGAAATTTGTTCTATTTTTTCTTTCAAGTCTTATAATTACACTTCTCCTTTTTAAATTACAATTCAGACCAATTGGTTACATTTAATTTTGATAAAAACAATCAGATTGAAAATGTCAACAAATATAGAAACCTAACAATGAGAATGTTGAGGTAAAACATCATCAATGATTTAACACCTCAATGCACGAGTGTGAAAAAACACCATGAAAACACTTAAACAAAGGAATGACAATGAATAAAGACTTAGTAAAAATATAAAATGCACATATATTTGCCAAAAAAACAATTTCTGTTTTTGTTTACGGATCAGTTGGTGTTGTGTTTTTGTAAAATGACATATTAATCTAGAGAAATGATGATAAAGTACACGTTTTCTCACAATATACCCTTGTACTAAACTTAATATTTAAATTACTCGAAACTGTCTAGGGTTAAACGTGTGTATTATTTTATTAATGACAAAATGCCCAATACATCTAAATCACGTCCGGCCATCTTCACGGCAGAACTCAAACTGAAAGTCTCTTAAACTTTAAGCATTTTACTCAAATACTCGGTTAAGACAATGACGGAATTATTACATTCTTCCACGTTGACTCTTTGGTGGGAGAAATGAAATATTGAGCAAAACATACAACACCGATCACTGTTAAGCTTTGTAAACGACATTTCGGGGGTTTCAAACAAATAAATAAATTATCAAAGAGTTGGAAATACGGAAAAACAAATTGATTTTTTTTTCAACATCTTTACAATGGGACAAATTGAATGAAACCAAGGCATGCATTTTTACATTAAAGCTGGTCTATTTACAAACAGTATTTGATGCCCTTAAAATTTTCGAGATTTTAAACTATTGCATAATACTATATATTATCAATTAATATATATTAATATATTTTTGTTCTTGATGCAATAAATAACACTATGCGATTAAACATTAAGTATTCATTATAATTGATTTTAATTTACAATGTTCGTTTAGGTGTTTAACTGTGTTTTTGAAAAGTGAATTTAGTATTTTTTAAAACAATTACATATTAATTTGTTTTGTAATTTTCTTCTAACAAAACGTTTTCTGATACTAATTGAACATTTAAAAATATAACAAACAAACGGTTAATGAATAGTGGGATGATTCTTCATTTTGTAGCCTTGTTTATGGTGTATTAATAGAATCCCGTTGAATAACTCTTTTATAAACCACCATGTCAAGCCTTCTAAAAAGCAGTGAAATTTGCTCAAACGTTTTCCATTTTGTCTCTGGAACTCTTCTGTGTATGAAGTTTAAGAAAATAATCAACAGAACCACAAACGGAAGGCAGGAGTATTGATGGATTGCCAGCTCCTGAAAATGTAAGCATTCAATTTGTACACAGTAAATAAATATTACTTATACATGTTGGAAAAATATTAGTTCAACAAAATTTTTAAACAATAATTTTGTTAGCGATTGTGACTCATGTCTATCAAAGATGAAAAAAAAAATGTCAACAGAAAGAACACGGGTCGTGCATACAATCGTATTGACATTGTAATTTACGATCATGCATAATCCCATTCTTCCCATACACACGTTTAAAATTAAAAACACAACAATGTAAAATACTGTCATCTAATAAAACTAGTCCAACTGTAAAGTTAGAGAACCAGTTTACCATGGTGGACACGGAAATTGCCGCTGATCGCGGACCTTGCGAAAAGATCTCAGCGACCATAAACCATCGTAAAGATCCTGAAGTAGGAATGAGATACCAATTCATTGATAAATGACTGCAATGTTATAGTTTATCTTCATCGATAATCAAACTAATATCAATCATTTCAATACGACATTACTAAAGAAATGTCAGTATGATTTGATTTTGAATTGATAATTATATATATATATGCAAATAATGACAAAATGTGAGGAAAAATGAAAACAGAGATGAAAATGAAATACCAAACTACACTTTGCAAAAAGTAAATTAAAATGTTTTTATTTGTGGTGTCGCCCAAAAGATCAAAAAGTAGAGAAAACAACATTTATATTAATATGCTATCAAATATTTTGTAATGCGATAAAATCTGTTTGCAATTGGTTTCACTTTTCTCTTTTATTTAATCGGTAGCATTATTCTCGGACAGTTAGAATAAAATATAGAACTTGATTTTTAGAGGGCATTGTAGCAACCTCTAATGATACACCTTCCATTTCAGATTTATATCATTAGCAGTCAAAAAATCGTAACCTCTAATGATATTGAAAAAAATGTAAAATAAGTACTACCTTGACCACTAATGATATACATTTGCACCTATTTTTAATTGCATTAGTGGATTGATTTGCAACCTTTAATGATATAATATGATATAATCTAATAGAATATTAGGCGGTGCAAAAATGAACAGTGGTCATATTTTTGTTAGACAAGTCGCGATCAGTGATTATTTTATTAATTCAACTTAACAATAACTTTTCTTAAACTTGCCAGATAAACTATTTTAAATGATGAATAATTATCCACTGATCTCGACTTGACAGAAAAAAATATTGTGTTCAATACAGATACAAACACTAAACAGAATTTTTTTCGTGGGTGTGTTTAGGGAGTATTGGAAATTTATGCCGCATTTGCCAGTGTAAATAAGAATATTGACCCCCGGTCATTATTCTGCGTCGAAAAAATGACCCCGATCATTTTTCTACGGTTTTTTTTTCTGCTATACACCGGCTTTCTGCATATGCATAGTCCTAAACGGATCCTTGTTACTTTTGAGCCATAAATTTCCTGAACAAGATTTAAACTCCAAAAAATCGCCACCTACCCTTACCCCTGAGCATGATCTTCTGCTTAAAGCAAAATAAACTGCAATTTTTCTATAAATTTGTAGTAGTTTACAACTTCAGTGATAAAATCAATTATGGTTTATAAAATACTGTTGTAAAGATTCTGTGAGGCAAGCCATTTAGACTTGTATTAAAGCAAATTTACACTGTCGGCATTCTGACAAAACTTAAGTTGCAATATCTTCACATGAATATTTAATTATGCAGAATGTTTTTTTTACTATAAAAAGGAACGATTTGTTTCAAACTTCTTAATTATAAATATTTTATTAAATGCAGGATTATCATATAATAGCACTTTACCACAGCAACATAAATATGGAATACCGAAAATACCGGTTTTCAAGCTAATAAAAAAAAAACAACAGACATAAATGCAAAACGAACATAAATCATCATAAAACTAGGATCGCACAAAAATTAACATGTGGCGTTTTGGGAAGCAATATGGGTGGTACCTGTTTCACTTACTTATTTCAAAATTTTGATTGGCATATAAATACATTTGGTATTCAAAAAGATCAGTTTTAAGACTATTATTTTTGCATTTATGGTCGTTTATTATATTGTTTTGGATTTTTTGGCTTTAAATTACCATTCATGATCCTGTTAATTTTTTTTTTTGCTTTTCCGCTGCCATTACTATTATCATATAATGAATTTACTGGGTTGGTGTAAGTAAAAGAATTACAATATGTCATATTGAAATTTTGTATTTATTTCCACCAAAAAAAGTTTACAGTTTATAATATGACAATTACTAATTTGGGAGTGTGAATGCAAAATCAAACAATATGAAAATTGTAAAGCATGACTGCACTTAAAGAGATTTAAAAATTGCGACAAAATAAATGTTTAAAATGGGCATATTTCTTTTAATTGTAGGAATTGCAGATGTCTTAACTGCAACGTTTTGTAAATACATTTATATAAAGTTCTAATTTACAAAGAACGAAGTCGTTTTCATAGATAGGGGTCATAACATTTTCTTGAATAAATGACGACGCCCACTTTTTTTTACCGACGTATTACATAGTCAGCGCATGTTTGTCTATTGTTCTCCTTTTAATAGTAGCTGCAAATTTATATATAAAATTATGAACTTTTGTTAAAAGGAGATCAAAAGACAAACATGCGCTCATGGTAACACAGACAGAAAACTGTTTCTTCTTGCGTTCGCGTTCTCTATTGATAACGATATACTTTGACCTGTTGAATATTATAATTGACCACGTAATTTCTAACTCCAGGTAATTTAAATACAAGACCCCGTCACTTGACGTGTTAGGTAGCATGCATACTGTTTGGCGATATTATTTGTCCATGTATATTTCAATTCATTCCAATTGAGTGGTTGTTTCTTCATTTCTCTTGATATCTTTAAAAGATTATCGGTTCTGTACGTTACTGGTTAATCTATTTGCTAATTCTTCTCGAACACGTAAATGTTTGACATCAGCTACTGGTTTACGATCATCAATGGCTACTTATACTGGCCGATATTATATTTATATATTTTCTTGTGAACCTTTCAAATTAAATGGAAACAGAGAGAGAGAGAGAGAGAGAGAGAGAGAGAGAGAGAGAGAGATGTTTTCAGTTATAATACGGGTATTCTAATATTTGACCATTCATGACATTAGATCAACCCTCAATGCATATTAATGACTCTTATCTTCAATTAAGGGCAGACAAGTCTAAATTCAAAATATTCGCAGCGCAGTAAGGTTAAGGAGGCTGGGGGGTCAAAAAAAAAATTCTCCAAAATTCACAAAATTTGCAGAAATGTTTTACATAATCTTAATTTACATTTTAATGTGAAAGACCACATCACAATCATCGTTAATTTTATCATGTATTGCATCTGAAGAAATTGCACGTTATGTAAAAAAAAAAAAATGATGAAAAAATATATGAAATATAAACAAAGGCAAAAAACATATCAATAACATCACAAAAAATTAACACAATAATAAAAACTTAACATTATTTGTTATAAAGTAAAATATCACAATTTTACTAAAAATATATATGTCACTAAAATGCTATTATGTAAAACAAAACAAAAATGGCCACAAGATTATTTCCAAATTTTAACATAATAATAATCAATACATGTGTAATAAAGATTGAGCATTAAAAAAAATTTTCGATGGTGAAATTTAAAAAAAAAATAAAAATAAAAGGAAAATATTTGAACAAAATATTTGAAGTTTTACAAGTTACCTCCCTTTGAAAAGTTAGAAAATGCTGAAAAACAGCCGAAATTATTTTTTTGCATCTTGTAACCCTTGGATTACCATCAATTGACTCTTTAAATAATGTTTCAATACCATCATATCCATTTCTTTCAAAGACAAATTCAGTACAATGTAAGAGTTATAGAACATTAAAGTGAAAATCTTTTTTGTGTAGAGATAAAAACGCTTTAAAATGGCAGCTAACCCCCAGCCTCGTTAAGAAAACAACGAATTATTTTATTGGAACGCAGTTTAAAACTATTATGACATTAAATATCTATTGGAAATTGACTAAACTATATGACAAAGGACTTGAAGTATATCCTGTAACCATTTATAACCAAAATGCTAATTTTAAATCAACTTTTTAAAATATAAATATTATACACGGTTACTTACGAAAAGTTTTATTTAAAAAAAATAGCATATTCTAAAGGTTGATAGGATACGTCGACACCAAAACATAAAAATGGTTCATGTTTTTGACTGTTTATATATAACTGAAGAAGCTCATATAAACATGTTCCTGTATATCTAATGAATAGCTATATATAACAAAATATGATTGAATAATCAAAAGTTTAAATAAAGCTTAGCTTTCCTGGCCCAACTGTTATTGAGTAGAAGATTTTTAAAGATTTACTCTATATAATATATGTAAAAAGTCGACCCCATTGTGGCTCCATCCTACCCCCGGGGTCATGATTATCACAACTTTGAATCTACACTACCTGAGGATACTTCCATAAAAGTTTCAGCTTTCCTGGCCAAATGGTTCTTGAGAAGATGTATGTATGTATGTATGTATAAATTCGACCACCAATGTGGTCCCACCATACCCCCGAGGGTCATAATTTTCACAATTTTGAATTTACACTACACGAGGATGCTTCCACATAAGTTTTAGCTTTCCTAGCGTAACGGTTTTTGAGAAAAATATTTTTAAAGGTAGAATTACTCAATATATTCCTATGAAAAAAATCGACCCCCATTGTGGCCCCATTCTACCCCCGGGGGTCATGATTTTCACAACTTTGAATCTACATTACCTGAGGATGATTGTGAGTCAATCAATCCACTAATGCAATTGAAAATGGATGCAAATGTATATAAGTGGTCAAGGTAGTACTTATTTCACATTGTTCTTCAATATCATTAGAGGTTACGATTTTTGACCGCTAATGATATAAATCTGAAATCATATCATTAGTAGACGGTTAGGTTGTTCGTTAATGATAAAATTATATCATTAGTGGTCAACATCCTGACCACTAATGCAACATTATATCATTAGTATATGGTGTATCATTAGAACCTGCTACAGGGCATAATGACATTTTTTTTTCCAAATTTTACTTTTCCATTTATAATGTTTTCAATATTTGATGAAGGTATTAATTTAATTTAATCAGTACAAATTTTGACTTCATTTTTTATATTAGTGAGATACAGATCCAACATACATCCCATTGTAATATGTTATAAGTAAACAAAAACAAAGCATGAACCTTGTTTACATATAATTGTGAGATTTACATCTCGCTTATAATTTGACAACTAACGTTGAAATCTTTGCTGACCACTGAAAATATTTTAGCTGTAAATATTAAATTAGAATACACAATTATGTCCCTTTAATGTCAAAAATCAATGTTGTAAATTAATAGACTACCAAGGTTTCTATGAGAAATATATGGTTTTTCTTTAAAATGGTTGCCAGGGGACATAATTTTGAAAATGTATATAAAACTATAAAAACATGCTTATTTATTGTCAATCATACGCGAATTCATAAATATCAAAATATTTTAATATATTTGATTTGAACACACCTGACCTGAAGCAAACGCAATAATGTTACATATCACAGACACAATAGCTAGGTAACGCAACCATACACCTGTAATTCTCAGTCTCTGAAGAATAAACATAACCATTTAAGGGATTAGGAGCATTTGAACTGTTCAACTTAAACTCAAACCAGACGTGAACGACAAACTCAACAACTAAGTTCGGGAAGTAGTAAATATTGAAAATATAGTACAAGCATTTTCATTACTCTATTGGAAAGGACCTGTATTGTGTCAAAGTCATGTACAGAGAATAGGTATATATCGCCAACCTGAGCAACAATGTCCAACTTGAATTTGATTGAAAAACTAGCTTCACTATGATTATTAATATAGAAAATATGATGGGTTTCCCAATAAACTTTTAAAATTTTGAATATAACTATTTCAAAGTGTATCCCCCATGTTCTACTGATGCTGATTGTTAGCAAAAAATTCCGTTGTCTGTTTCATGCCTTCATTTTGAACCACTATTTTGGTTCCTTCTTGACAAAAAGAGTTGAAGGTTTGTGTTTATTTGAAACATAAAACTATACTAGGAATATAAGAATTATTATAAACTTAAGCTTCCAGCATCGAATAAGCTCAAAAAGATTAGTTTTTCAAATAAGCCTCAAAATCTTAATGTAAGTTCAGAAAATAGTTATACTGGCGTCTTTTTTCTTCTAAATAAACTAAACAAAAACTCACTCACAAACTATTAATTGCAGACTTCCTCAGACTTAAAAAATGACACTAATTTCACTTTAAGGGTTCTTGAACACATAGATTTTAAAATTTTTCATACAAACTTGCATTTTACCTCTTCAGTTTTTCTTTTATGATTTTATGAGTAAAAGAGGAATGTCAACACCTTCATTGTTAGAATAAATATTTGGTCTGGATAACTCCAAAACGTCTTCCTTTTTACTAGCTTTTCTATCAATTTATGAATTTTTGCTCTAATTCTCATAATCATAATATATAAACTGAACTCTACCTGGACACACTGTAAATCTCATCCACAATTTATTGTTGATTTCATTTTCATTTGTTATGGTATTGATAAAGTAAACAATTCTTTTGACATGCTTGCTTTCATATCAACTATACAAATCATTTTTGCAGGAAGTGCTATTTTTTTAAATTTTGTAACATGTCTAGATTATGGATATTAAGTATCTCTTACACTCTCCTGGATATTGGCAAAACATACTTTTTCTATTTATAAGTTGCTTTGCCTAAATTTAACAAGTTCCAACCACTATGTTCTAAATATGATTCCAAATGTACTTGATATGTCTGTCCAAATATTTAAATCCCGATATACAGGAAAGCTCATACAAAGCTATGATATCACTGCCCTTTTACTTAATTTCACTACATACATCCTACATTTATTACTAAGCATTCTCTCATCATCCCTTCCCTGAAAGAGGGATTGGTCTTTTCTTTAAACAAACCCAAACGTATATACACAACCACACTTTGTATTACGTTTGGTCAATGAATGTATTAATGTCAAAAATGTTAAAAGTTTATAAAATAGGAATGGAAAAACAAACATGAACGTACATACAGAATCTGGGCAAAATTATATTCGGAAGGTTTACTAATTTGCAGTACATGTGGACTTAAAACATGGATTCGTGAGCCAAATGTTTGTAGATTATCAGTTATGTCAATTATCAGCAGCTTTTAATTGCTCCACAACCATCCAGTAAAAGTGAATATCTTTTAAGGAATGGTAAAAGGATAGCATGATGTATAAACAAGAATATAAAATGCACTGCAAAGTACAGGTGGTTATCTTAGATAGCCCGTATATATTAAGTTTAACCGTCAGTCCCGATTGCATTCTCTAAACAATTTACTTTTCAAAATTGACTTTTACCTGGTAAACGCTGAAGTCGTATATTCCATCTAGGCTTATAGATAGTCAAAAACGTAAAATAAATCTTATATAATTATGTTTTCATGTGTCAATGCATTTGATAAAAATAGATAAGACCAACAAAACTCCTTCCTTTAAAAATATATCAATTGTTTATTACCGTTAACCATTAAGTAAAACAAATTTGCTTGCTTGCTCTAAAGTCACCAAATTTAATTACAAATTACAAGCAATTTATGTACTTACAATAATAAGTATTAGAGACGTGGCCAGAATAGCACTGAAGATTAGTAACAGGAACGCCGACACTATTGTCATAACGACATTGCTATATGTGCACTTAAACCAGCTGTTCTGAAAATTTCTATGGAGTAATTTATCACCTGGAAGTTAATAAAAGATAGACATGTGCACTGCTCAATCTTTCTAGTACAACATAGCAATTGGAAGAAATCTTATTTTATGAATAGTTCGACAGTTACTTGCAAAATTTAAAGAATAAAATAAAATAGCATTTGTTAGTTTTTTTATATAAATGCCCCATTTTAAATCCTAAATAATGTTCTACAGTAGAAATCAACAGTGTGATTTTGAGTAGGGGTCTCTTACAGCGGTGTTGCCACTAAGCTGTTGTGTCAGCTGTAGAACCACGCTTACGATCAACGGCTCCCTGACAAAATTGTTCCGGAATAAATCCATGAAAGCAAACTGAAAAAGGGAGAAAAAACATGTTGTTTTACTAATATGTCTAAAAGATATATATTACTTTTAGTTATAATTTTATTTGATTCATAGACTTATACATTATACCTATAATGAATCTTTATTCGCTGAAAGTAATTAAACTTAATGCCTTTTGACCTTTATTAGCTTTGTCTTCATCCATTGCAGCAAGCATTAAAATTCGCAGGGATTCTGGACACCATGGCAGTGGACACAACATTATGACTATAGGTACAACAGTCGCACCTATAAGTCAAAAAGTAATTATACTCCCTGGTGTATTTCTGGTCTTAGTAAGCATCTTATTATTAAAGCTATTGTTATATCAGTCGCACCTTCAAATTAAAAATTATTCATGAAATATTTTGCCAGAGTTATCATAGCAATGACAGCATCAATGCAATTGTTATAACAGTCTTACGAACAGCTTAGCCATTGGAAAAGACAGTCGCGCATTCATGTCATTAAGTAAAACATGACATACTGTGGAAACCAATAGATTTCGTGGTGACTCAATTTTCGCGGAACTCGTGGCTGGAATTAACATCCTCCGTGAATTAATAAAATAGGGTAATGAAGTAAGGTATAAGAGAATACAGGGATTAACGTAATTCTTGCTTGTTATTTTTTTTAAAAACATTTAGCAAATTTATGCTTTCATATAATCAGTGATAGTTTACCAATAGTTTAAGTACATGTATATTTACCAAAGTCATATGACCAACCAAAGATCTTTAGTACCAATGACAGAATCCAGTCCCAATATTTGAGAGACCATAATGCCCAAGTTGATTGCTAGCTGGTTGAAGACTCCAGCGAATCCTCTCAGAGACGTGGGTGCTATCTCCATCAACGGGACAGCCCCTGAGTTTATTTCCTTATTCCTTTTTTGTGTGAATTTATTTTTTAAAACAATCATGTATATAGCAGTTATATACATTGTAAAAATTCTTTATTTCAGACAATATGATTGCATGACTTTATTACAGTGGATGTTGTTGTTATTTTTTTTTTTCAAACAAAAAAATGAAGTAAAATAAGTGATATAGAATTTCTGCATTGTTGTCGAAAAAAAAACAGTAGTACTTTTTAAAAGTACCATAAATTCAGTTAAAAAACGACAAGTTCAGTATTTTCTTGTGAAAGTAAATGTAAAAATACATATATAGTGTAAAAACAATAGTATAAACTGTTTGTGAATATGATCGGGATTTTTGTAAATATCAATGCAAGTTTGTCAGCTTCTTGGTAGATAGTTTAAATCATTTCTTCTTAGATACCAAACGTAAATTATTTACGCACAGAGAGATGTTTGTTTACAGTATTTAAAATAGTAGAACTGTTAGTATACCTGCACAGGTCCCAACCAAAATCGGCCAGCTATCGACATTTCATAGGAGTTCAAAAAGTTCGAATAATACATCAGAGCAGCTGATATTAAATGCAAAAGGTTCTTTTTTATCAATGCTCCTTTTCTGCACCAAAATATCGTCTATTAAGTCAAGGCAGACTAAATGTAGGCATATATCCTTCTCAGACATGATAATTCAATTAAATAAAAAAAAACCAATTTAATATTTATATTCCGTATTTATTTCACCAATACCCTGCGCTGAGCCCCCAAATCATTTCATCCAATGCAAAAACAGAAACGGTAGTGGCCCAAAGAACTGAGATGCTTGTGGTATTGAGGTACTTTAAGGAATGTATTCCTTTTCTTTTGCTGTAGCTTACGTTGTAGAAATCTTTGATTATCTACACCAAAACAAAGACATTAAGTTGTACTTTTAAAGCATTCATACAAACTAAATAAAGTACAATAACTGACTGTTCAAAAAATTCATGTACAGTCATGAGCATAGTACAATCTACGAAATATTAAATCTTTATGCAGTACTTAGTAATGATAAGGTGCTCGTGTTCACCCATCCTGTGGTACTATTGAGAAATCAAACATTGTAAATGGTCACGATTTAAGCAAGAGAATGTTCCACATGAATGCTAGTGTAAATACAATACTTAAGGAGGTTTGGTCGTCATCAAATCAATCATCAGACCACCTATAATCAACCTTTGTACACTCTAAGATTTGAATTGGTAAGCTATTACTTCTTATTTAATTTTAAAAACACATATATTGTAATATTTAAATTTGAACATATTATCATATTATTTATTCTCTGTAAAAAAATTTCAATGATGTTGCTGAAGAAAAATGGCATCTTACAATCAAAATAATATGTACACATTGTTAAAGTAGTTTGCCAATGAAAAAATAAAGACAAACTAATGTCTATGTAGGCTTTTACAACCCAGATGAATAACAAACATGAACGAGAGCTACATAACGAAGAACTCTCAGCTCAGATTCTCTATCTCACTCATATCATAATATCTTGAAAAGGAGACTTTTAAATTTTAGCTGACCATTAGAAATACTTTGAATTGACATTATAGAAACATAAAATAAAGAATTTAGAATTTTAAAAATCACATTCCTTCTATGCTTATGTACACTACAGACTTACTGTTGCTGGTGTGTTATCGACCCCGGTTTTGTAGCCTAATATAAAAGATGAGCCACACACGCAAGCCGCTATGGCAAATGCAAGGTTCTTTGTGTAGTGCTGAAAATCGAATATATTTTACATGTGAATAATTAATTAACAAATCATAGCATGTTCCATCTTATTCTTTAACAACCATACTATAAACTTAACAAAACTTGTTACTCCTATAATTTCATTTTTTACCTCGGCATGTTGTAGTTTTAATTTTTAATTACCAAACATCAAACTAAGGAGAGATGCATTGTAGCATATTTTTTCTATACAAATGAAATTAATCCTTCTGACGAGATGTCATAGGGCATTTGCGCAGTATTCTGGTACATACACAACTTTACTCTTCCAAATAACATTGTATAAATACTCGCTTACTTATTTTTTTGTGCAGACCCCATGGTCCACGCAATACTCAGCTATGTTAAGGAAGGTATCAGAATTCTAGCACGTGTGATTTAGGAAAATTTGCATATGCCCCGCCCCTTATTCATGAGATTTTACGAGATATTGTATTTCGGTAATTAACAAACATCTACCAAAATAAATATGATTAATTATTGGGATTGATTGTATCAAGAAAGATGTACTGAAATAAAAATTTCAACTATTCTTTATATCTTGCGAAATTATGAAATTCCTTAGTCGTCTGATGACGTGTCGAGGTTGACTACGTCACATCGGCGCTTGCAGCTGTGATCAGAATAAACATGTGGACTTCAGTGATATATCTGAGAATTTAACTCATTTACAACCAGCCTAGACGGAAATCGGTAGAGGATTCAACTGAACAAGGTAGGATTTATCTGTACTTTCCCTAGATATTGTTTTATATTGTCTAATACTGTAGGATGAAACAGAAACGAAGGGAAATTCCTCGGCTTCGATTTTGTTTACTTGTTTACATTTGTTTTTCATGTAATATTGTGTTTATACATCAGTTTGGTGACTCAATCAGGCAAAAGAAATGTTCCGCGATTCGCTAATTTTGATCATTAAGAGTAATGAGGCTCATTGTAGCTTTTTACTGGTCTCTTATATCGCAATAACATTAATAGCTCGCATTTCCTCCGTGTTCAAAGAAAATGTAAACAATGGAAAGTCCAAACACTGTATTAGCACTACAAATATTACTGTGAGAATCTGGATTGAATATAGACAAGATTGTATTGTTGTTTATGTAAATCGAAATGTGTTATTTCATTTTGCCTTTTTTTATCAGGAAGATTACATGTTTGAATAAACAAAATTACAGTGTTGAACTGATTTTCCACACATTTTATAAAATAAACATTTGATTATGCCTGTTAGAATATTAATGAAATTAAAACTGCCATTAGTATGCACAATGATAAAGTAATTTTCCATTTTCATATTATCTTCAGCACAATAGTTTACTAATTATAACACATTATTCAATTTCAGGGTTATTAAAGCAGTAAATGGTCCAATGGAGACACTTTGTTGGGGTGTTGATAAAAAAGTAGGTACTCTATAAATATTTCTTTTACCCTTTAACTTCATGTATATTTGGTCTGGGTTTTTTTTAAATCATATTACTATATTGTAACCTATCATAATATCTTTCACTGATATCTATTGAAATTAAATTTGAAATTGATAAATATTCATAATTTCAGGCATTGGTTTTCTTATCAACTGCACTGCCTCCTTACAATGTACATCAAAAAGACAAGAGGAGAAGTACATGTAGTGTGAAAGAATATGGTCATTTGACATAGATTCCACATCATGACTGAATAATACTGAAAATCAGAAAACACTAGTTTTGTTGAACAGTTTGTTACAGATCGAAAAACAATCTCTATATAGTACATTGTATTTGTCAAGTTGATTATTATAATAAATTCTAGATAAAGATTGATTTTTGTTGCTTTCTTTAATTATTACAAAAAATATTAACTATAATTACAAGTAACCCTGGTCATATATTATAGGTATTTCTTATTTATTTAGCAGCAGAGTAACATAAACCATTATAAAACATAAATGTGTAAATTACAAACTTACACTTAAACCACCACCCCCCCCCCACCACCCTTATATCAATAGTTATTGGTGAGGGCAACAGATGCATTAATTTTTCCAATCTCAACAATTTGGTAATGATGACTGGTGTGAACAAGACAAACTCCTAACATTATTTTAATGAAATTCACAGCGTGTAATTATTTTATGAACGAAAATTAAAATCATGATCTTAGTCAGTGTTGCGTTTGAATTTCACGCAAATGACGCCGAAAGTGAGATGGGTCAGATAAAATGCAGTAGTGCAAGGGCATACACTTTATCAAATATATTGAAATTTTACATGTGTTACCATTATATCCCAATTATATCAAAAAGTGCTGGGAGCTACATGAAATCGCTACGCATTTCACATAAATAAGCATTAATTGTGGGAACTCCCTGCAAATTTCTGTTCATCCACTGTTTATATTGAATTTAATAATTGTTCTTACTTGAATATTTCAAGCTCCCAGCACTTTTCGAAATTTTAGATGTTCATTTTACAAGTTAGAAACAGAAATAATTATATTTGTTAATGTTAAGCCCTTGCACTATGCATTTTCTCGTATTATTCCTGGTTCATCTATTTTTAGCAGTATCACGTGACAGGGTATTCCCAAGAGACTCAAAAATTGCTCATGCGATAGCGAATTATCTAATATGTATATTGATAAAAAATTACTTTGTGTAACAATTTTTTGGAATATAATATCAAGATTATTCAAAGGCTAATATTTTATGTGATAAATACCGCTATTATTTTATGGACGCCCTTAACATAGCTGAGTAAGCAAACTATCTGACGACCTGTTTGGCTTGCTTATCTCAACATTGAATAATACTACTATATTATGTGTAAGATAGTAAAAGCAGTTATATATAGGAATATGGTATTAAATCAACCTTTTAATTTTTAGAAAGTCAAAAATGAATAAAAGAATGATTATTTTCAATATGTACGTGAAATCACAAAATTGTATCTTTCGTTTTTAATCATAGGGACCAATAAATTAAATATTGTTTAAACATATATGAATTATGGTAATAATATGTTTGTCACTAACTGCTATTTACTGCAGAAAGTCATTTTACTATTTGTTTTATGTATAATTAAAATGTCAGTATGATTTGATAATATTAAGAAATTTGTTAAAGCGGAGCCAGATATTGGATTTTATCAAATATAGTCCTTTCTAGATTCGATGCACGTGACTGTTTGCATGTAAACGTAAACTGTTAATGAAAATATAAGTAATCATTTGAATCAAAGTTTAGGAACTTTTAACACTGAATGCTTGAGCAAGGCATTGGTGGCAATGAAAAACGGGGGACAATAACAAACCGTCAACCATCTTGAAATCCATAAAACGAAATACAAATTCAAAGTAGAGCAACACGGACCTCCAAGATAGAGGTAGGATTTGGTGCCATGGAGGAGTGAAGCTAACTTTGTTGATTTACAATATTTTGATTTAGATGCTCCAATAAAATATGAAAAGAATCCAAAAATTTGATTCTATAATAAAGTGCTTTTTTAACATGAGATTAGCAAGTTTAACTGCACTTATTCAAACTATTTCCACTATTATTGTTCTTTGAAACCGATGAAAATATTTCTAATTTGTGGACAGTGAATGACATTCAATCTGGCATACATGTTTTGTACGACATTGCATAATAGTCGATATGTGCAATTGGTTGTAACGTTAGTTATGTTGGTCAAAAGTCTATTTTACGTTGGATAAAAAATATTATTATACTTTCATGTAAAATACGGAAATCTGGTTGGTTTAGACGCAGTTGATAATCCGTTCTATTACCCTCAGCGTTAGCAACACACCTGAAAACAGGTAACATAATGAATTGCTTCACGCGCGTTAATTATGCGAATACGTTTCGCCGAAGAATTCACATCATTTCCATATAAAGGCAGTAAAATAATCTCTTAAATTAAGACATTCAGTTTAATAAAATAAATAGTGCCTGTTTAGGGTGTAACAGTTAAAATTGGCACTCCGAGAAAACATTTGTCAACCGAAGCAGAGGTTGACAATGGTTTCTTTGGGTGTCAATTTTATTTATTATACTTTCATGTTAAATACTGCAATCTGATTGGTTTAGACGCAGTTGACAATCCGTTCTCTCTCCCTCGCACGCTTAGCAACGGGCCGATAGAACGAATTGTTACATGCGCGTTAATTATGCGCGTACGGTTCGCCGTAGAATTCACGTCTTTTCTATATAAAAGCAGTAAAATTTGTTATAAAAATTAAGACATTCAGTATAATAAAATAAATAGTGCCTGTTTGGGAGGGTACCAGTTGAAATTGACAACCCTCGAAAACCATTGTCAACCTCCGCTTCGCGTCGGTTGACAATGGTTTTCTCGGGGTGTCAATTTCAACTGGTACCCTCCCAAACAGGCACTATTTATATAATGTTACCCTCCAAAACAGGCACTATTTATGTACCAGTGACCGGGTGTTTGAATAATGATACATCATCAAAATCGTCGGTTTTATTATTTATTTATTTATTTATTTATTTATTTATCTATAGTTAAGTGAAAAAAATCCGGATTTTTCTTTTTATACTGTATGCATGCATATTTCTTAAAGAGTATAATTTCTTTAAAAAATTTTCACATCGACAAATGAATGGGATGCTTTTAGGGTTATTCCCCTTGTATCTATGTGATTACGCTTACAGCAGACGATTCAGTGATGTCCGAAATTGACAACAGAAAACGTCTTCTTAATCTTTTTGAAAGTAGAATCACTTCAGCACAAAACCTATGTGATATAACAAACATACCTAGAACTACAGTGTATGCCTATTTGAAAAGATTTCCTGAAGGGAAGTCCGAGATACGGTGTCAGGGATCTGGTAGGAAGAACGTTTTTGACGTGAATGATAACACAACTTGCTGCTTTTCATCCGCAATGGTCGGCACAGCAATTTGCCAATGAATGTGCAAGAAGAGGATCAGCGTTATGGTCAAAATGGACTATGGGTCGGACTCTGGCTCGCAGTTTATTTTAAATATGTGCCGCAAAAGGTGCCACTAATGACCGCAGAGCACAAGCGTAAAAAAGAGGCATGGTGTATCGTTCATCAGAATTACAATTTTGATAATGTGATTTTTACGGACGAAAGTCGATTTCAGTTCTACAGATGTACTACGAAAAAGTTGGTCAAAATTTGGACATTGTCAAAAAATGGTGCCAAAGTTCTCATCAGCTGTTATATTAGGGTGTGGGTGGAATAAGCATGTTGGATTTTACTCCACTTGTTTCAGTGAATGGAAATATATCCGCAATCAAGTACTGTGAAATTCTGGTGGAGGATTTACTGTTGTCTAATATCGTGACAAACGATTTACCGTATGTTTTACAACCTGTCCGCACACCGCAACCTATACCCGTGACTGGTTCAAACAGAATCACGCGACCTTCTGACCGTAATGGAATGGCCTGTCGCTTCCCCGGATTTAAATCTGATAGAAGATGATGAAAGATCCTGTGGAAAAAATTCAGCCAGAAAATATCACTAACTGGAAAGTTACAATCATGGAAACGTGGATGGGTCTGGATCAGAACTATATAGACGGTTTGGTAGACAGTATACAACGACGCATGGCTCAGTGTATAGAGCGACACGGGGGTCTGACTGATTATTAACATTAAGCATTTTGAACCCAGTGGTTCTATTTTCATTAATTTGTTTCAAAATGATGATAGTGTTGCAAATTGAAAAATAAATTGACTTAAATTGAAATCCGGATTTTTTTGCACTTTACTATATTTATTTATTTATTTATCTATTTTAACAATATTTCAATATTTCTTTTGACGTATATTGGCACATTTAGCTAATATTTCTTAAAAGGTAAGAAAAAATGAACTCCAATTTTTGCCTAAAATTAGCTTATTTCATGCTTTATCTCAAAATTTACATCATAGGCCCATACTTTTAGTTCTATTTTTCTGAATTTGTAAGATATATTTGACAAGTCTATAAAAATTTGAGAAAAAGTGTGA
Organism: Magallana ariakensis; assembly: GCA_020458035.1. Lineage (NCBI taxonomy): Eukaryota > Metazoa > Mollusca > Bivalvia > Ostreida > Ostreidae > Magallana > Magallana ariakensis. The sequence goes on along the minus strand of CM035819.1, from coordinate 8,879,940 downwards.
GACTTTTAGGTAGTTTTAATGCAAGTTGAGTCGTCAATGAGTACAAACAGCGTTTTATTTGTGCAAAAGGTCAAAGTATCAATTGGGTGAAGAAATTGCATATTTTTTCTTAATGATTATTTTAACTTTATTAATTTTAGATAATATAATTTTTTATTTGATGCCATGTTTTATTTCGATTAAAAAATTTTGAGGGAAAAGCGATTTATGTGCAATTTGCACTTTCAGTGCAGAAGGGTCATATTAAATACACTGTACCACCGAAAGGAGCATATAGACCCAAAAATACTTAGAGACTTATGATCGCAGGATCCAACGTCTTTAATTAATATTGCACAAATAATTTTTTATACGGCACGGCACGAGTAAATTTATCGTTGAATTTATCTTAATGACATTAGTATTTAGATTCAATGAAAAAATGACAATACCAAACCGTCAACCATCTCAAAAATCCGTAAAACGAAATACAAATTCAAAGCGGAGCAACACCGACCTCCAAGATAGAGGTAGGATCAGGTGCCATGGAGGAGATATCATCCTCTGCTGACCGGTCACACCCGCCGTGAGCTCTTTGTCGAAATCCGGAAAATAAAAACCGCAAAAGTCCGTAGACAATTAGGTAATTAATTATGGTCTAACAGTTAGTATGAAAAACGTCAGTCAGCATGCGACTCAGTGGAAGATTGTATTTGCTGACAAGGTCGTTGTATCGACCATAGAACTTACGAAAAGATGACTTTAAACGAGACTGTTGATAGTCCAGTGTTATCAACTTGTTTGTCAGTAGCTTGCCTCGTCTTAGAAACTGATCATACGAAGAGCATGCCTTTGCGTATCGAATTAACTGAGAGACAAAAACACCATATGCAGGTGATGAAGGTATATTGCTACATAAGTAAGGAATGTTGACTATAAAAAATTGAAGTCATCGCGTTTATCATAAAGTTTTGTTGTTAGGTTACCATCAATGTCCATTTCGAGTAAAATATCCAAATATGAAACAGATGACGCTGACTCTGTGGTATGTTTTATTTCAAGTTCACTGAGATATATCGAGTCGACGCAAGTATGGAAATAACAATTGTTAATTGATAATACGTCATCGATATACCTAAATGTTAAGTTGAAGGCCACAGCGAGTGATTTATTTTTTTCACGTACAAGTTTTTGAATAAATTCTGCTTCATAAGAATACAAAAATAAGTCTGCTAAGAATGGGGCACAATTGGTACCCATGGGAATTCCAACAGATTGTTGTAAGACTTGATTTCCAAAAACCACATAGATGTTGTCTATCAGAAACTCAAGCATCTTTTTAATGTCAACCTCAGAGTATTTGTGTGTGCAATCAGAATGGTTTTTAACAAAATAGTTTTTTAGATTTCCAATGACAAGGTAAGCATTTTTACGACTTCCATTTTTATTGAAGAAACAACTGTCGATGATATCAAAAAGTGTAGATTTTAATTTGTCGTGGGGAATGGTTGTATAAAGCGTTGAAAAATCGTACGTTTTGATGCTATTGATTTTGGTAAGATTTTGTGATCTCAAAGTTTCTAATAATTCTTTAGAGTTTTTTTGTATACACATCTGAAAATGAATAGTCTAATCATTTTCTAGCAATTAATATACTTTTACATTTTTGAACTAGGTATAAAATGATGTTTATTTTTTTTTTCTTTAATACATTCTTACATGCGGTTTTTTTCGCATAGCATAACATATAATAACATATAAAGACTACTTCTATGTACGAATCAAAATTTTTTGGCCACGCATAGTCACCGATTTTTTCCATACCTGGCAATTTGATCGATTTTTTAAAGGTAAGGTTTGCGGTAACAGGGAGATAATTCTCACATTTTCATTGTGGCGTAACACCAGCTACCCTTTATTTCAGCTATAACGTCAACATTTATATGACGTCATAATTGATTTCAGGGATTTTTTTTTATTTCTCGGGGTTTTGTAGTTTCATTGAAAGAATAATAGGACCGAAGCATTTTATCAATTTCCACGAAAACTAAGTCCGCATCATATGGTTTTGAATAGTGTTTTAGGAACACCAGATTTACACAGTCATATTCTAAGATACATTTTTCCTGAAATCGGTGGAGCTGAAAAGGTTTGAAATAAGATATTTTTGTTTACATAATAGTAGTCCAAAATTAAGACTTATTTTGTGTTTTATTCTATTTTTAGATGGTTCATTAGAAATTATTAAAAAATGAATCATGATAAAAATAGTGATGTTATATTCGAACATTTTAAGCATACATAACCCCAAAAATAGTCACAAATAAAATGTACATATTTTCACGAAATTGTTTACATTTCATCAACATGAAAATTGGAAATCATGAACTTTGCCCTTTTGTAGTTATAAAACAGGACAGGCAAAATCATTAGAATTTCATGAGAAAAAAGACTTTAGTGTAGTGAACAAAATGGTATGTACCTTTGGTAAAATTCCTAAAAATGCAAGCCGAAAACCTTATCTAAATAGGTAAAAAAGCTTAACACAATTAATGAGTGGCTATGTGGTTTTATTGCCATGGAAACAGAGGGTAAAAATGGCATTTTAATGCTTATTTGAGAACATATTATTAAAAAAATGTGCACAATTTAGGGTTTCTTGGGTTAAGGAGTCTCGGGGGATAATGTTTCAAACATACGGTTTTCTTCAATTTTTTTCCATTGAAAGGTCAACTTATGAGTAAACTATGTGCGAAATATAAAGTAAATTGACCGGATAGTTTTTCTGTTTTCCGCGCTCAAATTTTGGGCGTATGTCCGAAGTATCCCCGACATTTTATATAGGATTATATAGAAAAAGGGGATCATCATTTTCAATTTAATATTAAATAAATTACAAACATACGATTTTCTTTTAATTTTCAGCGATGGAAGGTTAACGTACAAGTAAACTTTTTGCCAAATTAAAACGAAATTGACCGGATGGTTTTTATGCTATCCGCCCTCATAGTTTGGTCCTATAAACGTGTCTTGGTAGACATTTTACATATAGAATTGTATAGAATAAAAGTATGTTTACGAATCAAATTTAATTTCATTTGTAATAGATAAAAAAATTGCCTTTCCACTCACACAGAACATGAAAGGATCGCGCATATGTTTTTATTTTGCAAATTATACTTTCGATTTTAATTATTGACGCTGCAATAAAAAATGCACGACGTTTGTTTTGGGCAATTGTTACGTCAAAGTCTCAACTGACGTCATCGTAAGGCGTTGACTCCAAAGTGGATAACGTCGATTTTGAAGAAGCGGCGAAATGATTAAACTTCTGATGAACATTATTCTAAGGATTCATTTCAATAAAAATGATTTTTATGAAAAGTAAATTTTTTAAAATAAAAATGTTACATAATAAGCTGTATATTTAAACATTTTACTCTACATTTGCGTTTTACGGCAGTAATGCGCAATACCCTGCGCAGAGGGCGCAAAATTTTAAACCCGCGACCGACCTTAACTATATTATTTAAAGTAGTTGTCATTTCTCGAAAGAAAAGAAAACATTCATGGAGAAACGGATAATTTAAGAGCGCTTAAATGGCTACTAAACAGAAATTCAAAATTGTTTTTTGTTCACTTAATTGAAATAAAAAGTTCAATCTTGGATTTTTCGGTAAACGCTATGATGATTGTACATTTAATTATTTAAATATGAAAATTGAGAACTGTGCTATGGTAACAGGTTAAAAAATAAGGTAAATTATAATATTTTCAGGCATTTTTGAATGGATATTATTTACATATAATGAATAAAAATATAAAAACAATTGGTGAGAAAAAACCATTATTGGCATAAACTTTTATGAAACTTGAAAAAAATCTGAAATTTTCTTAATATTAACTGCCTTTGATATGGACTTTTTCAACAGTGAGAAGAAGCAGTGTAACCATAGCAACGGATGTCAAATTTCATTATAAAATGTATAATGCATATACATTGATGAGGGTGTAAAAATTTAATATTTTCCCGTTTTGGCTTATTAAAAACCCGCAAAAAACCAATTTTAAAGATTGTAACAGTTTCCATGGTAAAATTTTAAAAGTATTGGTTTCTCCATCAATTTTCTTATATAATATAAAATTAAAAATATACAAAGGCTGTTGTATGTCTATGTTAGTTTACATTAGTGGGCAAAACCTTCTAAAATGGCCTCAAATAAGGTAAGTTTTGCTATTTTCCCCATCTTTGGTATCGGTTACCATGGCAACGGTTACCCCCAGCAACCAACTATTAGTGCTTTTTTGCGTTTTACAACAATTAAGGAGTGTCCATGTATGAAATATAAGGAAAGTTGGTGACTATGCCTGGCCAGACCTTTTTATAAATCTATGATTATTACATACAATTGATATTCTATTGGGGGGCTAGGGGGGGGGGCTTAGCCAGCCTTCCCCCCCCCCCCCCCCTCCACGCGCTTTTTTGCAAAGTTATACATTTTTTTATTTTAATGTTTATGTAAAACCTGAAGAGGAATTACCCCCGTAGTAAAAAAATGACCACTGCCGTAAAAAATAAATAAATACATCCATATATGTTACACTATATCCAGGTTATAAAATTAGCATTTAAAAATGTAGTTCACATTTTACATTTTATTTTTGCATATACAAAGTTTCAATTGCAACATTTTGTAAAAATAAACACAATACATATGTGGTCACCGTGTGGGAACGAACCGAAGTATAATGTGTTACATTACACAGAGTTCCTAGGGCGGCTCGGTGTTCAATAAATAAACCATCAAATCTGCCTTACATTTTAAGATAGGATAATGTTGTCCATACACTAACATTAAGTAAAAAAAATTCAAAGCTTAAGCTTTAAAATGTATCAGTTTTATTTATATCTTTTTACAGAGCTCTTCTTAGTAGCTTTAGTTAGTCTGAAATGGTCACGATCACCGACCTCGAGAGTATATCAATTTTATGCGCAGATCGACATTTAACATGCAAAAAAATCACTGTATTTCTCTGTATGGATATGATAAAGGTGTTTAAGAACAAATTCCAGACACGGGGCATCCTTTTTAAAAGTGACGGTTGGAGGAGGAGACTTATCCAAAAAATCTTGACAAGCAAAAAAAAAAAAACTTCCCAAAATCACGATAGTTCTTACCCCAAGGGGGGGGGGGGGAGGAGGGAGTAAGCGTAGTATACCTTTAACTTCAAGATCACTCTTAATTTCATTATTTTTATTTTTATTTTTTAACATACTTGCAAATAAGTGCGGAGTGGAGGGGGGCTTTATGTTAATTTAGTTTTTATATGTCATTTAAGAACAATGTTTTCTGCTAGAAAAAGGTTATCCCCCCCCCCCCGATGCTATTTGTCTGATTTCGGAGGCAAGGAAAGTATATTACTGCATCTTTTTTAAAAAAATATTTCTGTAGAGCTATAAATCTGAAGCAAAAATTAAAAGTACACGCAGAATTAATGTTTTCTATTGCAAGGAATATGGTCAACATAATTTAGCACTGTCGCTGGTGACATCATGCGCAGAACTCAATTCGACAAACTGTCATCCATCGGCACTTATTGTTACCCTAAGAAAACCTCATGGCGTACGTTCTTTGTTGACCTTTGTCACATACATTGCCATTTTCTTTTCAGTTTATTGATAAATCAATACGGATTAATTGTTAAAGGGACCCAGTCACGATTTCAGATAAAATTTTATTTCTGATTTTTATGTATAAAATAGTTAACTTGTGTATTTTAAATGATTTGCCAAAATTTGAATGTTTGAAGTAATTTACAAGCGAGATACAGAGGAAAGAAGTCGTTGTTATGTAAACAAAGATTGAGTCTTATATTTGTTTACAAATACATGTAATGCAAAGTACAGAAATTGCCATTTGTTTGACAAAAAAACTTGTGAAAACAAGATAAACTTTTTCAATATGTTCATTAATATTTTTATCAACGACAAAAAGTAACATTAAATTGAAACTTATACCAAACGACACATATGTACACAATAAATGGATTTGAGCTTTGTTTACCAAACAAAGAATTATTGCCCACGTAACTCGCTTCTAACTCGATATTTGACTTTCAAATTTTAACAAACCATTAAAAACATCCATACTGACTGTTCTAGACATTAAAAAATTACCCCAAAAAATTGAAAATGTTTAGCCTAAATCGTGTCCAAGTCCCTTTTTAAAGAGATCACCAAACAGAAACATACAAGAATAAATTGCATTGTGTCTATCATTACCTATATAGAACACCCGATTCTCATATGCAGGCTTACGTCATCGTAGATTGCGAAACAGTCATGAGAGAGAAAGAGAGAGAGAGAGAGAGAGAGAGAGAGAGAGATAAATATATTTTGACAAATCCAAAATGTAAATTAGAGCGTAACAATAACATTATGAGGTCTGTATTTAAAATTTTAAGGGGGAACAGGACGTATAAGTGTAAAAAAAAATTGTCAATGAATTTTGTTTGCTTTTTTAAACACATTTACATTAAGATGTCCACTACAACATATATCATTTTCATGACTACTTTCTAACTTTGTAAAGGAGATATTTTGATAGGAATTATCCCCTTTTTCTGGCATTATGAAATTTTAAACAATTACAATTTTCTGCAACATTTTTTTGTTTGATGGAATTTATCTGCAAATATATTAATTAGTTTTTAGAACAAAAACAAATTTTAAAATTGTTTGGCTTTTTTACATAGCAATATCATAATTTTATCAATATATTGCTGAAATCAGCAGTTTTTTTATTCTAAGTTTGAACTGAATGGGATGGCACATTAAAAATTGTCAATGATTTTTTTTTAACAATTCATATATCAACTTAAGCATGTGCTTTATAATTTATAAAATTTCATAGCAATTTTCTTGGCATATAAGAGAGATATTACAGTAGGAGTCACCCCATACCCCTTATTCTGGAATTATAACTTTTTGTGACAAATTCAGTTTGAAACCATCGAAAAAGTTATGCATTATTTAGATTTATCAATCAACATGAACATATCATTATCAGAATATATATCTGATTATATTAACCGCTTATGATTTTGTACATTTACATATCTAAAACTAAAACTTTTTAACTTCCACCAGCTCATGATGTGACAAAGACTACTTTTGACCCGTTAAGCACGGGGAAAAGATCTAGCAAATCCTCTATGACGTCATAAGGAATAAATTATATCATAGCAATATACAATCAAATCAATTATGACATCATAATAGAGTTAGCACATCAAAGCATCATTGCAAGATAGTAACGTGATATGTGTCCTGTTCCCCTTTAAAAAGATGATTTCATCTGACATAAAACCAAAGAAAATACATTTTACTTGCATAAATTGAATGATAATCTTGTTTTAGGAAAAGTTTGTGCATCAAAAGTTTCTAAAATTTTGAAATAGATTTACGATGTCAGACTATAACAATATAATACGACTAAGGACATTCTTTATTTGAAAGACCTTACAATATCTAGCTCAGCTATGTAATAGTTGATTAGATGATTACAATAATTCAGTCGCATGCGTATTAAACAATATTCATTTTATAAATATAAAACTGAAAAATATTCTTGAAAGTAGTATCCTTCACTAAAGCAGTAGAAATATCAATTTTGTATAAAAAAAGATACGTCATTGTTGCACTCTTTATGTTCAAATCAACCACATACTGAAACAAAGGTTTAATAAAATACACAGAAATCAAAAGGCACAAATTCGATAAATTCACCGGCAAAATAAGTGATAGATACGATCAACGAATTTTCAGTATGACTTATATGACACAACTAAAACATAAACCATAGTTTTAAAATATTACGATACACCTTTAAATACATTTTACAAGCAAACATTTATTTATAGGATTAAAAAAAAACATTAAATGTGTTCTTGGTTGTTTCATTCCAATAGGAAGGAAGCAAGCATTGCTGAAAAAATGGATGACCTTAGCGCTTGATATTTTTTTTCTGCAATTATATCAACCTACATATCTCTATAAAAACACCGTGAAAAACATTTTAGTGCTTTTATTTACACTTTTTCTTTTATTTCTATCGGTAGAAGTACGTGATATAACAGAAAGTAACATTTTTCTAGTCGAAAAGATTAAACATCATCTTATAACTCATAAAAACTACGTGTAAACTACACTTTAGTATGATTTAATAAATGATATTTAAAATGATAATGAGCATTCGAAATACTCATAGTTAAAGCAAATCTTAACAAGACGTCAATGGGCCATGATTTTTTAAAAGAAGATATTTCAATTTTTCTTAATATATTTCTATGTAAAAATAAGATCCCCCATCATGAGTTGAACAAACTTGTATCTACACCACCTGAGGGCGCTTCCAAACAACTTTCAGCTTTTCTGGCCAAATGGTTCTTGAAAACAAGATTTTTGAAAAATAACAACCAAATGATCAATAAATCCTAATTATCTCCCATTGAAAAAGGGTGTGGTCTTTCATTTTATCAAACTTGATACTCCTGCTTTGTGCTAAGTTTGGCTGAAATTGGCCTCATGGTTCTGGAGAAGAAGTCAAAATATAAAACCTTTACGGACTGAGAGACAAACGGACAGACAGACGGACAGACTGACGCCGGACAAAAGGTGATCAGAAAAAAAGATAACAATTTCATTATTGATATGAATTATCATTTCAATTCAAATATACACTATCTAGCAATATTGTTTCTAACTCTTTTTTCAAGTAGAATTGGTTTCACTTCAAATCTCGTTATATTTAATTCGTAGAAAATGTACTGTACATGCAAAACTGAATTAGTTCCATCTTACTTATATATCAAGATTAAGCAAAAGAAAAATTTCCTTATCAGCGTCTTTTACTAAAAAATATACTTGCAAAAAAAATAACCACAAAAAAAACCATGCAGCTAATATCTTAAAAGTTGATAAATAGCGAGTGCTAATCTATATATGGTAGCTCTTTTTATTTTGTGGAAAGGTTCCTGCCTCAGTGACATTTGATAAGACTTTAACGCCCCGTGTAGGTCTCCCACAACGTGCTGACAGATCCCCAGTATCTGCCATGAAATGTCTCTAAGAAATAAAGGTACGCATATCTTGTCATTCTTGAATAACAGTGTCTGTAGGTCTGTCAGTGATTGAAGACACTGGGACCGGTTACCTAGTCTGTAGTTACATAATACACTTAACATGTGGACCAATACAAATGGTGGAATCATCAAGAAATCCATACCTTTTCCTTGACATGCAAACTGTTCTATACAAAAATCTGTCCGAACGATAATGTTATGATTGAAATGTACAAAATCTATAAAACTTTTTTTCATTGATTCTCCTAAAGGTAATTTACCGAAATATCTGACGTATCGATGTTTATCAACAATATCGTCGTAGATGGCAAATGGATCAGATAATCTATTTTTGCAAACATTGGCGATTCTAAGAGCTTTGCTGTAACGACCTGTACTGTAGTAATAGACTCCTAGATAAAGCAATTGAGGCAGGGGGCCGATTCTGGCGGAGAGATTTAGCATGTTAATAATCGTTCGGTCTAGAATGTACAACATTTTGTTTGTTTTGCATGAAACGTGATTCACCAGAAAAAAGGCCGTTTGAACTAGTACTTTAGCTGAAGAGTACTGTAATCTAACTTTTTGAAAGTGAGTAAGGGGCATTTTTAAACATTTGTATATCGATTTCAACAAAACAAAGCTTCCTTCAATAGAATCAATGATATAATGAATTTGAAAAAATTCATTTCTGATACACTCATCAATTTGCACTATTGATATAACATGTCCCCTTGAGAATGGTATTACATACAATGGATTTTCTAGTACCGGTGTTATACCGGAACAGAGGGTTGGACTAAGCAGCAGACAGGCCAAACCTATCTCATAATAGTCATAAAGCTGAGACAGCAGCGCTTCACGAGGAGCACTGATAATTTTGTTTATAAACATGTTGTTTTGTGGTATAAAGAAGTTTGAACAATTAGAATCCAGAACACACTTACACAAGCGCTTAAAGCACATCCAGAAACAAGACAATAAATTAGTTGGACACCAAAATATATTGCCTGGATTATTTTGAATTTCCCAGAAGATAATGGTTTTCAGATAATATGAACAAATTAAGGATTCCTGGTTTTCGGAAGATAAAATTTCTTTTAAAAAGATTGTTAAAGCTCCATAGCACAGGAATTGAGTGTGGTTCATGGAGTAAACCATTTTTAGTTCAGATACAGAAAACGAAAGTCTCCACTCAAATTCACTCTCATCTGATTCTCTTTTACTCCCAATCGACATCACATGACATCCGTTAGATACAATTTCATCAAGTACACTTGCAGCTGGCCATCCTTTTTGTTGGCATCTGTGAATCCAGGAGGAGGCTAGCAGTGGCCAATATTGACAAGCTACGCAGAAACCTCTGTCAAACTCCATATGTCCAATGTAGTAGTTAGAGCAGGGTCCGTGAGCTCGCAACCTTTCTGTACGATTATGTGTACTTTTTAAAAACTGATGATAATAATTACTTGTCTCTTCACTTGATAAGTTTTGGCTGTATATGATTACTAAAGGCAACCGTTCGACGGGTCTTTTTTTTATGCAAGAGCTTTAATCTAACGAATCCTGGCGGAGTTTCAGAATATTACATAAGTATGATATCTTGTCTTGAAAAATTACAAAAGATAGCCTGGGATAATTTTAAAATCATTTGAGTTTTGGTATGCCAGATCATAGTGTCCACATCTGAAGACTTGAACCGGAAACCTTCTCTGTAACTACCACTTTTCATGAAAATAGTCCCATTATATATCTGTAAAGGTCTCTTTATCACCTCATCCATGTCGATCGCAACTCTCCTGATGGTAACTTCTGTCGGTGTCCCTATACATTCATAACGACACAGACCAACGTACAGGGCCTCCGAAATCCGACCTAGATGATCCATTTTGTAATCTATAAGAACACACGAGCAATCTAATGTTATGAAATTAGTCCATTTAAACACCATATAAACCTTCAAGTACTTCTAACTAACAAAGCAAAGAAAGTGGGCGCTTAAGATGTAGATTAGGCAGGAATCTGGGCGCACAGGGAGAGTGAGAATTTCATCAATTAATTTTGTACATTTTTAGAATTACTGTAAACGTACTACATTTGGTAGTGTATTCTATTTAGTACTTTTGGCGAAATGCGGTTTCCGCTGAATCAAGTACATCGCTAAATGCCATTCATATATGTATAAGAATAGCCACATTCCTGAATACATTAATTCAAATCCACGCCAAATTGTTCAAAAACTAATGTCCACAAAATATCGTAAACGCCAAATATAGTACGTTTACAGTATATTGGTTATTTGGTTTCTGTTGAACGTGGATTGAGTAGAATAAATATTTGAATTGCAAAAGGTTTTATCATAATATGGGTATAAATATAACAGCACGACACAATTGATGCAAAATACTACTTATTTACCGTTTTTTTAATAATGATTTTGTTGTCGATAGGTCTTCTCTTTATAAATTTGAGATGAATAAAAATGACATTTTTCAACATAAAAATGTCGCTAAAAAAACGATGGAGAGATGACCCAGAGATAACTGATTATGTACTCTTACAAAATATGTTTTGGAGGATAATAAACAAAATCCAGATATATGACAATGTTGTTTTAAATACTACTATATAACAAGTCGTGACACAAGTGCTCGAGTACATTACCTCCATAACGATGGTGAAAAAATGACAATAACAAACCGTCAACCATCTCAAAAATCCAAAAAACGAAATACAAATTTAAAGCAGAGAAACACGGACCTCCAAAAAGATAGAGGTAAGATCAGGTGCCATGTAGGAGTGAGCTCTGCTGACCGGTCACACCCCTCGTGTGCTCCTTGTAGTAATCGGGAAAAAACGGAAGAGTCCGTAGACAATTAGGTGATCAATTATGGTCTAACAATTAGTATGAAAAACGTCAGTCAGCATGCGACTCAGTGGAAGATTGTATTTGCTAACAAGGTCGTTGTATCGACCATAGAACTTACGAAAAGATGACTTCAAACGAGACTGTTGAAAGTCCTGTTTTATCAACTTGTTTGTCAGTAGCTTGCCTCGTCTTAGAAACTGTTCATACGAACTGTTCATACTAACCAAATCGGTTATTGCTTTTGGGAATTCAATGAACTTTATTTTATTTAATTTCTTGTGTCCGCAACGATACCTTTTCGCTCCAAGTACAAGTCTCAAAAACACTATAAATAAAACATTCCTTGCTTTCTCTAGGTTATATCTTAATTTATATTTAATAGTATCGTAAATTCTGTTCCGATACTCGCTAGTTAACATGTTTTCAAGTTGTATTTATGTTGTAGCGTGTATATAACCCGTTCATTCGATTATAATGTAAATATGCAATGGGCACAACTCAAGTTATTTGCTAGATAACGCCAACCCTTCACCAAGTTTTCGTATTGATATGTGCCAAGGGTTTATGGGGAGCAAAGTGGACCGAAAACCCCTGGCTATCGAAGATGGGAAAAGACATGTACTTCAACTCTCAACATAATATGCATGTAGCTTACAATATTTTAGTATTCATTTTTTTGTTCGAACCTGTAGTGTTTCGAAGTTATAAACAATTAAATCTCAATTAATTCGTGTCGATGATTCCTTCAAATTCAATTACAATCTTGTGCACCCACGTTCTTTTGATATGGACCGTAAGATTTATTTTAAATTTAAAAGGTATGTATTTTGAACAATTATATATTATGATTCGAATCTGTAATATGTATCTATTTGCTAATCTAGTTTGTGATATGCTCAGCCGATAAAGATATGGCACTGTATAAACGACTAATTATATATGTTAACGATCTCATTTTAGTGTTAATCGATCGTGCTGCATTCCAGGGCATGATCTTTTATTTAAATACTGATAACATTACAAGATATGTTATATGTTATACCTTTAACTAATAAAATCGATAGTAAACAATTATAACTGATTTCAATTGTATATGTGTAATGCATACTGTGTACTCTTCTGTGTAAATTAAGGCACTGTTGTAGAAAATGTCGAACCAGTATATGCCAATGTATATATGCATAGATGGATATTGTATAATAGTCATATACTTGAAATAAATATAATGCCATTCCTTGTTTTATTGCATTTCTCTAAAATTAAAATCATGTATATGGAATGGTATACTAGTACCTTATTCCATTGGAATTATACGATTAAGAATATGAACTTACCTATATATAAGATTGGATAAACAAAATTGTTTCCTTTTTTTGCCAAGGACTATGAACTTTGATTGAAACTTGTCAGAATATACACAACAAGCAACGTAAGATACTTTCACTTTTGCTTTGATAAGTTCAAGGAAAAGCAAACCCATTTATACATTGACATGAGAGTAACGAACGACAACTCTGTATATGAGATTGAGGTAAACGCAAACTAACGACAAGCCGCAGGTATAGATCCCCAGGGGATCATACGAGAATTGTTCGGGAATTATTGAAACATTATTGAATTCTTACTAATTGATTTTGAAAATTGGCATACACAATGATATTAAACACATCCAAAAAATGATTCAGTATGGTAATATTTTTAAAAAATACCTTTATTAAATATTACATAATTAAACAGATCGATCGGTGTAACGACAAAATATACAGAATAGAAATTGACAAAGAAAAATGCCTCACTCTGTAGAAAACTTGGAAGGCTTTGTAGAATCAATGTCTTTTTCGTCATTTCTCTCCGTGTGGGTTGTAGAAAAATGACCCAATGAAATAATGATCCTATTTTATTTTGTGATCCAAATGCATGATAATAGGATGCAATATTTTCCAAAGGTACAAAGTAAATGCAGTGGGAGATCACACTGATTATTTATACCGAGTGTACCACCCTAATTGCTTTTCAGCTTGCCCGAGTTGAAATTAAGGCACACTTGAATGCGTTTTCATATCGTTTGTTGTTCGTCTTTAACTTTTCAACACTCTACCCTGCATTATATAACAATGTGTTGCCATTATTAATCAATTTTATCTAAAATACGATACTCTTGTGAGATAAAGCCACCATATAATTATGTAGCTATATATATGTAGGAGTGTATGCAGTCACTGTATGACACCGATGTCTTTTATTATAAATGCAATTCAAATTGATTTTTAAAAAAGCTTGTTACCGCAAACTGACAAAAATATTTAACACATGTTCTTAAACCCAAGACTTTGTCGTTTTTAAGACGCCGCATTTAACTGATCCAGTGAGTTAAAAACCTTACCTAATCAGGCGGGTTCATTAACCCATCAGTTTATCACCCAACCCAGTCAGGCAAGTTCAGGAATCAGTCAGTTAGAAACAAACTCAAAGAACAGAACGTTTGTAACCAAAACCCAGTCATGCAGGTCCATAAACCCATCAGTTTGGAGCCTAACTAAGTCATCCAGATTACTAAATCAGTCAGTTTATTCATAATCCAGTCAGGCAGGTCAATTAATCAGACTGAGTTAATTTATAACCTAACTAACCCAGTTAGGCAGCATAGCACAGACAGTTTAGAACTGAATCAATTCAGGCATGTTTATAAATATTTAAGTTTAGATCCTAACCCAGTCGTTTTGTTTATAAACCCATCAGTTTAGAACCTGAATAATCATGCATCTGCTTGACTAGATTAGTGATTAGTTTATTAAACTTGCCAGACTAGGTTTTGGTTATAGACTTACCGATTTATTATCCTGTCTGGTTGGGTTTGATTCGTAACATGCTGATTTATGAACCTGCTTGACTTGGTTAAGTTCTCTCCTGATGAGCTTGTGAACCCGCCTGACTGGGTTAGGTTCTGAACTGACTGATCTGACGGAAGGGATTCCGTGAAATACCAGGATGCAATGCAATTATTTACATACAAAATTGTAGTTCTTTTTTCGATAGCACAAACCTATCCTGGGACAAATAAATACGGACAACGTACATTGTCATCCTTAATTAAAGGGGCATGGTCACGATTTAAGTCAAAAATTATTTTTCAGATTTTAATGTTTACAATCCTTAAAAAGAGCATTTGAATGGGCAACCAAAATTTATTGCCATTTGTTTAGTTATAAGTGAATAAAAGAGCTTGCAATTCTTTGCTATGTAAACAAAGATTTGTTTACAATTTGAATGTTGAAGTGAAAATTCCAGTTTTATGCCTAAATTGAATGTGTTAAATGTAAGGAGCTGTTTATTTATGCTTAAAATGAATAAGAAGAAAGTTTCGTGGCCCCACATTTGACACTAATACAATGTATGGTTTTATTACTACTATACAGTATAAACAAAATAAAAAAACACATGGGTACATCTTTGAAACCGTTTCAAAATACGATGTTTTGTGGCTGTTCTTGTTTACAACTCCAAGAATCATTAACATCGGGTTTGGCCTTCCCTCCCAAATTATAAGATAAAGATAGGACACAGACCACAATTATTTTTCCCTCTTATTCCTTTATACAACAAAAAATCATATAAAAAATTCCACCGGCTCAAATCAATTCAAACATAGCATACCTATAGAATGACACTAGTCCAACAACATATCCAAACCACAGGAAAATCAATCGAGAGGGGACTGAGATATGGCCCCTAAAATAACCCCTACCATGAAAAATCCACTTTCACTTTCGAATACGTGTAAACATTGGCCTCTTTACACCCTTTCTATTGCGCCTTTAAAGATAATTTTTCTGAATTTTTTCCTGCCTGTATTTTTTTTCAAGCCTTCTTCTTTCCATCCATACCCTAAAAGGAACCAAATTCGCCTAGTTAGCACCCCTGGGAATTTTTGTAATAATACATACATTTTTAGATTGGAACTACTTGCGTGGTCAATGAGCACGGGGTAAAAATAGTGGTATGTGACCTAATATGTCTAACCGGATTATGTTTTCCGAACTGCCTGAATGGGCTAATGAATAGACTCTCTGTTTAGGTATCACACCGTAATCGACCAATCGAAATGAACTTAGTCAATTGTAGTTCCATATATACTTCATAATTATATTTCTTGACTGCATTTTTACATTTTCCTTTACTCAGTTTCAAAAATTTGTGTACCACTGAGAAGTATATTTCATGTATTTTGTTAGATGATGATCTTTTTTCACAGGGACTACTTTTTTCAGGGCACATGCAGCACCTTCCTTGGGATTGTGCAGTCTGTTTACATACAAACAGAAAACACGTGGTTTTGAGGGTAGACCTGTTTGAAGGTAGATATTTTGAGAAAATGCCGTATCGTGTGCCCTTTTTATGGTGTTAGCTGATGAGATAGGTAACAAATAACATTTCCTCCGAATATTTTGTCATGAGAAATACAAACTGATTTTTAAGAATTTTTTTTCCCTCTATAGTGTTATATAGTGAAAACAATTACCGGTGTGATACCTTGACGGGCTGTATGTTGACATGTAAAAATGCATGTAGATGCCAGTTTTCAGTATTTTATGTCAAATTTTGATGAAAGAAATTATTTATGCAGTCTGAAGATTGAAAAATGCTTTTAAAATTTTGTAATAAAAGAAATATGAAAAATAATGAATTTTGTTGTGGAAAACACATTATTTTCAATATATAATAAAAAAAAAAACCCTTAGGAAATGGATGATATGAAGTCAGTGGAGCTTAAGAAATTGGTTTCTGTATTCTAGATGCTGTAAAGGTGTGCAGATCAGTTGAACGCAGTCATAAGTGATGCCCTCAGACTTTGTCGTAAGAGTACGCAGCGACTAGTTTTCATCGAATGACCAATTTTGAGTTTACGTGCAAGTCTCAGAATTAAGCGACAAGTGTGAAACATTGCGAAGAAGAACATGGACATTTTATCGAAGGACTATTTTGACAAAAACTTAAATTTCTTTGATTTTAGCTCACCTTATGTGAGATTTGATTTCACTGCCTACAGAGCCATGAGTCAAGGAATGAGAGGATTTGAACAAATATGTGCTATGTTTATGCTTATTTTAGTTTCCCATTGATGATATATTTCAGGCAAAACATGCTTAAACGCCTTTTACATGATCACCCAGATGCATATTTTGTGTATGAAATAGGTTTCATGCATTTAGTTAAGAAGGTCCTTAGGAGTCAAGTATACATAATATCATCATGATTGAATCTATGAGCTGTTCATGGTTTTCATCCTCAAGAACCAATGGATTTCACTTTACCTGAAAATGTTTTTATGCAATATAGCCAAAAAATCAGTTTCCACCGACATTTTAAGGGGAGTTCCTTATTTACAAAATACATATACTGATATTTATGTTTGAATGACATAAGATATTGAGATATTAGTCAATGTTTAAATGTATAAAAGGAGATATTGCTATTTTTTATATGGTTACCCCAGTACACCTGTCATATTCTATGTAATGAAAATCAAAATTTAAATGGAATCATGTCATGTAACATGTATGGGTACAATATAGATGCCCCACCTATATCTAGAACTATGAGGGTTGGTCTGATTCTTATTTTAGTATTGTGATATGGCATGCACTTATGTGATTTCTCTTGTAAATATGCTTCAGAAATGCATTGCCTTATTGAATTACTCCTTCTATATGCTTATTGCTCTTGCTGTAAATTATCTAAGATGTGTCAATCATCATTTCTCTTCAAATTCTATAGGGATGGCCTGATGAGGGGTGTAATTAAATGTGTCCAATTGAAATTTCATGGCTACTTTTGCTCTACAGATAGAATGTTACATAAATCACAAAATGAAGTTGCATCCCAGTCGTTTCTTTTACATTCTTATCATCAAAGCAAGATTTATGGTTGTCAGGACAGATCTGAGCTCCATTACTGATATCATTTATGCTGTCCTGTGTTACCATGCTGCTTTTAGATAAAAGTGAGCATGGCAGTGTGTAGACAAGTAAACAGGCTTTACCTGATATATTAGTTTACCAGATAAGCTTTCAGTTTTTACTGGATAATTCACAATATAGATATAAAATGTATGAACAATAGAGGTAAATTTCTTCTTTGTTATGCAATGATTACATAATGAAGTGTCTCTAATGAACTGTTTTTGATTTGATGTAAAGAAGAATGTAGATACTCTGATTTGATACCAAGATGATTTTGTAATTCATTGTTTTAAGGATAAAAATTGGTCTTAGATCATGCATGTTTTCATGCTCCAAATCTGTTTCCTTTGTGCTATTTTCTTCAGTCTGAGTAAGGGAGATAAATCCTCAATAACTAAAGAAATAGAGGGAGCTTGATGACAGGGTTACAGTTGAATGGGAATTCTCAGGTGCAAATTTGAAAGGGATCTGACATCTTTACAGTTCCTTTTGGCACCCCTGCGAATGTTATTGTCATTAAAATTTAGACCAAGTGGTTTTATTTGACCCTTTCAGTTTCGCAGTAAAAATTGGGCCTCATGTTTATACAGTAGTCTATTTCCTAGAACATATATAGGTCCTTGTAATCAAATATAAAATCTAGACGTTTATTGATTTCATTAATTGGCGGATAAAATGAGTTTTTTTCTGATAATGCAACAATTAACATGCTTAATAGCGATCCACCCTAAGGATTAATTTTCGATCCGCGCCTGACCTAGTAATAGCATCAATAATGAAACAGAATATACTATTTTATGCAGACTATTACTTGAAAATGGCTCGATATGCTTAGTTTTTATGCAAAACAGACACAAATTCTTTTTTAAAGCATGGTATTGCACACCAAAAGCATATAACACGGTTATAATTTTATCAAGCAACCCAATGTTTACATGTTCAACCACGTGTAGATTGGTTGAACCCGAACGATAACTCTTTTCTGTATATCATAGTTTAGTTTAAATAACGGCAAGATGATGAAATAAGACATATATCTTAATAGACATAAATCAAAGAAGGATATGATATGAAAAACGACCAGTACTTACGTATTTTGAGAATATTATGCGAACATTATACTTCCAATCGAATTTTTAGAGACACTGTACAAATCTCGGCGAAGTCTCGTTAACTTTTATTCGAGCACCTCTGGATCAATTACATACTTAGCAACGATAAAGAAAACATTCCTTACACATTCGCAGGGGTGCTTAAAGTCCATGTTATTAAGCGCCCTGATTTCTGAATTACTGCTTCTTTAACAATGTGATATTTTATACTAGAGGGTCGTTGAATATATTAATAAATGAACTGATTGTAAGTGTTTGTAATTGTTAATTTATTATTAGCTATAAAGAATTATTCACGCTTACACTTCCTTGTATATATCAAACACGATATAATATTGATTATAGTCTCAGAACATGAAAATAAAATCGAAAGTGTCCAGTGGATTTTGTATCAATCCACTTTAAATATTACGCATGCTAAAATATCATGTTTTATAGAATACAAAAGTTTGGTAGGTTATAAAACTAAATTTCTAAAAGACGTGGATGACCCATTATCACCAGAAGCTTAATTTTCTTGTTAAATGATTTTTTCTTGTTCCGTTATATAAAAAAAATAACACTGAATTCATCGACAGGTTTATCAGAATCATATAATTCACTATACAAGGAAGTAATACAATCGTTAACTCTTTTGTTTCATGTTTTATTTTAACTAACAAAAACAAATGAATATTAAACACCTGTTACATTCAATGAATATTTGATTTAATAACAATTGTGGATATAGTATTATGAATAACAAACGTCAACGTCTAAATTATCGAAATTATTTGAAAATCAAAAAGGTTTTGGGTTGAAAGTACATAAATTTAATGATCAATTCCATAAAAAATATTAAACCTTTAAACTATGCTGTACTAGATTGTTCTTTACAACGCATTTTAACGATCGATTTGAATTTACAATGCGATTGATTTAAAAAAAATTAATCATAGTATATCAACTTTATGGAGCTGAATCGTCTGCTGCATTGTACATGTACTTTGACAATATATATTTTGATTAGCAATTCAAGCTGTGATAAAACACAACGGTAAATATCAATCAAGTTTAACAACATGCCAATAGCACACGAAATCAAATAGATGTACATAATGTAAATAAACAATCGTGTTAGAAAATAATACGATAATAAATTTATTTTTGACAGAAGTTTAATATTACAATCGAAGTTTGCTTTGTTGGTGACGATAAGTTTTATTCAGCACTTTAGATCAAAAATAGTGATTGATGTCGGAAAAACTAAGGTGGTAAAATGGATCTTTTACCTCGGGAGTCAGAGATTCAATATGTGCATCCGTGTCGTCTTTAACGTATAGGGACATCGACAGAAATGGCCGTTAGGAGGGAAAGGATAGATATGGATGAGAGCATAAACAAATTAAATGAAGAGTGGTATATAAAGAGAAGAGAAATTTTAGATTCGTCATCAGACCTGGATACCTTGATTTGGCCATTACATGGTAAAGTGATTTGTAATTTTTCACAGCTTATGTTTTCTCAATCTTCAAGCATAAATTATATGCTCATGTAACATTATGAATCTCCGCCCAATCTCATGGGCCCTGCTCTAACTATCATATGGGACACAGTTTAGCTTTAAAATATTGGCCTCCAGCACCTTTCTCCTGGATCGACAGATACCAACAAACGGGTTGGCCATTCGCAAGTGTATTGAGTGAAATTATATCACAAGGAATGCAAGAATGTCATTTGATGCCGATTGTCAGTAAAAGGAAATCAGAGGAAAATGAACTTGGGTGGACTTTCGTTTTTTCAAGCAGAACATAAAATTGATTGGCCAAAAAGCATACCAAAATTTTCTGTTTTAGTAATATTTTTAAATTAAGTGTTACGTTCCAAAAATAAGGACATTCTTAATTTGTTCATATCATCTGGAGACATTTTTTTTTTAAGATCCAAACTAATCGTGACAGTTCATTTTGGTGTCTTGTTTATAAGTGTATAAGAGTCTGTTCAAATGTGTTCTGGATTCAAACTGTCCGATTTTTTTTAATTTCAGAAAAACTAATTTTATTGTAAATAAAAGCAGATGGTAATTTGCATTTGTGCACAGCAGGGTCACTGGGGGTTAGTTTTCAAGATTGTTAAACATAATAGATCAATTAACATGTCCAGCATCACATCATCTATGGTAATTAATGTCTTATCAGAACCTGGCAGATGTTAATTCTCTCATTCTTATTTTCTCTGATTTTGCTGCTGGACGTAAATTTTTCCATGAACTTTGTTTTATTTTATCCTTTGTGATCTCCACCATATCCAATCTACGAACGTGATATCTTGGATCGCAGGAGGAATTGCAATACGTAGAAGGTATAGGCCCATATTATCTACCTAGTAAATTACATTTGTAACAATGGTTTATCGAGTACTATTTGTGGGTCACTCTTTCATTCATCGTTTAGAGTCATTTCAATTTCAAAATAGTAGGTCTGATTGGTACAATTTAGGTTTCGATGGTACAGAAAATTCAGGTTCAATTTGCGGGTTTAGGTGGGGGAACACTACGCCCAGGTCTAAAATCCATTCATTCGAAACGATTCATGCAAGTTTGTCATACATATCTACCCCATTCAGTTTTCCTTCAGATTGGTGGAAATTATTTGTGTCGAGAAGAAAATGTAGAAAAATTAGCGCGTGATATAAGATCGTTTGCAGAATTCTTGCTATAGTAGTTGCGCATTATGTTTCTCATGTTATATTTGGTCAGTTACTGCCGAGGTACTCCAATGGTTTAAATCCTCGTTACAATGTCAAGGTCATAGAGGTAAACAATCAATTGTCAGCGAAGTTCAAG
Organism: Magallana ariakensis; assembly: GCA_020458035.1. NCBI lineage: Eukaryota > Metazoa > Mollusca > Bivalvia > Ostreida > Ostreidae > Magallana > Magallana ariakensis. The sequence continues at coordinate 8,858,073 of CM035819.1, read as the reverse complement.
GAGCGAAACAATATCTCTTTCTGGAAGCATCGAGGATTATGGAAAAACATTGAGTCCTTGTTAACGGATAAAGTGCATCTTAATGATGTTGGTATGCGGATATATGCGAGAAGCATCCGTGCAGCACTCGGTTCGTTCAAAAGAAGTTAGAACAAATTCAGGTTAGAGTGTTAGGTCGACATCATTCATGTTTCATCAATATGTGCAGTTACAATATGTTAGTATGGTAGTTCAATCTAGTTATCTAAATGTAAGGATTAATGTTTTTAATAATACATAGCAACAATGAATTTTGGTTACAATCAATCATGACACTGTCTGGATCCTATTGTTATAACTATACGTACATTCATGGTTTTACTGTTAACCTGGTCACAGTGTGTTTATATATCTACATACATGATACATCACTGTACTATGTTTGCATCATTATGCATATGGTTTATTTATGCTTGACGACTTATGAGCCTATCATACACATACAGTTGTGTATTTACATTTTATTCATTTATTACGGGCATATATGTTGTCATCTATACTTAATGGTCACACTCATTAGTGTGTTATTTATCTACATACATGGTTTATCATGTATTGGTTTGCATCAATATGCATGTGGTTTAAGTATGGTTGAGAACATATAAGCCTATCATACACAATCAGTTGTGTATTTACATTTTATTCATTTGTCAGGGGCATATATGATGTCTTTTATACTTAATGTTCACACTCATTAGTGTGTTTGGTATTTACATACATGGTACAACATGTACCTTTTTTGCATCATTATGCATATGGTTTATTTATAGTTGACAACATATAAGCCTATCATACACATTCAGTTGCATGTACATTTGTGTACTTCTTTATGCTAGCATGTACATTATTGGTACATATTGTATCATTTTCATCAAGGTTATCATTCATATATAGCCTTTAAAATCTTAGCATCATGCATCCTTATACAAAGTATTTCAATATAGTTGTAGTTGCGCACATTTTGATTACGGTTCATCTTGCTGCTTCATATACATTGCTTATGGCTAAGTTTTAGTTACTTATTTGAAAAAGGGTTCATCGGTTCAGTTCTTTCATAAGACATCATTTTACACCATTTCATAGTAGAGTTATATTTGTAGTTGACTGGCATGAAGGTCTCATTCTATTTATAATGGTATTAATTAATGTTTAGCGTTCAAGCATCATTATTGCAGATTTATACAATGGTCTCTTGTAAGATACAACTTAAACACTGATATATTAAAACTATATACTTTTGTATCTATTTATCAGTGCATAATTCAATAATCAGTTACGGCATTTAATATTTATAAGTCTATTGTATCCCTATTTGTAGAGATAAGAGGCATTCTGCAGCATTCAAATGCTTATTAATGGTTATTATGGTTTTATATGTATGGTCGACAACATACTAGCCTGTCATACACATTCACATGTGAATGTGCCCTTAATATATTTTTAGCATCTTTCATCATTATGCAAGGTATTTCAATCTAGTTCTTGTTGCTCAAGTTTGTTATTGGTTCATCATGCAACTTTCATATACTTCATGGCTTAAGGTTCTGTTTCAATTTATGATCAATGACATCAAGCTCTAAACATCATCCACTAATTTAGCCTTTTAGACAGTTTTGGTTACACATTTGGAAAGTGTTTATCAGTTTAGTTGGTTCATAAAGCATTATTATACATACAAGTACAGGAGTAGAGAAATATTTGTCTTGACCGGCATGAAGGAGATCTGTCCTAATTTTAATTGTATTAGTCAATGTCTTACTGTTTCAAGCATCATTATTGCAGATTTTTACAATGGTTCCTGTAAGGTATAGCTGAAACACTGATATTGTAACACCATATATTCCTGTATTCAACTTTTTTAGTCTCTTAGAGTTATATTATTTCAATTTTCAGATCATCTAAAGTCTTGTTGGTACAGTTGTTGATCTTACTGATCTTTCACTCAGGTTCAATTAAATTACAGGTGGGGGATCTTCATCCCTGGGTAAAACTTTATTCTTAATAAATTAAAAATTATGGGAATTAAGTCATCATTTAAAATCATTCAGCAGTAGATGGTTCATACATAACCACGTAGAACAAATTTGGGTTAGATTAATTTACCCATACTCAGGTTGTTAGCTCACACCCATTATTGTTATTTTGATTGCAATATCAGCTTCTTTTTCCTTTCTTTTTTATGTTCATTGCATTATTATGCAAATCTTTTGCAATTAAGAATTCATTGTGTATGGTTGATTATATTCGGTTCATCCTGCAACATTGTACACATGTTGGTAATGTTTTAGTTTGAATTCAATCTACGGGCCTTGCATATAGACTTATTGTTCTATATTATCTACACCTTAAGCTCAATTGTGAGGCTTTTCAAATCTGGTTAGTTATCGCTTGATACAAATAGTATTTTATTTAAAATATATATGAAATTACATTACAGTAATAGGCAAAAGCATATATAAGTTCCTTTCATTATGGGTTGTATTACTTTCAACTGGTGCTTAAATATCATTATTCAGTGTTGTTATTTATGTCTTTACATTGGGAAGAAAATTATTCCTATTGAGTATTCAAAGATGTTTTAATTTCAAGTTGGTGTATTTAGCATCATTACTTGGTATTCATATTCATTGCTTTCAGTTAAGGCCATTGCAAGTTTTTTCTTTGTTTAGCGTCCACCCAAAACTCAAAAACCTATCTTTCTATCAGGAAAAAAACCACAAAACTTAGAAAAAACACATAACTTTAAAGGTTCAACAAAATAAAATTTATTATATATTTTGAAGTATATTCTTCATTTTGTAACAAAAATACAAATTAACAAATAATTACTATGGTTTCCATTTTAAATGTTGTTAAAATTAGTAGTTGATTTCCGACATATGAAAAAGCGATCAAATTTTATAAACAAACATTGTGGGTTTTTTTTTTATTTTTACATCTCAAAACCAATCCGTCCGCGGACGCTAAACATAGAAAAAACTTGGAATGGCCTAATTAAAGAAATGAGATGCCTAAACAAAGCAGAAGGGCTCGAATCTCCCTGTGGCAAGCAGCTCGACAGCAGTGTCAAGGGCGGAATGAGCGAGATCAGACTCAAATTGGCCATCCCTGCCAGCGCAGAACAATAACCATCAGGTGATTGGACAGATTGTTACTTGTCAAGCTTCTACCACAGATGAATAACATCATTGATTATTGCTCAGTTTAGAGCAGATACTGGGATGCAAGGACACCTTCCAACATCAACTTCCCTACCTGGCACCTATGCCAACCACCAATGCTCTTCAAGAACTTCAGCAGGGGCAATAAAAAAATCCAGAGACTATAGGTATTGACAATACACCACTTGGTATCATTACCTCTTGGTTTCAATGTGATTTGTTTTAAACTAAGAGACTTAAAATTTCATCAGATTGTTTAAAACAACAATTTCAGTCCATTCATCAATAGACTGCAGCATTTGATATTTTCTAGTCTTTGTACATTGCAAAATCACTAAAATTCCTTTTAAGCTCATTATACTAACAACATATGTGCAATGTCAAAACAATTTAGTTTTTACATGGACTATAGGTTTTATGATTCAAAATTTTGTAAGGTGCACAAAATAATTATGTTTGACTGGGCAATCATTAATCTTATTTGTGGAGCTCTGTTTTTTATGAGCATTTCAACTATTGCACAAAATCCAAGTGCTAACTGTGTCAACAATTCATTACTTTCAGTCTACTTGGGCAAAGCTCATCATTAGCTCATTTTGTCTTTTTTCTTTATTTAATATATGTACACAATCCTTTCTTTTAACGTAAAGTATATAGGAATCTGGATAGAGGTCAACAAGGCTTGCTCTATTCTGAAAGCCTGTGTCATTAAGAAAATGTACAGTCATTGAAAAAGGTCAGCAAGGCTTGCTCTGTATTATATTCTATTATATTCTATAGAAGTATATTTAATCTTTGTTGTTTGTTTGTTTTGTTGAATTTTTGATAGAGGTCAACAAGGCTTGCTCTGTCTGAGTCACTAAGAATTATATACAAAACTTTTGCTCTGTAGTTAAGTTCTAGAGAGGTACTCATATTTATCGGCTAATTGTTTGACGTATAAGTTAATAAAGGTTAACAAGGTTGCTTAAAAAAAATTATTGAAGTGTATGCATGTTCATTATCTTTAATAGTGGTCAACAAGGGATGCTCTTATCTATTTTTTATTTTATAAGCAAAATATTATTAGTACTATACATAGTTTTTGGTAGAGGTCAAAAAGGCTTGCTTTGCCATGATGTTTATAGGGTCATGTCAGAAACTTTACGATCATTACTCGTTATTGTTTTATTTGAATATTTCAAGGTACCTCACTATATCAAGACATACTTTTTAAAGCCAATCCGTCACAAGTGGGCGATTTTAATGTTAAACTATTTGCATCGATCATTTGGTTGTATATCATCATAACTTATTGGTTAAAGTATGTTCATTTTCATTTAGTTGCATATACATGTAATAATTTATTTTTTATTTTTTTCCCCTCACATATTTGACTTATATATCTGTACATGTACTTCTTATACGTCATGGTACTTATCATAATCAAATAAGTTTCTGCAAATTTGAGAAACCATTTCATGGTGTAGTGATCCACCTAATGAAGTTTTTTTTTATAATCTGTTTGTTATTAACAATGTTAAGTATAGGGACATTTTCCATTTATTCCAATGAGTCCTCGGGTGGGGTCCCTCAAGACTAAGGTCTTTTAGTTGTGGCGGTTTTTAACCCCACCTTTGCAAATAAATTTGTCATTTATTCAATGATTTTTTCTTGTTTAATATATTGTTTTCAATTTAAACAATACAAATTTGGTTCATTGAATAAACGACCTTTTACGCAATCTTTTGTTCTATTTCATTGCAAATGAACTTGGACTCATTGGAATATTTTTGATTCAGGTACTTGTATTGGGTAAAATTACTTGTAGCAACAAAGCTCAAAGTTGGGCAATATTAATAAGGTGTTTCTTTTGGAAATGCTTATATATTATAGATATGGAAAAATTTGGTTGACAAAAACAATATGTTTGAACACAAAATAGTCGGTGCTTCCGGTGCGCTCTTTACGCTCCTTTGAGATGTGTGCTGCATGCCTGCTTCTTAGTCCAACTCTCAGATCCATCCAAGTTCCAGCACTGTGTACTCCCTTCTAGGAAGGACATATCATATCAGTTCTTAATATGGATGACTGTATTAGAAAGGAATTTATAGAACAAGCTTATAATATTAACTCAGTAGAAGAATATTTTCTATTATTGAAATCGGTCAATTAACTATCACAGCTACCGCTCTTTAAGTTCCAGTCTTTAAGATTACAATACGCTACCGCTAAAATTCTTGTTTAAACAGTCTTTTTTCTGGTGAATCTCGCTGCATTCAAAACAAAAAAAATCTGACAGGATAGGGCCCCTGTCTCAGTTGCTGTATTTAGGAGTCTATTACTACAGCACAGGTCGATTAAACAAGGTTCTCGATATCATTTAAATATGCCAGCAGAGATTATGGGGCCCATGGGTCATATACAGTTGTATTGTTGAGAGACACCGATATGTCAGATGTTTTGGTAGATTACCGTTAGGAGAAAGAATGAGAAAAAGTCCTATAGATATTATGCATTTTAATTACCACATCAGGTAGATTTTTTATAGAACAGTGTGTATGTTAAGAAAACCGTACGGGTGTCTTGTTGATAACCTCATTTGTATTATTTCATTTGCAAAGTATGTTATATTAATTCAGACTTGGTAACATTTCACGGTATCTACAGTCACTGACAGATCTGCTTACTGCTCTATGATGACGAGATATATGTAGATTAATAGATCAGAGACATCTCTTGGCAGATAGTGGGGATCTGTCAGCATGTTGTGGGGACCTACACAGTCTTATCAAGTGTCAATGAGACAGTAACCTTTTTACAGAATACAAAGAGCAAAATTTTAAAGAATAGCACATTATATTGATTTTGTTTGTGTGCATGTGTATAAATTGATTATTTTTATTATAAAAATGTTGCTAGTTTAAATATTAATACTGTAAATTATCTTTCACTGCCAGACAACAAACCGCCAGGTCAAATGGGCACTGGGTTGCATTTATTTTTATGAATATTTCATCTATTTTTATACATATACTTAACATTTTAATTTGTTCACTCATTGATCGAGTAATACGAAAATAATATTTAAAAAGGATACTAGCATTACTAATTAACGAATACTTTTTTTATTTTAAGCTTAATATACGCCACAACATAGATGGTCTTATAAATATGTCAACTATGCACCATTTTCTACCATGTGTACACATGAATACAATTTGACCTTCTTTAAACGTAGTGAAAAAGCTTTACAGATTCATGTTAAGTTCTTGTGTAAGCTAATAAATTTAAACCCTATCAAATATAACTGCAGGCTCTAATATCAAATATTTTATTCATTGATATTGTTTATTATAGGAAAACATAGAGTAATTAATTGTTTAACATATAAGGAAACCTTAATGTCAAAATTTATGGAATAGTCATACCGACAGAAAATTTTTTAAAATACATTGGTTAAAAATTGTACATACATATATTGTTCTGTCCTGCATACGCCTTAACATATTTGTGTACAAAATGTATTAGTCTTCTCGTTTCCAGTTTTAAGTCTTGTTAAACTTTTTTCTAATATTAAACTTGTATCTGATACAAAGCGTATGTTTTTTTCTAAGCATGTGTAAGCTATAGTGCAGAGATTAACATTTTTTAGCAAACAACCCTTGAATTAATTCTTCACTTTCTTAATTATTCGATCGGTTAGAAATGTAAAAATTTAATGTTAAACAAACGACTAATTTATTTAAGCGTACAGATTGCATCTTATATGGACAATTATTTGGCATCTATCCAGCCCTTTGTTGCTGTTTGCTTGTATCTGAGGAAAATAAATATCATGTATCGATGTTCATTGTATTATATATTCTTGTTAACATCACTTTTACTTTCTTACTAACACTTTTGGATTTTTTAATAAAAAACATTGTCACTAGGATTAAGGGCCCTTGGGTTGATAATCTTATCATTTGTGATTAAGAGTAATAAAGTTTAAAATGGTTCTAGACCCTGGTATTATCACCGTTGACTCCTTGTGCACCGGTATTTCTCTATGTATTTAATATGGTAAAAGAATTGCTTTATTGGTAAAGTGAACTTGGTAAGTAGAGCTTAACAGTTTTCTAGTATTGAATCTAATGCTGTTAAACTTATGCTTTATTGATGGTTAGCTTTACAAAAGTATACTCTACGTGATATTTTGCTAAATTTAAATGATAGAAATGATCAAACTTGAGCATTTCCTGAATTTTGGTGATACTTGATTTGAGAATTCAGTCACTGAAATCTTTGACTTCGTATTTAATCCTCAAGTGAAGGTGAGACTTCAAGAAATATCAGTGAATGATATTCATTGCGTGTTGCTGCTCTTGTGTTTGAATGGTTTATCAAAAATGTATAAGACGCTTTGGAGGAGCTAGATTTAAAATATTGTTTAGCCTTTGATGTTAGGACAAATACATGATATTGGACATACTAATATGTGTTACAACGAATTACGTACTGTTTGAATGAATGATATTTTATTCTGACACGCTTTCGTCCATAAGATATATATATATATATATATATATATATATATATATATATATATATATATAGATATATAGATACCGACTTGCAAAATCTAAGAAAACGAACAAAGAGTATAAAGTATGGAAAAGAAAGATGTTAAGGCACATTTTAGGAATAGTCACCAGTCAGTGCTTATTTCTACAAGATGGTTAATTACAATTTTTATTTGTCTTCTCATTATTTTTGTACAGTTGACTGTTAAGGCATATTTTAGGAAAAATCACCAGTCAGTGCTTATTTCTACAAGATGGTTAATTACAATTTTTATTTGTCTTCTCATTATTTTTGTACAGTTGAATGTGTCACTTTTTCACAGGCCTAGGGGTGTTTTGTTTTACTGTGAGACTTGAATACAGAACTTGATATTTCTAGCTGTTTTCATCTCAACTACCAAGGTTTCATCTTTAAAATTGCATTACAATGTTTATCAATCAATTCAAAAATTTAAAATAAAAACATGTTTTCTAAATAATAATACACCCATTTAAGTCCAAACAACGTCAATCTTTGCACCTATATACCAATCACAATTAAGGATAAACTCATCGAATTATTTTGCCTTTTTCTCTTCACGCTTAGTGAGACTTGTTTGTCTTTTTTCCTCCCGTGATTTAGGATAAAAAAAGCTTTTCCTAAAAGATCAGCAATGTCTTTTCTCGTAAATGAACCCGCTTTAAAGCGAGGAATATTATTTATTTTAGGATTTCCTGGAATTGGCGGAATATCGATATTCACTCTTTGCATTTGAAACGAAATTAATGCATCCGTATTTTCATCATCTGTGTCACCCCTGTACTTGCTTAGAAGTTCTTCCAAATGTGTGATATAATCACCAATGGTAATGTAATGGTCTTCCATTTCTGCTCGACGTTTTGCCGTCATTTTGTCTAGCATTTTCATATGATCCTAAAGTATTGTATCTGCCAGTTGCATAAATTCCTGAAATTCTTCATACATGGAAATTCGTATATCATCAATGAAGTGGTTTAAGATGTGCTTTAATATTTGTCATATGGTAATTTATCTATATAATACAGGTGCAGTATATTTGATACCTGCCATAAGTACTATTTTGTCTTTGCTTGCAGATAATTCAAAAATGCATACCAACAAAAAAATTTAAGAGTTTAAAAAAGTTATTGAATATGGTCTGTGTAACTTATTCTCATTCAAAGCATTTTGATTGTTATTAAAATCAAAATTTCATTTCAATATCAATAATGAATTAATTTAAAATTAAACACCGATTAAAATTTTTAGGAAGATCATTTTTGAGCAAATGCTTTCCCGCATGTTTCTTATTAACCATTGTATTTATTTAAGTAGGAACCAAGCCACAATGTATTAGTACATAAATTGTGATTTCATTGAATTTTTACCTTTTTAATATAACGTGAGTATTTGGTCTTATCAAAGTTAACATAGTATCCACATCATATCTTTTAACAGTTTTTTTTTTATAAATAAATTATCACAGTTGTCATTAACTAATTATTTGCGTTTTATGTTATATATTTTTTTGTTATTCTACGCAATACAAAATCAAATTTATTACTTGTAACACTTAATCACTAAAAATTTACTAAGACGCACTACCCAAATGTGATACTCCCATGAAGTTGTACAACACTTAAATCAAAATCATAAGTGACTCAAGAATTATAATTTGCAATTTTTGTATTATTCAAACTGCCTGTCAAAAATTTACATTATTACATAAATGTATTGGTTTTGTGCGACAATGCATTTCATTTTCCTTTTGAAATGACTAAAAAAGATGAACATTCAAAAAAAAGAATTTACCTGGAACTCCTAATATATACAATTAAGTTCAAGGTCTCATCTATCACTTTGACTACTCCATAATTTTTAAAAGTACAAGACAAAAATTTTCACATTGTTTTGATACATAATTCTGGTTAATAATTATGAAGGGATTGATTTTATTATTGTTAAAGTGAATAATATTTTTAATTTTGGTCAGTACAAGAGAAATCCTGTAAATCCTGAATAAAGGTCATGGTGTATGTAACCGTTGTTTCCTTGATTTTCAACTTTGACATGGTCCCCAAATTTCAATGTCACAATGACTGTCCTACTTATTTGGATTATAGGTTTGTCTTTGTAATTAGAAGACACGTGAAGCTTAGCAACCGTTTTCTTGTTGACTTTCAGAACTAACCAAAGCCCTGGGAAAGATAGAGAATCGACAACAAATATGTACGTTCCCGCCACAGGACACGTGAACACTCCCGTTCTGTCGTCATATCCGTTCCCGTCATTTTTCAGGACTGCGTCATATTTTACCGTTTGTCCAACCCCGAGTGTCAGAGATTTCAATCTTAAACTTACGGAGAAGCTTACTTTTCTTAAAGTGCTGGACGAACCTGTAGCCATATAAAAAGAAATTGAGACAGTTGACCTTTTTTAAATGTGATTATAAATTGGAACATTTTCTGAGATATGATTTAACTATCAAAGATATATAATAACCTGAAGACAGTTGAATCAGTTGTTTGAGAGCTGAAGAATCCAGAGTCACTGTTGCCTTGGTGTTGTCGTAGATTAACGATTTCAACAAATCAATCGTTGTCCTCATGCCTGTCTGTACATTGTTTCCACTGTTCGCAACATCGAGTAAACCAAAGGACAACGCAAACAGTAGAGTCAGCAACATCTCTTTTTTTAATTCAACCGACAGGGAAGTCTTTCTCTGTAGGAAAAGCTTTCCCCCGCTTGTTTATATAAGTAACGATACTACACCTGTTACACATTTGATATCATGCTATTTCAACATTACGATATCAATTCCATCTTGAATTAATGATTTTAATTTCTATTTCACACTCTACATGTAATGGATATTCATTTAGTTTTATCGTGAATCTGTTGCCCAATTGTACTTTCCGATTTATTTTCCTTTATGAAATACCTATTTTGATTATATTTATAGATAATCGACATGGCTTAACAACAAACTACATGTTACCAGGGGTGCGTTTTACAGAAGAACTTACGACAAATTCGTACTTTCTTTTCAGACTCATTAAAGAATCCTAAATGAATAAAATTCTATTCAAAAACACATAATTTAAATGATTTCAATCTCTGTTCGTAAAATATATGGTATTAAAATAAAATATTTGATAGCTGATGAATAATTAAAAATTGAAAATTAGGGCTTAAGTCGTTAGTTCCTTAAGCTTATTCATTGACTTGAGAAAATTTGTTTGAGACATTCCAAGAGTCTCGTTTGTTCAGGCCTGTGGCAAAAAATCGGGCTCCCTTTCATAGACATAATGATTTTTGATTTAACGTGACTGAGTACATTTGGTAAGATCACATTGTTACACTGGTTTATTGCTTGAGTGTTGAATTAACATATTTATTAAACTAGAAACGAGCTCGTTGCAAAGCAACGAAGAGGTCTTCCGTTGCAGCTTCCTGTCGAAAAAAGGATTGTCAATCAGTCTGATTAAAAGCACCCTCTTCTCCTTACAGGGTCTGACAGGTATTGACAGGGGGTCATCTTCACCCGACCTAAAATTCTGACCAATCAGGGCTTTAGAAAATGTATTGGAATTTTTTAAATGGAGACAGGCAAATTATTTTAATCCTGCTTTCCATGTAACCCCCAGACTGAGTATTGAAGAGTTGCACCTCTCATTAACAGATAAAGTCATGTATTTGGTAAATGAGATATATATTTAGGTTGTGTGCAAATATAGAGGTCATGTGAAGATGAATTGTTATCGATACCTATCAGACCCTGATGGGTGTAGGCAGAAGGGTGGTGATTTTAATCAGACAGGATTGTCAATATGATAAAAGTAAGTTCAGAAAATCAAAAATAAATGATGACGGCTTCTCCAACCTGAGGGTGCGCTGCACGAGAGGTGATCAGTGGAGGGACAACTCTCCGTATAACGTTTGGCCATGCAAGCACTCAGCATCGTTTTTGCTTCGGGGAACAAATGTATCCGAAATGTATTAACAAGCCAATAAAAGAAAAAATTAATCTTCAAAATCTAATCCGTGGTAGTGGTAGGGGAGGGGGGGAGTTGTGAGGCAGCTATAACTTATTTTGTTTAATATAATTTGTTTTCAATTTGCCATAAAAATTTATATTACCTTCTACTAAAATGTGTGTTGGGGGAGGGGGGAACAATGCCCCAAAATTCAACTTCCTTTAAGTTAATTTAAGGTGAATTTTGGTTGCGAGAAAGTGGGAGAGTGCTCTCAGTGGACTAACTGGCGGTTCTGTGAGCAACCTCACAAATAATTCCTCCCCTCCCCACTAAGAAAAACAAAATCATAACTAAAGTATTTCTCTATTAGAAAATAATGTATGCTTCTTTTTCTTATAGTGACACTGAACTTGCACAGATGATCAAAGTTCAAGTCGGGACATATTTAAGTACATGTCACAAGCAAAATTAAAAGCATATTTTAGCTTCTAATTATTTCCATGTATATTACATGTAGATATGACAGACAAGAAAGAAGAATTTATTTTTCAAACGACCTTGAACTTGCACAACTGACTCTGGGTCAAGTTCATGACACATCCTCAAGTCATCAGCAATCTTTAAATGAAAAAGCAATATCCAATGTTTTTCCTTAAAAACAGTATAAAGCAGACACAACTTATGAAATTTCTTCCTCACAAAATAACACACACTTAGGTCATAGGCAATCTTTGTGTAAAGTAAGATCTTTCAATGTTTGGAGGGCGCCTTGTTTAGAACGCTATATATCAGAAACAATTTGTTCACTTAAGGTCTACTCTGCGCCCTGCCGCCGGAAATCGGTGTCACTAGTGCTTAATTTGGCGCCGGAATCCTCAAGGGATTACCCGTCCCCCAAGGAATCCGTCTCACCTAATGAGCACAAGTCAACACTTAGGTCATAAGCAATCTTTGTGTGAAGTAAGAACTTTCAATGTTTGGAGGACGTCTTGTTTAGAACGCTATATTACAGAAATAATTTGTTCACTTAAGGTCTACTCCGCGCCCTGGCGCCGGAAATCGGTGTCACTAGTGCCTAATTTCGCGCCGGATTCCTCAAGGGATTACCCGTCCCCCGAGGAATCCGGGCTCACCTAATAAGCACAAGTCCTAGTTTGGGTGCAGGGCGCCTTGTTTAGAACGCTACATTACAGAAATAATTTATTTACTTAAGGTCTACTTAGCGCCCTGGCGCCGGAAATCGTTGTCACTAGTGCCTAATTTGGCGCCGGAATCCTCAAGGGTACACCCGTCCCCGAGGAATCCGGGCTCACCTTATGAGCACAAGTCCTAGTTTGGGTGCAAGGCGGCCTAATAATTTCAGTTGTTTAACATCGGGATCGGAAAACGATTGAAAAATCGTCGATAATTTTAACTAATTTTTTGTTAGTGCGTTGGAGTTAGTGCTGGCTAGCTTGACTCTGGTAGTGAACTATCATGGTACATGTATTTCAAAGAAACAAGAAATCTGTCGACACTTGCAGTACTTTGATGATTTCTATGGCGACCGACTGCGTTCCATAATGTAGTCGTATTTCAGAACTTCTTAATCCGAGAACAATTTTCCTTTGACTTAAAACTTTTGAGTATAATATATTATTCCGTTCATATCTGTAGAAGTTTAGCGTGTTCAACGGGTTGATTTATTAGCAACATTATCTGATTACGATTTCGCACCTACAGGTATAATGTGAAGATGATTGACTTCGAATAATAGCCTTATTGTTTAACAATTGACCACTGTAGTGAAAGCACACTTCCATACTCAATAATATTCGATAACCTTCGATACACTGTTACTCAATTACATAACAATTGATGATCTGCAGCCATAAACATAACCCGACTGGGGCTATAGATCGATGTTCTCAGCTGTGTGCGCTGAAGCGACACAAGATTTTCGGTCGCACGCTGCGATTGAATTAACACAGACTGACCGAATAAACAAACGGGTGGGAAAGTGAAAATGTTACACATAAGAAGAAGTCGCCAAAAAATGATTTTCGTCAAATCTGATTATCTTTTTGCCAATTAAAAAAAATCCAAATGCCTCAGTTCAGGACATCCTTTTATCGTGCCAGCACCTACCGCAAACATGAAACATGGAACTTTGATTATAATAAACTACCTTGTGCGCAATCGTATTAATCATTGCTAAATCAACTGTACATGTAAAATAAATTTATCTTTTCATCTTAAACCAATAACGTAGTTGAAATCCTAATAAAAGAAAATAGTTGTGTTCGTACAAAAGTCTGAAACATGCACGCGTGATAAGGTACATGCAGAAGAACCTGTCCACTCGCGCGGGATCTCCTCGGCCATGTGCGAGGGATAATCATCATTTAAAAGTTTTCGTATTTGTGGGTTGTTTGTTGATTTAAAACAATATTTGTACAGATTTAAAAACGTTTTAGACCTACAAACCAACCATTAATTTAAGACTGACAAAGTTTCCGATTTGTAGTAATATCGCCTTTATAAATTTACAGAACGTCTTCTTACACTCTAATGTTTAATTAAATAAAAACAAGATGGACAAACTCATATAACATGAAGAAAAAAAGACAGATCTTGTATTTTATTTACGGGTATATAAACTAAAATAATTCTAGAGTTCGCGGCTAAATAAACTCTTATATGAGAGACGCAACTCTCGTGTATTAGATAACTGCTGACCGCTAGTTAGCCCCGTCGCGACCATGGTGACCGATTTTCTAGGCCGCGGGTGAGGGATAGCTTACGTAACGGTACACACACAGCTCTGATTCAAGGTAGATTTTAAATGCATGCAGTATGAAAACTCAAATGTAATACATAGATTTATTTTAAATCCCTACTTTGTGTTTTACTACAAAGGAAGAAGAATGTTTTGTTTTCCGATTCTCGTTTTAGGGATTGTGTACAATAAGAACTTAACAAAACTGACATAAACTCCTAAAAAAAATCTATTCTAAAAAAAAATTTCCTGTATAACCCAGCATACTTTCTGTGGTAACTTTATGCAAGTTGCACGCACATAGACTTTCGTTAACTTGCCAAATTAAACTAGGTACATGTTAACATGTACAGCTTTTTACACTCATACAACACAAATCACAAACAAAATAACATTGTAACGACCTTTATGAGATGCTAACAAACAACTTTTCCAGCGACAGTCATATCGAAATCCTAACCGTTTTTGAGTTATTAAGCAAAAACTTTCAAGCGCTATTGGCCCTTAATTTTAGGGGTCAGCCCTTTTTTATTGGTGTCAAATGAAAGCCCTTAACATTCTGCACAACTTTTATTCTACATGTCTTAACAAAATATTTTTCGTTTAAACGATACAAAGAAAAATATGTCTAAATTTTCGCACTTTTTGGAATCCTATTTTTTGACCCCTACCTTTTTCTAAATAAAAAACGTAATCGAAAAACAACAATCGATGTGCACAACTTCAATGTCTCTGTTATTCAAATTCGCTGGATTCCCATTCCCTGCTATCATAGTCTCGGAGCCTTTGTCTGGAAACCAAAGGCCCTAAAAAATTTTAAAAGGGGAATAACTCGTTAACGAAAGAGGAATTTTAAAGTTTATGAAATGTTTTACATAGTGTTTTGTAATGTCTATCAGCCCTGAAAATTTGAGCAAAACCCGTTCAGAAATGAGCAAGATATGAAGCCTCAAAGTTCGCGTCTAGAAAGAAAAAAAAATAAGAATTAAACGAGTTTCAACTTCTTGAAAAATTTAAATGAAATCGAATCAATTCGAGAAATATTTCATCAGATGCAGAATCGCAAGCGCAACTTACATATCATGTTTTAAAATAATATTGAGGTCATTTTAGCACGAATTAAACGAGTTTAAACTTCTTGAAAAATTTATATGTAATCGAATCAATTCGAGAAATATATCATCAGACGCAGAATCGCAAGCGCAACTTAGACTTCGTGTTTTAAAATAAGATTGAGGTCATTTTAACACGAATTAAACGAGTTTAAATTTCTCGAAAAATTTAAATGTAATCGAATCAATTCGAGAAAGATTTCATCAGACGCAGAATCGCAAGCGCAACTTAGACTTCATGTCTTAAAATTAGTCTGAGGTTTAACACGATTTAAATGAGTTTTAAATTTTTGAAAAATTTAAATTTCATCCAATCAAATTGAGAAAGATGTCATCAGACGCAGAATTGCAAGCGCAACTTAGATACCATGTTTTAAAATTAGTCTGAGGTCATTTTAACACGATTTAATCGAGTTTAAACTTTTTGAAAAATCTAAATTTTATCTAATCAATTCCAGAAAGATGTCATCAGACGCAGAATTGCAAGCGCAGCTTAGACGTCATGTTTAAAATTAGTCTGAGATCATTTTAACACGATTTAAATGACTTTAAAAAAATTGAAAAATTTAAATTTCATCCAATCACTTCGACAAAGATGTCATCAGACACAGAATTGAAAGCGCAACATAGATATCATATTTTAAAATCAATCTGGGGTCATTTTAACACAATTAAAATGAGTTTAAAATTTTTGAAAAATTTAAATTTCATCCAATCAATTCGAGAGAGATGTCATCAGACACGGAATTGCAAGCGTAACTTAGCTATTATGTTATAAAATTAGTTTGAGGTCATTTTAACACGATTTAATTGACTTAAAAAAATTTTGAAAAAAATTAAATTTCATCGAATCAATTCGAGAAAGATGTCATCAGACGCAAAATTGAAAGCGTAACATAGATATCATGTTTTAAAATTAATCTGGGGTTATTTTAACACAATTTAAATGAGTTTAAATTTTTGAAAAATTTTAATTTCATCCAATCAATTCAAGAAAGATGTCATCAGACGCAGAACTGCAAGCGCAGCTTAGTTATCATGTCTTACAATTAGTCTGAGGTCATTTTAATACAAATTAAATGAATTTAAAATTTAAAAAAAAAATTAAATTTCATTTAATCAATTCGAAAAAGATGTCATCAGACGCAGAATTGCAAGCACAACTTAGATATCATGTTTTAAAATAAGTCTGAGGTCATTTTAATACAATTTAAATGAGTTTAAAATTTTTGAAAAATTTAAATTTCATCCAATCAATTCGATATAAAGATGTCATCAGACGCAGAATTGCAAGCGCAACTTAGATACCATGTTTTAAAATTAGTATGAGGTCATTTTAACACGATTTTAATGAATTTAAAATTATTGAAAAATTTAAATTTCATCCAATCAATTCGAGAAAGATGTCATCAGACGTAGAATTCCAAGCGCAACTTAGATATCATGGTTAAAAATTAGTCTGAGGTCAATTTAACATGATTTAAATGAGTTTTAAATTTTTGAAAAATTTAAATTTCATCCAATCAATTCGATAAAGATGTCATCAGACGCATAATTGCAAGCGCAACTTACATATCATGTTTTAAAATTAGTATGAGGTCATTTTAACACGATTTTAATGAATTTAAAATTTTTGAAAAATTTAAATGTAATCGAATCAATTCGAGAAAGATTTCATCAGACGCAGAATTGCAAGCGCAACTTAGATATCATGTTTTAAAATTAGTTTGAGGTCATTTTAACACAATTTAAATGAGTTTGAATTTTTTGAAAAATTTAAATTTCATCCAATTCATTCGAAAAAGATGTCATCAGACGCATAATTGCAAGTGCAACTTAGATATTATGTTTTAAAATTAGTCGGAGGTCATTTTAACACGATTTGAATGAATTTAAAATTTTTGAAAAATTTAAATTTCATCCAATCAATTCGAAAAAGATTTCATCAGACGCAGAAATGCAAGCGCAACTTAGATATCATGTTTTAAAATTAGTATGAGGTCATTTTAACACAATTTCAATGAGTTTGAAATTTTTGAAAAATATAAATTTCATCCAATCCATTCGAAAAAGATGTAATCAGACTCAGAATTGTAAACGCATCTTAGATATCATGTTTTACAATTAGTCTGAGATCATTTTAACGCGATTTAAATGAGTTTAAAATTCTGGAAAAATTTAAATTTCATCCAATCAATTCGAAAAAGATTTCATCAGACGGAAAATTGCAAGCGCAACATAGATATCATGTTTTAAAATTAGTATGAGGTCATTTTAACACAATTTAAATGAGTTTAAAAAAATTTAAAAATTTAAATTTCATCCAATCAATTCCAGAAAGATGTAATCAGACGCAAAATTTATCATCCCTTAAATATTCAGTATAACATATTTTATCATTTTTAAGGAGATGCGTTGAGTAAAGAAAATTCGTTGCTAATTTTTGACCTATATTTTGATCCCAGCTAGCTTCCGTATTCGGAATTTCCGGAAAATAATTTTTCCAGGAGCGACTAGACTAGCATGTCTTCTATCATTCCTGAAAATTTCAGCTTTCTATCTTTACTCGTTTCTGTGGAGTTGCGTGGACAAGAAGTCAAGAAAAAAGGACAAAATGGCGGATAAGTCCGAACCAGAAGTGAATTTTGAGAAATCGAAAATGGGGTATAAACTTCAAATAGTAATAGATCGATGCTGAAATTTTGACAAAGTTCGGAGGACCCATCTCCGAGAAATCTTCTGCACAAAAATTGTAAAGAAAAAAAAAAGAAAAAAAACTAGAGCAAAGCTCGTTGCAAAGCAACGAGTGGGTCTTCCGTTAACGTCAAAAGTAAAGCTTGAAGTTCCTGTAAGAAGAAGATTTCTTAAACCAATAACAAGAGACACTTAAACAAAACAAAATTAAAAAATCGAATCATTCTTGGTACGACTTAACAAAATCCGAATGATTTTAAGTACGAATTGACAAATACCTTTACAATTTCAAGAACGACTTAACAAAAAAAATTCGAATGTGTTTAAGTACGACTTAACAATTATCGAATTATTTTTGGTACGAGTTAATTTCACTTTGAACTTAACGCTATTTTTTAAACCAAGAACGCGGAATCAAAATTTCCGGAAAAATCAATTTTTAAACCCAAATATCTCTGTAATGCATCGTCCAAATTTAAAACGACTTTCAGTATTAGATTCAGCTTGAAAAGCTTTACAAAACACATATATGTTTTTGATTTGATCAAAAAATTCAATTTTTCGAAAAATTTGATTCACTTCCGGTTTCGACCGGAAGTGACGGATTTCCATTTCCACCCTTATTGCACAGGTAAATTAATAAATTTATAACAAGAGAAAATTTCAAGACTCTATCTTAAAGCGTTTTTGAGAAATCCCCTGGACAAAATGACTTTTTGAAAATTTTAAAAACGACGTAACGTAAAAACGGAAGTGACGTTGTCATCGAAACTTTAAAGTCTTCTAGGCATAATAGTTGCACATAATCTCTGAAAGTTTCATTTAAATCGGTTGAAAACTTTTTGAGTTATTAAGCCGAAAATGAGTCAGAAAAAAAAGAAAAAGAAACTAGAGCAAAGCTCGTTGCAAAGCAACGAGTGGGTCTTCCGTTAATGTCGAAAGTAAAGCTAGAAGTCCCTCTAAGAAGCAGAGTTTTTAAACTAGTAACAAAAGTAACTTAAGTACAAAAAGATAAAAAAAAATCGAATGATTCTTGGTACGACTTAACAAAATCCGAATGATTTTTAGTACGAATTAAGAAAAACTTTAACTATTTCAAGAACGACATAACAAAAAAATCCGGATGTTTTTATGTACGACTAAACAATTTTCTAATTATTTTAGGTACAAGTTAACTTAACTTTGAACTAACATCTATTTTTTAAACCTAGAATGCAGAATTAAAATTTCCGTAAAAATCAATTGTTGAACGGTTATATCCCGTAATCAATCGTCAAATTTTTAAACGGATTTAAGTTTTAAATTTAGCTTGATGATCTCTTTTTGCGTTTATGATTAATAACAAACTATTTCTCCGGAAATAGTAATTATGAAAAGATTTTGGAGCCCTCTTGGCCCCTAATTTGAGGGGCAAGCCCCCTTTTTTTTATATCAAATAAAAGGTCAATAATAAAATATAAACATATTTCGTTCAACAAGTGTTCAAGAATTGTTGACCGTTCAAGTTATACCTGAACAACTGGGTTTTAGGGGCCGACACTTAAACTCCTTAACGGGGCCACCAACCAAAACATTTTAGGTAGCATTTTGTTTAAAACATTATTCTGAGCAACTTTTCCTCTACACCGCTTTTCAAAGGGTTGACCTTCAAATTCTGTACTGTGTGCTTGTTGCAACTCAATTGTCAGAAACTTACTGATGTATAGTTTACTTTTTTATACTTCTTTGAATATTTTTAATATAAATTTACTATGAACTAGACAACATTGAGATGATGACCATTTCAAAGGGCCTCGCTTAAATTATTTCAGAGGATTTTGCTTTGACCTTGACCTACAACTTAGAAATTTTTCCAGCTGGCATAGAACTAATTCAATCTAACATACAGACATTTTTGTTCAGTCTGAACAAGATTAAGCCACTGGGAAATAATCTACTGTCTAAAACTGATTTAAAAGAGATCTGCTATGACTTTCACATTGACTTTGTTCAAGGTCACTGCATGCCATTAACCAAAACGCGCTATTTAGGTAAAGTATTAGCCAGGTAGGGGCCTAAAAGGAGAATATATATATGCTCTTGAAATAAGGATTTCAGTGTGATCTGATATGACATTGACACTTGATCTACACCATTGCATATTCTTTGATCAAAGACATCATGTAGGTGAAGTATGAGCCAGATTGGAGCATAGGGAAAGAAGATATACTCCGGACAAGGATTTTTTTTTATATATATAATTCTGCTCTGACCTTCACAGTTGACCTTGAAAATTGGTTCAAGGTCACTACACACCCTTTATTAAAAAGCTCTGTTTATGTGAAGTCTGAGCCAAATTGGGCCAAGTGGAAAATATAAATGTTCTGAAAAAAGAATTTTCGCGTGATCAGATATGATCCTGACCCTTTACCTACAAAATTCATTCAAAGTCACTGCACATTGTTTGACCATAGACACTCTATGAGTTAAGTATTAGCCAGATTGGACCAAAGGGAGAGAAGATATGCCCCAGACAAGGATTGTATATATAATTCTGCTATGACCTTAGCCTTTGACCTAGAAACATGGTTCAAGGTCACTGCACACCCTTTACCCAAAGGCACTCTGTGGATAAGGTATGAGCCAGATTGGGCCAAGGGGAGAGAAGCTATGCTCTGGACAAGCGATCTCAGATGGACGGACAGACGGATGGACGGACAGACGAACAAACTGATCACTTTAGGGCACCTGCATAAACATGCTTTTCTATCTAATCGTGAATGGTTTCTGTGCTATCTGCCCATGGTGAATAGTCATCAAAACCATTCATCAGCAGCATTCGATTTCCCTCCTTTTTAAATTCGGAACACCTCTGACATAATCCGATTGCTACATTAAATTCAAAGTCCGATAACTCCAATTTGTTTATAATAAAAAAATTCTGCATAGCCGACAAATGAAGGTTTCTTCGGTATAATAAAATACCTATTTACTGACTATTCGGACAATAGCAAGTTTATTGCCCCCACCCCCTGGACAGCAACTATTTCACTCGGCTTGTTTAGGGGGACAATAAACTTGCTATCATCCTCATAGCCAGTAAATAGGTATATAATGTTCCATCCATCTACATTTCGAGTTATATAACCTCCCTTTGTAACCTGCAATTTCACTGTGTAAAGTCAACACAAATGTCATAGCCCAAAGTTTCACAATTTACTTCTGCTTCTCATGTACTTAACATTAGGAGCCTTCATATTGCATACCAATTCCAACAAGAGACATCCCTCTAACTAATGATAACCATCAAGATTCATTTCATGAATCTTAACAACACTCATAAGCCTTCAAGTACAGCAACTCTCAATTTTACAAATAGATTAACGGGTACTTTATCTGAAACTGTCCCTTGCTACCTTTAACTTAGTACACTAACACTTTATGAAAAGGCGATTTGTCTTAGACTTAGAAAGCTAATGCAATTCTAAGAAAAAGTATACCACATATTGCCAATTCCATTGAGGTTTAAGAAAAATATGGACATTTAAGTGAACCCACCATTTCCACTTTCCTCTATTCAACACAGATTCATAGGGTTCTCCATAGTAAAACATCTTTACCTGACCTTTTAGAGGTCAACTGTTGTTCAACCTGCCTTAATAAGAAACTTTTTTCAATACAACATACATCTACATGATATTATCATGATAAAAGCATTAAATCGCTTAGAAATGCCCTTACATGTATACTCACCCCCTATCTTTTGATTTTCATTAACAGCCATGGTTTGAAATCTTTTACCTAATTTTATGAAACTTGTGGCAGTTTCTTTGAGTCATTTCTCACACATATTTGAAATCAATCATCAATGATACTAAAATTTGATCTTTTTTAGTTTATTGGATGATTTGTAGCATTTGAATTAACAAATAGACATCCTTTCCTGCATGTGATTTCTTGTTTTCATGAAAAAATTAAGCTAACAATCATATTTAGTGAATATCTAATATATTCTGGTTTCTAGTCTCCTTTTAACCATGCTAAAACAGTAAGTCCTACAAGTTAGACATCTGCCTCAAATTAAAATTAAATTCAAACACACCTGGAGTCGGAGGAGAATTCTATGAAAAATGTTCAAATTTTACATGTTTTCCTACATTTTTATGTATATATACATTAAAAAGGTAAAAATATGTTGTATCTTGTTTATTTCAAAAGTAATTATCATAGCAGATGTTATTTCAAGGTCAAATGTACATTTACATATCCTACATGTAATCTTAATGGTAACAATTGAAAAGAGGGGGTGATTTTTCAATTATGTAAACCCATCTAAATATTATTATAAAATACAAAATAAAGGAAACATAATTGCAACTTTTATTGAAAAACAAATTTTCACAACTAACAATTGTAAATTTGTTTAAACACCCTTAATTTTGTTTTTCATAATTTCTTATCAAACACAAACCACAACAAGGCATGATACTTTCTTAAAGTTCCATTATTGTTCATGAATTATCTGATTTAATGTGAATTACCGGTAAAAAGTCTGTAGAACACAAGGATTATGCATGTGGGTAGAGGTGACAGGTTAACCTTAAGAGCTGAAACCACAAGAATCAACAGGTAAAAGCCTTGTGGTCGCCGTGTGGTAACAACAGTCCGTTTTGAGCTGAAATTGAAAAAAAATCAATTAGCTGTGTTAACATACATGTACTAATACATGCAATAGCTGTGTTTACATTAACATATGCATAGTATTTCTGGAAAAAATACACTGGCCATGCAGTGTAATAAGTATGACATATCCCAATACATAACATTAACATTTAGGCACTACAAAAACAAAACTTTGCATATCAAGTCATAATATAACATTATTATATTACAGGTATAGACACATATCAAATTGAGAGAGAGAGAGAGAGAGAGAGAGAGAGAGAGAGAGAGAGAGAGGAGAGAGAGAGAGAGAATATTAGAGTTTTACTTGTTGTGCGACAGTCAATATTTCAATTCGTAGACAACTGTAATAAAGGAATATTACCCATCCGAACAGTGTCAAAGTATAGGCTTTTGCTATACCATGTTTTCTCAATTCTACTGAGGGTTTTTTGCGAATAAATATAGTGAAAGTCTTTTTTCTTATTAATTTCATGTTTTAAAAATTGGATTTTGGTTGCACATTCAAAATATAAGGGAGTGATAACATGCTCATTTTAAAATTCAATGCACTGTTGATTTCTTTAACTAGACAGAGATATTTTTGTTACAAAATTTAGTTGCTCTCTGATGCTTTGCCAAGATTATAAGCACGAGAGAGAGAGAGAGAGAGAAAGAGAGAGAGAGAGATTGAGAGAGAGATCTGAGGCACATGCAGTAAAAATTATTACATTTGTCTTACTTTAAAAATTGTTTACATACATTGTAGAATGATGTGATATGCATTGTATGTACACAATTTTTAAAGTGAAATAATTAAATCTTGAGAAGACTGTTTTATAGATATCAGGGAACATTACATTAACCTAAAATCTGACCTTGATATAATATTAAGTTCTTTTCATCTTGCACTCTGTTTTACATGCTCTTTCCCCAGCTATAACAATATATAACAGTCTAAGAGCCAGACGAAAGGTCTAATTTTAATTAGATTGAATATTTACCATGTCAAATATCTTTAATTAAGCACAAGCTTGTCCATCTTCGCTAGCCAAGGGTTTTTGGTCCACTTCACTCCCCGTTTATGGGGAACGGAGTGGACCAAAAACCCTTCGCTAGCAAAGATGAAGCCTGTCTGAGTTTTTTAATTTATAAATTAAGTGAAAGGCAATATGGTAAAGATCTGCTATATTCAAATATTTAAGGTAAAGTTATCATCATGCAAACATGCACTCTAAATACAGCATTCTACTCTTGTGTACCTTGGGACCCCCACCCCTTTTAGTTGCACTGTTTTACAGTGTATGGTGTGTTGGTCAATACACAATAAGACATACATATATAGGAAAATAATAAATAGAAATTCGAAAGACTGATGTGCAAAACATACACGTGAAAATACACGGGACAGAAAATATTCCGAGATTCCTCTGACTCTAACATCCGCTTTAATATTGTGACGCACGTCAAAAGCGGAGGTTAGGTCAGAGGAATCTCGGATTAGATTGAAAAGTACAAATACTTTGAAAACACAAAGTCAACACGACATATCCTGTATTGAAACATACCTTTATAATCTCTCATACGATAGTTGAGCTGAATGTCCCACTATCGACGTTTTGCAGGCCATGCCTCTTTTTAAAAATGTTGACACACCGCTATCAGCAATCTCTACCCAGAGTTATCGTTCCTGCTTCGCTCCACTTATACGACCACGACCATCAAGCCCTCTTAAAACAAGTATAGATTTGGGTGACCCCAGATCCAAGATATTAGACTTATACATTACTTGAATTATCACTGTGCTCAACCGATCTCTAGGTTAAAATCACCCTGACTTGATCAGAAACTGGCGTATATTGTTCTTCATGTCCGTAGCATACTGCTTAGCGCCCCCCCCCCACTTTTTAGGCAAAGTTATACATAACCATAAACAAAGACCTTTTTTTTTTGTTTATCAAGATTTTTGATAAGTCTATAGCCCCCCCCCCCCATGCACTTTCAATTCGCTTCCGACGCCACTGATACGAGATCAGAAATAGGGTGCAGGTGTTGCATAACCACTCCGTTATTAAATAAAAGAAAAGAAAAACACACACTTATACACAGTAAAAAAATTAAAAGAGATTGTGTGATGACTAACGAACAATAATCATGACAGTAATATGAATGTTGTAATTATATAAGCAATTTTCATAATTATATAAGTGAGAAAAAAAATTGTCAATCGAACAAGGACCTTTATTTTCTTGAAAAAGACTGAGGAGGCAGCTAGCGTAGGAATATGAATATTTCACATTTACATTTCACGGGGAAAGGTGATTTTTTCAAAAAATTTTACGTTAATTTCGTTTTCTTCCACGTATTTAAAGCATACATCGATATTCTAACATTTGTTGTATTGTATATGCTGATCATGAATGGAATTATATTTTTCATCTCAATTGTGTGAAGAGTAACATTTATATCTTGAATAGATATAGTAAGCACCCATCGTTTATATTGAAAATGCTTGCTAAAAAACGCATTTTTTAAATCGTGTAGCCAGACTCATCCAAAAACTATTTACAAGCAAAAAAAAAAAAAAAAAAAAAAGGGAAAAAAGAAAAAAAGGTATTTACAACTTTTCAAAAATCGTGTAAATCCTGTATGTGTATGTGTGTGCGTGTGTGTGTGTGTGTGGGGGGGGGAGAGAACGTACTGTACCTGTACATATAACTAAAATTTCCAATTTTATTTTTATTTCTTTTCTTTCACTTCAATTGTTCAATTGTTTACAAAAAAAGGAGGCAAGTCCATGTTTTTCACTTTATTACAAAGTCTATTTATGAAAGATGTTTGCTGTGAGAAAAAATGGTTTTATATCGTCTATTTATGAAAGATGCTTGCTGTGAGAAAAAATTTACTGATTTTTTAACCCAGAACTCACTAATTAAACGTTTACACCCCCTCCGTTCAGCATCTTCATGTACAAGCTTAATTGTCAGAACTTTTTTCCTCTCTTGTGAATGTGAAATATAATTATACATGTATATCTTCCATACTGATATGTAATAAGAACAATACTTCTGTTTGTGCATATATTGGGCCTTTTCCAATTATTGTAATTGTGTTCTTGCCAATAAAATATTTGTATTGGTGTATGCACATCTATATTTATCTAAATCTGATTCGATGTATAGAAGGTCCTTGGTTTATAGCATAAAAATGCGTATCATTTAAACACAATTTTGAAGTACATGTACTAATGTAATTGCAGTGGCGTAGCTAGGATTTTTTTTAGTGTATTCAAAATCGACAGGGAGTGCAGGGCCTGGGGCAAAGCTCCCGGATGCTCCTGGATTTTAGGTTTTAGGTTTTAGATTTTCAGGTTTTTTGATGATGAGATATTGTCTCTGAATGTTACAATTTTACATACTGTATGTGTAAGGGAGATGTTGAATTTTAAAAGAATGTGTATATGAAACACGGATGCCCTGTTACAACGCACTTTGAAAAATTATGGCTGCCCGAATTGATGTGTAGAAAGTCACTTGTCTGAACTTCATACGATATGACGTAATAATTAACTTTGACGTCACGATCTGCATTCCTTTCGATAGTTCTCAGGGAAGGTATCGTAACGAAATAAGTAAATTTTATTGAATATTATAAAATCGCGTGATTCCTTTACATAGACACTGTCAATCTCTACCCAGAGTTATCGTTCCTGCTTCGCTCCACTTATACCTCTGTTAACGTCTAAAAAGTAGTGCCACGAAATCGGCAACACGTGACTTTGATCACATGTTGTTCAAAATGGCGACGACGCCAAAGAAGGAATCGGAAATCAATTGTTGTATTTGTTTATCACAAAATACTCGTACATTTAAATTAAACGGAAGGAAGCTGTCATCCGAAAATTTTGAGAGAGAGTTGAGCCTACTTTTACAGGATGATTGTTTGGTATCGAAACTGAAATGTGCAGATGTTGGTGTATGCCGCAACTGTCACAACAAGGTAAAAGGTACATTTGATTTCATTCAGCAAGTGCGGTCTTCATGCATGTCGTTTTTAAATGAACCTTTTCATGTAAAAAGAACGATGCCTTCCCCTCTTACACCGAAAAGTATTCAGGGGTGTAAAACTGTGAACCCTACTACCGTCAGTACCGACACAGTACATGTAGTTCAACCAAAGTCTAGAAAACGACTAAAAGTTACGTTCGAAAACTCAGCAGTGAAATGTCAAAATACAACTCCATCTCACGATATAACTGTACATTCAGTGCCTACAGTGTCATTCGAGCATGGCTATGCTGCTGTGAATCCAGATATAAAAATGGAAAGTGTTGACCATGCATTTCAACTGGTAAAATCTACATGGGAAAGTCTTACAAGTGACAAAGAAAATGAAGTTCCATCAGTTCTTGGAAATTCTTCTGCCAATTTTTTTCATGAATTAAGAAATCAGTCCAGATCGCTGATGTCAAGAACAACAATGCTTGCTTCGGTATTATTTAAGTACAGAGAAGCTAACTCTTTGGTGGAAAACGCAGACCTCCTTTTTCAAGATATTATATCAGAGATGAAAAACAGGTGAGTAATTTTCCTTCAGAATTAAATCTTATGAGCAACATTTATAATTTTATCAAAGATTTAGTGTAAATATTAAATACTATTGAGCATATAGATATAGTATTATTGTACATGCTATTATTTTCAGACTATGTATTGAATCAAATTACTTAAAATTGAATGATGTATGTAAATTTTTTTTTTGATTGATGGTCCCTTCTTCCCAGTTATAAGAATCTTGAATCCTGGCAACTGTAGTAGGAAAGGAGGAATGAGCATATAAATACATTGAAAACATATGGCTGGACCAGGAATCGAACCCGGGACCCCTGTAACTCTAGTCAGGAGCTCTACCACTGAGCTATCCAGGCCGATATCCACGGTCCATATAGCCCCAACTACTACATTCCTCCCTCCTTAAATAGTCTTCGACCCCGAAGACACAACACAAGTTCACCTTGTCAGGACTTATTATATTTATATTGCCTGAACAAGGAAGCTAGGCCACGGCACCATCTGTAGTAGGAAAGGAGGAATGAGCATATAAATACATTGAAAACATATGGCTGGACCAGGAATCGAACCCGGGACCCCTGTAACTCTAGTCAGGAGCTCTACCACTGAGCTATCCAGGCCGATATCCACGGTCCATATAGCCCCAACTACTACACAACGTTTATTTATTTTTAGGATGCCACATTTATTAGAGGTTATGTGTTGTGTAGCTGTTCCTGAGAATGGAAAGTTATCACCATCGATAATTCCAGTTCTTGCGGCATGCTATAGTATTTTGATGAAACATAAGTATTCCAACTTATCAGCTTTCCACAGACTTGCCAGTGCAATTGCAGTTGAAGGGGGACTGAATGATAGAGTAAGTTTTAAAATGAATGTGACAATAAATTATTACTAACCTGTTAACTCAAAACAAGTAATTTTGTTGATACAAGTAGTAGGAGACACCCCCACAATTTATCAGTATAATAAACACAGTTAATTGATATATTTTGACCCGATTGGCCAAAAACAAATTTCCTGATAAATTGTTTAATTCTTTTGATTCTCTTTTATGTGTCTCATACTTACCAGCCTCATGCTTTTCATTTACTTCAAAGATTTTGTAGATTAGTTGACATACACAGTTATTATCGCTTCACACAGAGACATTGGAAATACTAGTTACAGAAAAAATTGATTTGGGAGGGGGACTTTGTTTGTCAGATCAGTCAATGTATTGTTTGCTGAAATTAAAACTGGGGTTTGCTGTAGATAAATGAAAGTGTTTGAAAGGGGGGGGGAGGGTAGTGCCCCTAGCCCGACCCTTCCCCAGTTTCCTAGTCTGTGTCTTTGTTAATATTATTAAAGGCTTTGTTAAAATTGCTTGGTTATCTGTATATTTCTAAGTACAGTTTTGATTTGCTTTAGTTATTATACATGTATTTCTTGTTTGATATGCTTGCTTATTATTAAACATTTTATAAGGGTTATTTGATTTGCATGTTGTTATTATCATTATAATTACAGTTTGGTTACTTTAATTAGTATAGTTATTATTGTTGCAGTTGATTCAATTTTGAGTGCATGTTGACTTATCACAGGATGGATCTACCCATTAAAATGCCAAAATAAGAAGACTTTGGTAAGATGATTGTTGTACTGATTGGATAAAATTAATGAAACTCTAATATCTTTTTTGTACAAAGAAAAAACCTAGCCATTTTAAAGTTTTTAATGATAAAAAATTCTATTGCAAGTATGTTATTTCAGATCTATGCTTTCTATGGTTTCATTTCTTAAGTTAAATCAATAATTACAAATAGTCAGTATTAAAATTCTTCAGTGTTGTGAACCCTGCCACCTGGAAAATGCATTCATTCATTCATTCATTTATTCTCACAATAAACCATATGAATGGTACATGAGGTACATTTATACATATTTACAATAATTAGGACAAGCAGAGATTATAGAATAGAAATTATGAAAAGGAGATTTTTTAATCACAGTTTTCATGCTCAATATTCAGGGCCAAACTAGATTCAACCACTTAGGAATCATGTTGTCATCACAGAGAAGATTGAACTTTCAAGAATCCATTGGTTGTGCATCGCAGAATCTAATAATTGCCAATTTAAAATCCAATCCACTGGTGAAGGTGACAGGTGAGAGTAAACTAATATTTTAACTTGCTACCTTTTACCTGCTACTTTTAAATAATACATTTATAACTTCCAATATTGCAGTATTTAATAACAGAATTTTTTTTCTTGTAGGTGATAACCTAGATATATATATTAAGAGATCAAACCTGACATCAGACAGCAGGAATCTGGATCTTCATCTATTTACCTCAAATATCATTTTTAGTCGAGTTGCTACAGTTGACATGAATAATGATATACCAAATACTGATGTGTCCCAATTATCTGCAGATGATGTTCTCCTTAGAGCAAGTGGTCCAGAAAGACTTAAGTTCATGGATGTATGTTGTGTGTTACTCTGCCGAATATTATGTCAATTGCCATATTTTCAGAAGTTTGGGAAGATTTTGCCAAAACATATTCTACATGAATTTTCACAGAAAATGGCTTGTGCTTCAAAAGTTATGCCATTGCCAATCCAGTTTAAAAATGAAGCTAAGCACGAAGATTGCTTAGCAATTATGGATAAGTATGAAGACCAGATTACAACAATGTACCAAACTGCCTTCGGTAAATATATGTTCTCGCATTTATAGCTTGACCAGTGGTTGATATATTAGTTGTGATTTAAGATATAAAATGTGCTCATTTTAATGTTCATTTAATGGTATTATTGCCCCATTATGTTCATATATGTGTACATATTCCAGAACTAATCTCGGAATAAGATATGTCATCCTTCTATATCTATTTTTTCACCTCGTTTAACAGGTAATTTGGAGATTCTTAGAAAATTCAAAGTGGTTTTGGGGGGAGACCAGTTAACAAGAGCAAGATTGCAAGAGGCAAAAAACCTGCGGACCATCTCTATAACACCTGAAAGAAGATTTGATGATTTGAACCCAATTGTAATCGAGATGTGGCATATCAAACAAGACTTTTTAGAGGTATCATCACCTTAATAAAATTTAAGAAACTTTTTTAAAACTTTTATTATATGGAAAAGACTTTATTTTTTTAATTAAAAACCATACTTTTATGGATAAAATTATCATCATAAGCGTACAAACATGGGAATTGTCAGTCATAAATAACCCTCCAACCTTTCAACTATAAAAAAAATTAAAATTTAAAATAGAATTTTTTTGTATTTTAGAAATGCTTCAAATCCTTATACAAGGGTGAGAATTCTCCTGGAACACTCAGCTTCTTCAAAATGCTCTTACATCGGACAAATGTGAATGGACAGGTGAAAGGAAGATTCCAACCTCACTTTGATCTTCTTATGACTGTTGGGGAGGGACTGGTTAAAGAACAGTTTATGGAATTTTTCCAAATGGAGAATAAGTACAGCCAACCCAACCACAAGAACTTTGAAGATATTGACATCAAATCATCTGAAGAACAGAAATCCATATTACTGGCTGCTGTGAATGATTTTATGAAGTATTTTGGATACTGCAATGCAGATACAGCTGAAGGTCTTCCTCAACCGCTAAAGGGAACATTGAAATATCATCTGCAAAAAACAGGGGATGAAAATCAGTGGATTCTAGTGCCATACCATGAAAAACCACAAGATGATGAAGTCTTTAACTATTCAATGCAACTCTGTCATTGGTATTTGCATATATTGGAGCTGCATGATACTGCAAAAGAAGGTGATCTAAATAGAACAATTCTCAACTGTAAATATTCAATTCCATTTTTCTATTCTCATTCAAGATTGAGCAAATATCTGGTTGAGAATGTGGACTATCTATTGAAAACAGAAAAATTACTGTCTCCTTTACAACGCATTCGTGTCTTGGAAGGTTCCTATGTCAACATTTGGGGCGGTCATGGCAATAATGTTGAATGTGACTTAGTACAGGAGCACAGTGTATGTAATCAAAAAGCTCTAATCAAAGCACTGGGAGCAAACAAAAGTGAGAAATCTATTTCTCGTGTGACTGCATCAGCTGATGCAATTGATGAAGTCTGCACAAAATTTGATAGAAGTGTGAATTTAAAGCCAAAAAGTGGCAGACATTCTTCGTCATTTTCTGAAGCAGACAGTGAAATTGTTTATAAAAAACTGAGAGACTTAAGACCATTTCATCACTACCCAGGCAGAACCTGTAAGGGATTCAATAATGTAAGCCCCGTTCCACTCCCTTGGGAAGAAATGCCCAAATTCAAAGAGAGACTTAACCAAATCATAAAGAGGCTTTCACGTGGCTTTCAAATTATGCCGGCTGAGGAGGATGTGTTTGATCCTGATAATGAAATTATTGATAATCTTCCACCATTATGAATCTGTTGTCTGTAAATACTACAACATTTCCCCTATGTTTGCTTTGTGCATGGAGATTTTATAATTTTATCCATTGCATAAGTTACATGTATGGCATAGCGTTAAATGGATTAGAACAATTTCCATTTTCCCTTAAGGTCTAAGTTAGCTTCACCAAATAAAGAATGTTGTAACACTCTGTATATAATACATGTATATTCAAAGCTGTTAGCAATTTTCTTGGACTATCTTCATGGTTATTCATGGTGAACCCGAATGTATTCATTTTTCTACAACCTGTTAAAAATTTTCAACTAAATACTGCACCACAGGCACATGTTATAAAAGCAAGAAAGGGAGTGATTTTGTTCATGAGCTGTTTTTATTTTGATTTTACATAGCAGTAAACTGACATATTTGCAATCTATGTTCAAACATAGTAATAAAGAATATAATGTAATGTTTTCTTAAATCATGATGGTTTGCTTTATTCTTTCATAAATGAAAATGTTTAATTAACAAGTTTATGAAACAGGAAGAGTCTACTGTAAACATAAAACATTTTGCTGTGTAGGGCTTTTGGTGGAAAGTTGAATGCTTTCAATAAATTGAGTGCATCACATAATAAGAATAGGTACATTCAGATTATATATACTTCCTTAAATAAACCTACAGAAGAGCATAAACATTCATTTCTGTGTGAACTTTTAAACGGGTCACAAGGCCAATCTTGATAATCACAATGATTATCGCACAAACTTCTGGTTTGACTTTTGCATTATTACAATGTTCATAATTCTAAAATTTGTAACACTAGAGAAGAGATTCAATGAACTGTACCCAGTTGTATGTAAAATGTGGCACAGAAAGATTTTTTTTTAAAGGTTAACTTAATAATTGTTTTCAGACATGCATATTTTGTATACTTGTTACATCAACACAAGATTCACAAATACAGTTTTCAGCACAAAATGAACAACATTTACAGTCAATAATGCTTTCTTTTTTTTCAAAACCAAAGACAGATAAAAGTTGATTCCTTAGGCAGGAAGAATCATTTTTACAGTAGTTTATGATGTCTTCCTTAATTCCTGGCAGATTCTTTCCAATATCACGATTAGAATAGAATAAAGTTGCAAATGAAGGTTGTCCACTACGACCTGCACGCCCAATCTCCTGCAAGTATTGTGACATATTTCTGGGAGGGCATGCGTGAATGATATGTGTTACATTTTTGGGATCGAACCCCATTCCTGCAATTGATGTTGTTAGAACCAACCGAATAGTTGGGTTCTCCTTTTTCAGTTCTGCTATTGTATGATTAATTACAAATTCATCTTGTCCAGAACATATTGCACTGTACAGTGATTCATTTATATTTAAAGATCCAAACAAACTTTTCAAATAAATCATAGCTTCACTCATGTAATATATGGGCAAAAATAATAATGTTACTGGGAAATCGGCCTTCTTTTCATATAGATCATCACATATTTTGTGTACTATTTGTTCATATTCATTCAGAACATCAGTACCTTGGCCTTTCTTCATTTTTATTAGGAATATATTAGGTCTGTCAGGTGTATGTTCTATAAGGTGAAAATTCTCAAGTCCCAGCTGTTTTGGAATTGTTTTCTTCTGTGAAACTGTTAAAGTACCACTCAAACCTATCACTGGCACATTTGGAAAAAAGGATTTTATACCTCTAAGCTTTTTGAAGGCAGTCCTGAATTCTTCTCCCCTGAAATAAGGTTTCATATATTCTATTTCACTAATCATAAAAAAAGAAGATTATGGGGTATATGTGAATGAGACAACATCCCGATAAAATTGTACATTCTGATGATTCATATATATATATCTTACTCAGTAACTATCTAAAATGGAGGTACATAACCTTTGAAATAGTTATATGGTGAGGTCTATACAATAACAATGATACAAAATGTGTCATGGAAGTCACCACAAAATGTGTCATTTTGAGCATACAGTCAGATGAAAAATCCATGCGCGGATCTAGAGGGGGGGGGGGGTCCCGACCCCCCCTGGAAAATGAAAATTTATTAAATTTACATAGTAAAATTATCGCAAATATGCCTCGGACCCCCCCTGGAAAACACAATTACCCTTCGGACCCCCCCTGGAAAAATTTTCTGGATCCGCGCATGAAATCATAATGCAGTACACTTTGAACAAAAGAAAGGTTTTGAATATTTTCATGATAAACATTTAAGAAGATCTTTTTATTCTGTCTGAGTAATGTTTTTATTTTATTTCAATAGTATGCTTGACTTACCATTTTTCTATGATATGGCATTCATCAATAACAACGGCGACTACTTGCGAGGCAAACTGTTCATCGGACAGTATTTTATGTCCTGTTTTTGTATTAAAGAGGGCCTCTGGATGACACAGAACAATTGAAAAGTCCCCCTTCTTCACTCTTTCGACGTCGACCTCCCACTCAGCAATAAAATTACCATCTGTAGTGTCTTCCACCCTGGACACAATATTCAGTCTACAGGCACTGATACCATGAACTTTCAAGGCTTCAATTTGATCCTTTTGAATAATATTCAAAGGTGAAATTGTCAAACAAACGGGGGTCTCCTTGCCTTTGCCAAGAACCTTTGGGAGCAGGTGATATACGAGACTCTTTCCATAACCAACAGGCAAACTAAGCAACAAATCTCCTTTCTTGTCGCGTAGATATTCAAAGGCATGTCTTTGACAATCCCTTAACACGATGTTCTTGTCATAATCTTTTACAATTGTATCTAATGTATCTAATGTTGACATATTTCACGTCAAAACCATAGATCGTCAGACAGCGTTTTTTAAATGAGACACTTTCTCCATGTTTGTTTACATTGGTAATGGAGTATTACTCCGAGAAATAGTTCTTTGTTTGTTACCGTGATTTACCAATACATTCTTTTTATTTCAATATTTTAACGAGGCTTTAACATCGAAATGTAGACTGAATACATATAAAACTATAATTTATAATATCATGATTGAGAATGGGTTTTGCCAAGATTCTTGGCATTTAGACGTTAACAGAGGTGTTGTAGCGCAGCGTAATACGCCCTCTGGTGAGAGATTGCGCTATCAGCTGTTCTTCGCAGTCAAAACATGGCGAGTTGACATGGTGAATCGTACGATAATTATTTCGATTAAAACTAATAAGTTTGTGTTTAATTCACACGCATTATATTAATGCATTTATTTTGCAAGCAAATAATTACAATAAATATATATTCGTATTTGAAATCTTTACAAATTCTATATAGTGATCCAATCTACATTGTACGTGTTGTTCTATATTATTCAACAACTAAAAGATCTGCGACGATTAGGCTAGGCTTAATATTGCGATTTAAATAACAATTTAACCAAATTTTAGAAAAGACTTTCGATCGCTTTTCGCTGTTAGAATCGGGATCTGTGTCTCCAATTCCAGCTGCTTTGTTTTTGTTACGATTCGTGTTGACAAAATTTTCTCTTTTTCCAAACGAAGTTTAGACATTCAACGTAAAATTATCAAACGAAATCGTTTCAATAAACACTCAGATTTACTATTTAAAAAACAGAGTTCGGTTATATGATCTGTAACGTTACGAATTGTTTTCAGCAGGAGTTACTTTTAGTGTGAATTTTACACTATTTTTTAAATCTTGACTGCGAAATCAAAATTTCCGGAAAAATCAATATTTAAACCCCGATATCTCTGCAATGCATCATCCGATTTTGAAACAAATTTCAGTTTTGTATTTAGCTTTGCAAACTCTACAATATGCATATAATTTCATATTTTTATATATAGTTTTATGACCAGTACGAATTGTTTTCAGTAGGAGTTACTTTCACTGTGAATTTTGCACTATTTTCTGAATCTTCACTGAGGAATCAAAATTTCCGGAAAAATCAATTTTTGAACCCAAATATCTTTGATATGCGTGGTCCGATTTTAAAACGGATTTCAGTGTTACATTCAACTGATTGTGCTCTACAAAACACATATACCTTTTTGATTTGAAAAAAAAAAATCATTTTTTCGAAAAATTTGATTCACTTCCGGTTTCGACCGGAAGTTATGGATTTCCATTTCCAGCCTTATTGCACAGGTAAATTGACAAATTCTTAATCATAGAAAATTTCAAGCC
Source organism: Magallana ariakensis (assembly GCA_020458035.1). NCBI lineage: Eukaryota > Metazoa > Mollusca > Bivalvia > Ostreida > Ostreidae > Magallana > Magallana ariakensis. Next base: position 8,822,011 of record CM035819.1, on the reverse strand, counting down.
TCTATCCTAAAGGGTTTTTGAGAAATGCCCCGGACAAAATGGCTTTTTTAAAATTTAAAAAATGACGTAACGTCAAAACGGAAGTGACGTTGTCATTGAAGCTTTAACATCTTTGAGGGACGCTGACTGGCAACAATCGCTGAAAGTTTCATTGAAATTGATTAAAGACTTTTTGAGTTATTAAGCCGAAAAGGAGTCAGAAAAAAAAGAAAAAGTATAATAATAATAAAAAGAAACCGAAGAATAACAAAAGGGTCTTCCGTTGGAAACGGAAGACCCTAAAAAAATAATAATAGAAAGAAACCGAAGAATAACAAGAGGGTCTTCCGTTGGAAACGGAAGACCCTAATAATAAAAGTGAAAAAGAAACAATAGAATAATAGAAGGGTCTTCCGCTGAGACGGAAGACCCTAATAATCTTACAAGCACAATAATAGTAAGGTCTTCCGTTGGAAACGGAAGACCTTAATAAAAACCTGATCCTACCTCTATTTTTTAGAGGTCCGTGTATGCTCTGCTCCTTTTTTGTATTTTTCCTTTGGACTTTTGAATTTGAACACTGTTCGTTATCACCATATGTCATTGATTGATACTTTTGTTGTTATATTGACTAGTTGTACAATGTTAAATGTTTTAACGTTCGATTACAATCTCAATGTTTAGCCAGGCTTTGCTGAAAGCAAGGTTCTGGTTATATGCATGCAAATTACAGGTGTTTCTATAAATAACACAACTGCAAGTTACTAAAAACAGAACAGCGTCAAAATGGAAGCTTCCGCTATTCCAAATAGATTCGCAGAAAGAGAGCCATGTTTTGTTAAATCTGTATATTAGTATTCTTGTTTGCGAATTAATTTAGCGAGAAGTTTTGTTTTGTAATTTTTTTGTTATTGATTACGATTATGCATTTTGGGCAAATGCGCATGAAATTTCATGAACTACTTTGCATGGGTATTTGGCTGCAAAGCGAAGAAATGGATGTTGATTTAATAATGCTCGTTTCAAAATTAAATGCACTGATTTCTTTCTACTAGACAGACATATTTTTGTTAATAGCTGCTTACAAAAAATAAGCCCTCCCTGGCGCTTTGCAGATATTACAAGCAGAGAGAGAGAGAGAGAGAGAGAGAGAGAGAGAGAGAGAGAAAGAAAGAGAGAGAGAGAGAGAGAGAGATATTGCCAATCTTTATTTCACAATTTGCCCGGCTTTCAGTACTTCAGTACTTTAATTATTGTTGATTTGTCTTACTTTGTGTTAACCGTGTTCCTTTTGGGAAAGAGAATTAAGTAAAAAAAATTAACATTTAAATAGTATTTATAATTTTCTTCTTACAAGAAGTTAAAGTTAAAAAAAAGTTTTCTGACACTATAACGGCGTAAATCAGAAAATAAAAAACAACCAGTTTATGAATCGCGATATGAATCTCCATTTTATAACTTGGTTTATGGTGTATTAATAGAATCCTGCTGAATAACTCTTTCATAAACCATCATGTCAGGCCTTCTAAATAGCAGCGAAATTTGTTCAGACGTTTTTCCTTTTGTCTCGGGAACTCTTCTGTATATGAAGTTTAAGAAAATAATCGTATTGACATTGTAATTTACGATCATTCATGACCTCTTTTCTTCCCAAGCACAAGTTGAAAACAAAATTAAATGCACAGCAGTATGGAACACTTACATCCAATAAAGGAAAAACTAGTCCAACTGCGAAGTTAGAGAGCAAGTTTACCATGGTGGACACGGAAATTGCCGCTGATCGCGGACCTTGCGAAAAAATCTCAGCAACCATAAACCAGGGTATAGATCCTGAAGTAGGAATAAGAGATTAATTGATCGAAAAATGATTGCAATGTTATAGTTTATCGTCATCAATAATCAAACAAACGGAGTAGTTCTTAATAATTTAAATATGACATATCCAGAAAAAAAGTTAAGTCAGTATAATTTGATTTCAAATCGATAAATATATGTGCAAAATATGACAAAATGTGAGGAAAATTGAAAAAAGAAATAAAAACAAAATACCAATCTACATTTTGCAAAGATTAAATTGAAGTGTTTTCATTTGTGGTGACGCCCAAAAGATCAAAAAGGCGGGGGAAAACAACATTCCTATTTATGTGCTATCAAACATTTGGCAATGTGATGAAATCTCTGCATTTGGTTTCACTTTTCTCTTTTATTTACTAAGTAATCGGTATCATCATTCTCAGACAATTTAAATAAAAGCTAGAACTTGATTTTAAAAGGGGAATAATCACAATTTTCTTCAAAATTTACTTTTCCATTGATAATGTTTTGTAATACTTGATTAAAGGGACTTGGACACGATTTGAGCTAATTTTTTTCAAAATTTATTTTTCATTTTTAATGTCTAGAATGGTCAATATGGATGTTTTTAATGCTCTGTCAAAATTTGAAAGTCAAATATCGAGTTACAAGCGAGTTACAGAGGTTAAAATTCTTTGTTTTGTAAACAAAGCTCGAGTCCTGTTAATGTTTACATATGTCTTGAATTGCTAAAAGTTTCAATCTAATGTTGCATTTTGTTGTTGATAAACTTATTTCTGAACACATTTAATAAGTTTATCTTGTTTCCACAAGTTATTTTGTCAATGAAATGGTAATTTCTTTACTTTACATTATTTGTAAACAAATATAAGACTCGAGCTTTGTTTACATAACAACGACTTCTTTCCTCTGTATCTCGCTTGTAACACGACTTCTAACATTCAAGTTTTGGTAAATCATTCAAAATACACCAGTAAACTATTTAATACATAAAAATCAAAAATAAAATTTTCATCTGAAATCGTGTCCAGGTATTTTAAATGACCAGTACCAATTTTGACTTTAGTTTTGATATAAGCGAGATACAGACCAAACTTAAATTTCATTTTATTTGTTTTCCATAAAATTTTCTAGATGAAGGTTTATTATGAACATATCAAACAATTTCTAATGTTGTTAATTATCAATTTCTTATTTGTTATAAATAACTTTTTTTTTCGTTTGGCAAATAGATGTAAACAAAAACACAGCATGAGCCTAAAATTCATTACATAGAATTTTTAGATCTACATCTCGCTAATAATTTGACAACTAAAATCTCTGCTGACCATCGAAAATACTTTAGATGTAAATATGTTCTGCTGATGCTGATTGTAAACAAAATTTTCTATTGTCTATTTCATGTCTTCATTTTGAACCCTCTTTCTGGTACCTTCTTGACAAAAACAGTTGAAGGTTTGGATTTATTTGAAACATAATTATTATTATTGTACGATACCTGGAATATTAAAATTAATAAACTTTAGCTTCCACCATCAAGTAAGCTCCAAAGGTTTATCTTTTAAATGAACCTCGAAATTCTCTAAACTTGATTCAATATAAGTTTAGAAAATGGTTTTTCTGGCGTCTTTTTTCTTGTGAATAAACTATATAAAAAAAACTCACTCACAAACTCCTAATTGCAGACATCCTCTTTCAAAAATGACGCCTATCTGACTTAAAGGGTTGTTTCATGGATATATTTCAAAATTCTCCATACACACTTGCTTTTGTACCATTATATTTTATCTTTTTAAAATTCTTTATTTGTAAAAGAGGAATGTCAACACCTTCATTTAATAACTTCATTATCAGAATAAATGTTTGGCCTGGGAAAACTCGTAACGTTTTCATTTTTACTAGCTTTTCTATCAATTTATTATTTTTACCCTTATTCTCATCATCCTAATTTATCTAGCAAACTCTACCTGGACACTTCGTAAACTTCGCCCACAATATACTGTGGATTTCATTATCATTTGTTTGGTATGGATAAAGTGAACTATTCTTTCGACAAGCTTGCTTTCATATCAACTATAAAAATCATATTCGCAGGAAATACTATTTTGTAACCTGTCCAGATTATGGATATATATGTCCCTCCTCCGGACCTTGGTAAAACACACTTCTTCCATTTATTAGGTTGCTTTGTCTAAATTTAGTAAGTTCTAACCACTGTGTTCTAAAGATAAATCCAAATGTATTTGATATGTCTGTCTAAATCTTTAAATTCTAATATGAAGGGAAGCTTATAACAAGTTATGATATTTCTGTCCTTTTACATGATTTCACTACATACATCCTACATTTAGTACCAAGCATTCTATCATCATTCTTCCCTTAGAAGAGGTATTAGTCTTTTCTTTAAACATTAAACGTCTATACACAACGACACTATGTATTAATTTTGGCCAATGAATGTATTAATAACAACAAGGTGATTCCTATAACCCCCCCCCCCCCCCCAAAAAAAAACTTTGTTTGTTGGGGTATAAAAATGTTATAGTTTACAAAATAGGAATGGAAAAACAAACATGCACGTACATACAGAATCTGAACAACATTGTATTAGAAAGGTTTACTAAAAATTAAGTACATGTGGACTAAAAACATGGATTCTTGAGACATTACTTTGTAGATTATGAATTATATCAGCTATCAACAGCTTTTTTCGGTCAACAACCATCCAGTAAAAATGTATATTGTTTAAGGAATAGTAAAAGGATCGCATGATGTGTAAACAAAAACAAAAACTTTACTGCGCAGAAACTAAAGTACAGTGAATATCAGTATTTCGGATATCAGTTATCTTGAAGAGCCCGCTAATGTCAAATGTAACCGTCAGTCCCGATTGCTTTCTCTATACAATTTATTTTTAACGGTTGATTTTAACCTGACAACTTCGCAAGTCATATATCCCATTTAAGCTTTTAGATAGTCGGAAACGTAAACAAAAATCTTATACAAATGTTTCCTGTTTTTATGCATCTGATAAAAATGGATAAGACCAACAAAACCTCTTTCTTTAAAAATATTTTTTTTACTGTAGTTTAAACATTCAGGGTGTTAGACGAAAGAATCAACACCGTTAACCATTAATTAAAGCAAATGTGCTTGCTTGTTCTAAAGTAACATAAATGAATTACGAGTAATGTATTTACTTACTTTAATAAGTATTAGAGACAGGGCCAGAATAGCACTGAAGATAAGTAACCCTCCCACTCCGAGTAACATGAGGGTTCGTCGTCCGGCTCGGTCCATATGGAACGCAGACACTAAGGTCATAACGACATTGACCCCTCCTGTTGCTATGGTTGCATATTCAGCACTATGTGCACTTAAAACAGCTGTTCTGAACATTATATCACCTGGAAGGTAATAGAAGGTAAACATGTTCATTGCTTAATCTTTCAGGTACATGTACAACATGTACAACATCGCAAGTGTAAGAATTTTTTTTTTCTGAATGGTTAGAAAATACTTACAACATTTTAAGAATGAAATAAAATACCTCTTGAAAAATGATTTATTTTTGATAGAAATGCAACATTGTTAATCCTAAAAAATTGTTCTGTAGTAAAATTCAACATGGTGAGTTTGTGTAGAGGTCTCTTACCGCGTTAATGCCACTAAGCTTCTGTGTCAGCAGTAGAACCACGCTTATAATCAATGGCTCCCTGAAAAACTTGTTCCGGAATAAATTCATAAAAGAAAACTGAAATATGAAGAAAAAGAATATGTTTTATACAGGAATATCTCAAAACTACATAACGGTACATTGGAATTCTTTATGCCTTTATTTCCTTATGACAAATATAAATATTTTCAAACCTATCCGTACTGTCAGTATACATTTTAAAATTTACGTATTCCAAAGAACCATCCAAAAAGAGTTTTTACATGATAGAGAAACGATTACTGCGTCCAACATTATAATTTATGATTGGCATGATCAATTACCTCTGGCATCCTCCTCTGCGTCTCTGCTTCCCTTCTCATTTCATCCATATCCTCTCCTACATCTTCAGTCTCCCTCAACCAGATTAGAGCTACCAGATAAAAAATCAACATCAAAGCTATTGGTATAACAGTCGCACCTTTAAGTCAATAAGTAATATTAATTCCTAATACAGTTCTTGTCTAAGTAAATATATTTCTGACATATTTCTGGTCTATGAAAGCATAGCATCAAAGCTATTGCTATAATAGTCTCAACTTCAAGTTAAATATTATTTCATGACATATTTTTCCATGTTTTTCTAATTTCATATTTTCTACAAGATTCAAATTAAATTCAATGATTCCATTTCAACAAATATAAGTACCATCAAATGAGTGACATATTGGCATTTTAATACATGAATGTTGTATATGGATTAGAACAAATAAAAATACAAGTACATGTATATTTACCTAAATCATATTGCCAAAGGTCCTTAGAACCCATGACAGAATCCAGTCTCAAAATCTGAGAAACCAGAATGCCCAAGTTGATGGCGAGCTGGTTGAAGACCCTAGCGAATCCTCTCAAAGAAGTTGGTGCTATCTCTATCAGGTATAACGGGGCGGTCCCCGAGTTTATTCCTAAAAGTACGTGTATTCGAGATGTAATTTCATTTTGTGTACTCCTGATTTAATAGAAATGAGTCCCAAATTTTACAAGGGGCTGTCGTTCTTGTTTTCCTGTTCATCAAAAACTGGCGAAAACATTAGAAATCATGTCAATGAAGAGATTGAGAAATTCTACATTCATGCGTAAAAACATCAGTAGTATCATTAACAAGTGTCGTTGTAATAACTAAATGGGTATAACTTTTTTTTATATGATTACAATTCTTGTGAATATATATCAATGCAAGTTTGTCAGCTTGGTGGTAGTTATTAAAATCATTTCCTGTTTCTCAGATACTAAGTGCAAATAACAAGTGTACCTACGCGCAGAAACTTGTATATTTCTGTTTGATAGTAATCATACAAATCCACGGTAAAAACAATATAAATATAAACTGTTTCTTAATATGATCACAATTTTTGTGAATATCAATGCAAGTTTGTAAGCTTCTTTGTAGATATTTTAATTATTTATTCTCAGATACCAAATTACAAGTGTACTTACGCACAGAAACTTGTATGTTTACAGTATTTGATAATGGTAGTACTGTAAGTATACCTGCACAGATCCCAACCAAAAGCCGACCAGCTATCAACATTTAATAGGAAATGAAAAAGTTAGAATAATACATCAGTGAAGCTGATATTAAATGCAAAAGGTTGTTTCTCAACAAGGCTCCTTTTCTGCAACAAAAATTCCTTAAATAAGTCAAGGCATACTTATTGTAGGCATTTATCCTTCTCAGACATGAGAATTCAATTAAATCTAAAACCCCAATTTAATATCTATATTTTATTATATTATATAAAAAAATAAATCTGAGTAGTCTTTCAGTAAGCATTCAAATACAGGTACTTGAAAATAGGTTTGAGGTACCTTCCATATTTATTGCACTAATACCCTACGCTGACTCCCCAATCATTCCACCCAATGCAAAGACAGAGACGGTAGTTGCCCAAAGAAATGAAATGCTTATGGTACTGAGGTACTTTGAAGAGTTTATTCCAGAACTGAAATGCTTATGGTACTGAGGTACTTTGAAGAGTTTATTCCTTGTCTTTTGTTGTAGCTTGCGTTGTAGAAATCTTTGATTATCTACACCAAAACAAAGATATAAAATAGTATTTCTAAAACATTCATATAAATTAAATAAAATACATTTACTGACTGTTCAAATGATCCATGTACAGTCATGCGCATGGTACAATCTACAAAATATAAAATCCTTATTCAGTATAAAGGAATGATAAGTTGCTCGTTTTCACACATCCTGTGGTACCATTCATACATTAGATACGTTAGATTCCGAAAAAAGAATCAAACATTTTTAAATGGTCAGGATTTATGCAAGAAACTTTTCCACAATGATACCAATGTGTCAACAATGCTAAAGGAGGCTGTGTTGTCAACAAATCAACCATCAGACCACCTACAAACAACCACTTTAAACTTAAAGATATGATGTTTTAAGCTAATAGTTTTTATATAGTAAAGAGAAAATGCACATGTTGTAGCATTTAAATTATCTTGAACATATTAACAAAGTATTAAATCTCTGTAAAGAACTCTTCTCAAGATCAAAAGAAGATCAAAATACTCTTAACATGGACACGATCATCAAACCCTCTTCAAGGCATTTCAAATGGTCAGACAATTATATTAAATTAAATGAAAAACAAGAGGCCAATAGGCCTTAACGGTCACCTGAGTAGCATAACCCATACACAAACTTGTCAAGGAGTCTCATATATGCATTTAATTCAGCTTTATTCTGGAATAGAAATTTTTTAAAAATTTAAAATTTGTAATGATGAGCACCTCCCTGCCTGAAATCTTTCAAAAAGGACTATTAAACCTATAATTTTAGCGAAAAACTTAAAAGATCATAAAAGGTGCATGACCTGATATTGAAAAGGTGCAAGACTCTGATAGAAAATAATTTAATAATAATAACAAGGTGGCTATTATTCATGTTTTATCTAAAACAACCTCCCATCCCCATCCCCCCGGGGCAGACAGAAACTCACCCTGTAGGCATTTAAACAAACGAAAAAAAACAGCTTTATCGATAAAAGCCATTATGAGTTACTCACTTCTCCTGTTCCAGTTTTTGATTATTCAACATTCGTTGAGAATCACCATCTGGCATATATACCAAAATCATTTTACCTTTATATCAGTGATTTTAGTTAGCCAATTATTACTTTACTATTAACAAGTCTATTTGTTTATTTTGAAAGTTCAAAAACTGTTTTTGTTTCAAATGATAAAAAGCCTTGCATAATTCTTTTAATCATACAACTTCTTTATAATTACATTATATTCAATGATTAATTACTAAATATGAACAAGCAAAGGAAGATAACTCCATTAGGAAGAAGCAAGGGAAAACAAGATGTAATTATGATTATAAAGTCTCCCAAACGAACGAGGCTATCATATAGAGTAGGGATGACCCACAAAGTTTCATGATATTCCCAGGGGTCTTTTACTATATATCAGGTGAACTAACATGACCCAAGGAACAAGAATATATATGGTTTAAGGGTGGGGATATTAACCGTTTTCAGGGTATTCGGGCACTACCTGTTTGAGGGGGATCAGGACCACCCTCAGGGCCCATGACCTACATACCATATGATGCCCCATGACCCAAGGAACAAGAATATATATGGTTTAGGGTTGGGGATATTAACCGTTTTCAAGGTATTCGGGCACTACCTGTTTGAGGGGGATCAGGACCACCCCCAGGGGCCATGACCTACATACTATATGATGCCCCTTTACACATGGAACAAGAACAAGAATATATATGGTTTAGGGGTGGGGTTCTTAACCGTTTTCAAAATATTTGGGCCCACCAGGGGCCATGAATTTCACAATTTTGGTAGAGGGCTTCATGGACATCATAACCATGCAATCAGTTTTTTCCTCACATGTGTGGGAGTAGAGATGAAGATTTTTGAAAATTTGGCTGTTTTTTGCATATTTGACCCCACCTGTGGCACCCTGGGGGTGGTAGAGCCACCAATTTCACAATTTACATTCCTCTTACCATAGAGCTGCTTCACACCAAAAATGGGAACAATTGGCATTGTAGTTTTTAAGAAGATGTTAAAAATGTAAATTGTTAACGCACGACGCAGTAAACTGATGTCTGAGTTTACTCAGGTGACCTAAAAATAATGGGATCTACATATAACAAACTCGTTATCTTAATACGTACTGATTGATACGATAAATTATATTAAAAGTCCACAACATTTATTTTATCGATAGCGTAAAACCTGTAAACCTAACTCTGTCTAGGCAACCAATCAGTGATACGCAGAATCGACCAATCGAAAACTTTGTGGTCAGGATGTGGGCATTGTTTAAACTTGTCGCAGTCGTTAAAATTGAACGTAACGGAATTAAAAAAGCCATGAAAAGAGGAATAACATCATAAGTATTTGGTGGATTTTTTATGCCATAATTTTAATTTTCAGAAAAAAAATTAAGTTTTAAATTATATTTTAATTTATTTGGGTTTAATCGGGGTTGGGTTTTTTTGGGAGGGGGTGGGGGGTTGTTTTGTTTTGTTTTGTTTTGTTTTTGTTTTCATTATTTTATTTTTTTTTTTTTTTTGGCCTTTTTTGCCTTTTCTGTTGCCTATACTTGTACATCATATTACATGTACCGATATGAATGATTTAAACTGATTTGTGTTTAACTGGGGTTTTTTTTAATTAAAAAAAAAAGCTTGCTATGTATACATATTTCATTGCGCATGCTCTATTAGTAGCCCAATAAACACAATATTACTTGTAATCATCCTCGGGAGATGACGTTTTAATATGACACCGGAAGCAAATCAATTTAGGTGGCCATCAAACTTGTTAAACTTTCTGGTGACACCGTTCTATACAGAGATTTTACTTCCTGAGGTAGTAAAGATTATATTAACTACTCGTTGATGTTTTGTAAAATCAAAATTTGCTGTATATAAAGGCTAGTGTGTTGATAAAATTCATTAAATATTATTTAATTATAATCAGTAGTTACTGGAATAATGGAATAATGTTGAAATAGGTCTGCAACATTTAACACCTTAATGCTAATTACAATAAAATAAAAAATAATATTCAAAAGTGTCAGCTATGACAATGGATATTGTTTTACACAGGAAAACTGCAGTTAACTGACGGTAAGTAAAATTGTATGAAACACCTTAACTTTTCCACAGAAAATTCACTTCAATTCTAAACGAAAGACTATTGACCAATACTTTTCTGACTTGTAAATCTGCGACATGCATATTGTTTGCTGATTGCCAATATTCTTTCCAGGAAATTGACTGGGGTTAAAAAAACTTATAAATAATAATTTTAAAAAATTGGTAAGGTATAAATGAGTCAAATCCTTAGAAACAACCACAAAAATTTTTTTGGAACAACTCTCCAAGTAATTGTACACGATTCATTTTTACAACGACATGTCAAAGTATAAATATACGCAAGTTATTTAGACACTGTTCACCTCTCTTTTTACTTTTGAGGTTGACTTTACGCTAATTACTTTTAAAAGCAGTAGTGCAGAAAATTATTCTTTGTTTGGAAGAAAAGGCAGTTCCTTTTATATATTTCCCATCTCTTTATAATTTTTACGATTATAACTCTCATTCCAATGAAAATTTTATGAAATTTTGAAGAATAATCAAAATGATATGAATGTTCCAATCGTGAAACATATGTGATATCACCGGTACATAATAAATCAAAGTCTAGTTTGATAATTTTATTTTAGAGTTAATTACAAATTAGAAAAAAAAATATTTGAGAGAGTCCCAGCTATAAATCTCTTTAACAAAGAACATAAAAGCCGTACGTGCTAAAAGGGATGTAATACATTTATAAAGAGAAAAGACATTTAAATTGATATCTCAAGCTAAGAGTGAGAGAGAGAAAGATTGAATCAACAGAATGTCTTAAAAGTGGTTTCAATCTTTTTCTCGCTTAAAAGTAAAATAGATAGTCGAAAGAAAGACGGTAAGAAGGAAAGTTAAAGTTGTATGGTAACGCTCATCACTTTTTGTAGAGCTGCAATAATGCTTACTCTACTGTGCACACACACACAAAGAAAAGAAATAACTAACCCAATGAAAAAAGTTTAAATACTATACAATAAAGCAACACAGTTCTTCGTAATGGGCTGAATTATGAATTTTGAACAAAACGTCAAAATTCCAGATATAACGTTGTCGGCATGCTGCGACTATCCTTACCTGGTACTCAAAATAGTATAATATCTTCAGAAGTTATAATAATTACATTAAATTTTTCAGACCTGAATTCCAATAAGTAGATATTTTGAAATGCGAATATTTGACACCTAATGGTGCGTTTTCCTGATTTTAATCGCATTTATACTATCACCTTTGGATCAGCCTTCGTATGAAGAAATCCAACTACAGATACAAAATGACATTAATGAAGATTCTACTACAATTATTGCCGAGATCAAAGAGATGCCGCGGACATTATTCTCCAATAATTTAATTCTGGTTGTAACGCGGTATTTGATTGGATAGAAAAATTTAGTTAAATTTGTATAACCTGGTTAGCACGTCACAAGACACGTCACAATGCACCAACGTCAAAAACGTATTAATCCGCTTGACGTTACGTTTGAATTTTGAACAGATTAATATCATTTTTAAAAGTAAAACGCACTCAATTTCTACAGTAAATCACAGAAAATTAAATTATAAGTAATGAACTCAATATTTACCCAAGTTTTACTCGTATAACCTGGGTTGGAGCAGTTTACGGTTTTTTATAATCCGCGAAGCGGATTATAAAGCGTAAACTGCCCCAACCCAGGTTATACTCGTATAACTTGGGTAGACATTGAGTTCATTTCTTAAATATACCACGAACGTCATCAGTAAATTATCAGACCAGAAATACCTATTTGTCTCGCACTGATCCTGAAAGTACAATTTCAAACCGTAAACAGTTTTAAAACCATGTCAATTTCAAGTGTTAGTTCCAGTCAAAACGATGTGTATTGCCTCAAATGTTTCTTTTTAAGAGATCAATGCGGCTCTTCCTAGGACCTCCCTAGCACATTTTCACTGCGTGTTTTTACATAAAATATATAACATGTAGTAGTAACAATCATATTATTAATAATAAATTGCCCTTAAAACATTAGGAATATGATTCAAAGATATTTTATAAATAAGTGAAGAGTATTAAAAATCCAAAGAAAAACTCTGTCGTCTGCATGTGATTCCTTTGATCGATACACATATAAATATTACTAACAAAACCGTTGGGGTTACAAGGAACAGCCGTCAAAATGACCTATAGATCGTCTCTCTATAGGAGAAACGATCTGTAGAAATACTGGGCTGTTAGTAGAATAGAAATAAAGTTCTTGTTATCGTGAATGTTGCAGGATAACCTCCTCGGTCTCGAAATGTTGTTTGAAATATAAAAGCCTCGGCTAACGCCTCGGCTTTTATATTTCAAAACAACATTTCTCGACCTCGGAGGTTATTCTGCAACATTCACGAAAACTCGTACTTTATTTCTTAAATATACAAAAATCTCTGTTGAGATATATTCATTGGAAGTAAAAGATAGTATTAATGAACTGAGAGAGAGAGAGAGAGAGAGAGAGAGAGAGAGAGAGAGAGAGAGAGAGAAGGCGAAAAAAGCATTGAATTCATTCGCATTTTATTCATGTCATTTGTCCAAGGGTAAGTAACACCATCGACTCATTCAAAACTATGTGTAATTTATAAATACATATACAAAATGTATATTCATCAAGCATTAATTCAAGAATGAGATAGTTTGTATGACTTTGTATCAAAAAATGGGTTTTAGTGGGGTTTTTTGATTTTTGTTTTTGTTTTTTGGGGTTTTTTTTTTTTGTTTTTGTTACGACCAAGTGGTTTTAACACAATTTTAAAGCTTTCAGCTGGTTTTTAAAACAGTTTCAAGGTAACAACACTTAAATTAAGTAGTCTGTAAAAAAAAACAGAAGACTCAAAATATGTGAATGCTTTTGATTTTATCTTACTATATTGATAATTACTGTTATGCATTTTTGTGTGAACTTCATTGTCGGTAAAACAAAGCAATTCTTGCATATGTTTACTGACCTTGGGAAACCCGTTGCTAAAGCATGTCTTATTCCATTTTTTCTTTCAAACTATTGAGGAGGCAATATTGCTGTCTATCTATATATCAGACCCATGACTTCATAAGATAATCTCACTACTAACAGATTGCCGAGTTACAACTCATTGAAACAACTTTATAAATATTCATCTTTCTCGATCCGCCGATGAAAACAAAAGATAACTTTCAGCTTTTAGAGGATTTTTTTTTTTATTTTAACTTTAAACATTTTTCAATATTTAGTTAGTTTATGTGTAAATGTTTTTGATTCGTCTTCGCCCCTGAACAAATGGATAAATGGACTCGGATCAAAATTATATAGATTGATAAATTGGAATGATAGCCATACTAATACGGAAGTTAATCCAACTTGGAACAAGTAGGTGAGAATATGCACCAATAAATGCACTATAAATGGAATGTTTTTGGTCTCTATTAAAGGGATCAATATATTCTTTAGAAATATTCAGATCAAATTGTCTGGTTGTATATAAATTAATTTATTCAAAGTATTAAAGTGGCATGGTCACGATTTTTCCCAAATTGTACTTTTCCAATTTCAATATTTACAATTCTTCACAAAAGTATACGTATTTCCAATGGTCAGTCAAAGTGTAAACGCCAGTTAATAAGTCATAAGCAAGATCACATTTTTTATTATGTAAACAAAGGTTACTGAATAGCAAAATTACATTACTTAAAACAACATAAGAAGTGACAACACTATAAAATGTTAATTATGTTCATAATAAAGTTGCAGATAGAAAAACCTTTAAAAAACAATTTTAAAGCTTTTATTACTATATACAACATATGTTAACACAGCCATGGCTCTAACTTTGCTTACATAACGAAAAAAATGGGAGTAATAGAATCATTCATTATTACGAGTGTGGGATAGTGAAATTCCACCGAGGGGACAAGATTCACGTCTAGGACGAGGCTCTGCCGAGTCCCAGACCGTGAATCTTGACCCCGAGGTGGAATTTCACTATCCCACACGAGTATATGATGAATGATTATTTTTCTCGCATTATTTTACATTTAAAAACGATGTCTGACAACTTTCTGTTATGACGTTAGATAATTTACGTTCGGTTTACTCTTCCGCGTGCTTCAAATAGTGCAAGTCAAAATAAGAGCATACGACATTTTTGTACAATAAAAATACGATAAATTGTTATTAATTAAGCAAATCAATTACTTAATGGATAATCTCAATCAATAATTTTGCATTTTCCACCAGCAGACAACGTTTGTTTACGTTTTAAAGTGGCGTAGTGATACACAGTGTAAGACAGAAAAATCTCACACTGCTGTCTCACACTGGACAAACCGATCTCACACCGGTGATAATGCGAGAACTCTGTATCTTACTTTTAAGAGGGCTGGATGCTCGTGGCCATTTTTAGACTACATTGATCTCCTAAAAAGAAGAGCTCTGTATAAAGGTATAGGATGATATACAAATTCAAAGCTAAAATATATGATTTTGTTTTCTTTAGGCCAGCATTTTTTGAAGTTTCGATTTACAAACCCGCCGACCCTATTCATTTACAAATTCAAATAAAAATAAAAGGACCTGAATTAGCTATTAATTTTATTTTTTCCTCCGACCCGAAATATTCTTCGAATTTTATTTCGAATAAAAATAAATGTTGATGCAATCACGTATGTGTAGTCTGAATTATATATTGTTGTTCATGCATTGATTAAAAAGACCAAGTTCTTTCTGATCAAGTCACGGGCACTAGAAGTTACCAAAAAAAAAAAAAAAAAAAAAAAACTATAGGGCCTACTCCTGTTTGCTTTCGTCCAACCCTACAGTTTACGATCCTATTAAGTTTTGTGATCGGCAACTGCGCCAGAATTTTTTTCAAGAAAGAGAAGTTGAAGTCTTTTTCTAAGTTCACAATTCCTTATATTTAAAAAAACATCATAGGCAAGAAACGATAAGTTACTTATTTAAAAGACATTTTTGCAAAATAAATACTAAAATAATCATAATTTAACCCTTTGGAAATAGATCCTCTACATAACGGTTGTAAGTGGGGCATAGGGTTGGACTAATAACCCTAAACACACTGAAGCACAGAAGTCTTATGGCTGAAGGAAAGAGAATGATTTTATTTGTCATTTACTCATTAAGCTAACAAAATAACAAAACATTTCCTTTATGAAAGGTATAATTACATAAATAAATAAAATTTTAAAAATTAGATCGGCTTTTTTAAATTAAAAACTTGTTTGATTTTTTACTGACATTTACGGACATGCTTCTAATCCAATTTATTTTCAGTAACAATATTTTAAATTTTGAATTTGTGAATAGCATTCATTTGTTAACTTAATGAACTAAATGATTTCTCAAACTTTTTCCTATTTTTCTGCAAGGGGGAAATGAAAACTCCCTTAATTCTTTTGGTCTTAATGTATATGTATAGTATATAAAAAAGAAAACCCTTCTTTTTAAACATGCATATACAATATATTAACACAAAGTTTTAGTGCCCATGGATAAAATATGTTATGATAAGAACATCATCAACAACCAAAAGTACTTATATATTTTAAAGATGGCAGCTCCTGGACATGTGTTCTTATTTTAAAAAATAAAAAAAATATTGTTGAAAAAATTGTTTTATTTTTTTTCTCGACGGAGAAATTTTTCAATTTTATTTTTATTTATTTTTTTCCCTACTCCCCCCGCCCCCTCCCCCAAATATTTTGAAAAATATTTCGTAAATCTAAAAATAAAAAAATGCTGGCCTAACTAAACTAATAGTTCATGGCTTAAAAATCTTTTCTATTTGTATTTCGTTTTATGGATTTTTGAGATGGTTGACGGTTTGTTATTGTCATTTTTTATATCTAAAAATTAAGAAAAGATCTGATGGCTAATTTGTTGACCACCCAGCCTCCTTAACTTGACAAATCACGGTAAAATTTTGGCTGACCATCAGAAATAAGTATTGGAAACATAAAAAAAAATGAAAAATAAATTTTGGAAAAAAACGTGATCATGTCCCTTTGATAGTTTCCCCTCTTCTTGCATTTGATACTGTGCATATATCTTCGCGGATATTTTTTTATAACACTGGTTTGAATTGATATTTTGAGTCATGAACTAAATGTTTTAAAAGATTTGGTTTTGTTCTGTGTAAATTTAGCATTTTTTCTAGTTAGATAAAATCATGCATACAAAGACATGTTTTGTATTGACACTAAGAGTATTTACACTATATAAATTGTGCCTGTTTGGGAGGGTAACAGTTGAAATAGACATCTCGAGAAAACCATTGTCAACCGACCCGAAGCAGAGGTTGACAATGGTTTTCGAGTGGTGTCAATATCAACTGTTACCCTCCCAAACATGCACTATTTATTTTATTATACTGAATATCATAATTTTAGAGAAAATTTTACTGCGTTTATGTAGAAATGACGTTAATTTACGCGCATGTAACAATTCGTTCTATCGGCCCGTTGTCAAGCATGTTGCTATCGCTGAGAGTAAGAGAACGGATTGTCAACTGCGTCTAAACCAATCAGATTTCAGTATTTAACATGAAAGTATAATAAATATCGATTATTAATTTTAGACATCAATTTTCAAGCCTGCAGCTAGCTAGGATGCTATCACATATTCCATAACTTCCGCTTTTGTTAAATGTTTCAGAGTATTTGCATTAAAACAAGTTTAAAAACATTTTTTTTTACTTGAGTGGTTTTAGCTGAAGGCATTCAAAGTGTATGAAATTACTCAGCTATAACAAATATAACCATCCCCTCTAATTTTCCCAAACAAACTTGATGTCAACTATATTATTAATTTTGTATGTATCTTTATATAATTTTATATAAATTACACCAAGAAATGTTTTGAGAAGATATGATAACTAACCTTGGGAAATGATAAATTGCTCTCTCTCTCTCTTTCTCTCTCTCTCTCTCTCTCTCTCTCTCTCTCTCTCTCTCTCTGAGAGGGAGAGAGTCTCTGTTCAATAACCATGCCTCATAGATTCTATAATTAAACAGGAAATTGTTTCAAAATGAGATGAAGAGGTCGGATCTGTGAATTTCACTACCAATTATGGACTTGTATTACATGTTTACATAATGCGGAGAAAAATTTAATGCATAAAAATCGAATAGTACGTAACAAACAAAAAATGAATTATAATTAAATATTGTTGTTGATAATCCCTACTTCATTATTAATAGATGTAAGAATATTTAGCACACCAAACCTGTGTATATATACAGTCTAATGTGAACTTTTTTTTAAATTCAGAATGTTACAATATAGAAATACTTTTCGAATCTTAAGACGATCAGCTTTATGTTTGATGGTGGCAATTCTCCTTGTGGTGGTTTTGATAAATCATGGCAAGTATATGTTTGTGTCAACAAAATATTAAAATTTGGATAAACCAAACGTACTTTAGTGGGTAAATGTTTATGAAGACATGTTTAATATGTCTACAAAAACAGAATCAGGATATTGGACATTTGATGTCAAGTTTCAAACTGATGCATAAAACTCATCTAGATGTATATGGTAATAGCTCTTTTTAACAATCAGAGCGCGATCTAAACTCTTTTATTATTTAATATTTTTTGCACACATACATTGCTCTATTGACAAATCTTTATAAAATGGAAAACTTTTATTGTAGTTAATCTTCTCATATCTGAATTTGCACAAAATACTCAACATTAACATTGTCTGTTAATGTAGGGCGCCTGTAAAGTGCGAAACGAAATCGAAACGAAACGAAACGAAACCAATCGAAACGAAACGAAACCAAACGAAACGAAACGAAACCAATCGAAACGAAACCAAAAATCGAAACGAAACGAACCCAACGAAACGAAACGAAACCAACGAAACGGAATAAACAGAACTGAAAATCAATAATGACTACATAAAAGTGATAAAATATATTCATTTAAAAAAAATTTTAAACCCTAAACGGAATGGCCTTTATCTTTCCGATTGTTGTTCTGAATTCTTAAGCCGCTTACCCGGTATTTGCAAAAATCATAGAATGATGTAAATAACTGATGTACATTCTAATATTTTTTATGCTTCTGATTTATTTCATTAATGGGATAGTCAGACTTTTTGGTGAACATGCTGCGCTAGAGAATGAATGATATATCGAAATCGGTTATGATTAAGTAACAACGGAATAAACATAAGTTTTATCTATCCTGAAGTATTAGTATAATTATAGTGTACACTATGCATTAAATGGTATAATGTGAATGAATATTGTAATCTTTTCTAATCCATATTTTCTTGTTCAAAATATGAACAGTTTCTAAGGCGAGGCAAGCTACTGACAAACAAGTTGATAAAAAAAAGGACTATCAACAGTCTCGTTTGAAGTCATCTTTTCGTAAGTTCTATGGTCGATACAACGACCTTGTCAGCAAATACAATCTTCCACTGGGCCGCATGCTGACTGACGTTTTTCATACTAATTGTTAGACTATAATTAATCACCTAATTGTCTACAGACTTTTGCGGTTTTTATTTTCCCGTTTACGACAAAAAGCAAACGCCGGGTGTGACCGGTCAACAGGGGATGCTTACTCCTCCTAGGCACCTGATCCTACCTCTATCCTTTTTGAAGTCCGTATTTCGTTTTATGGATTTTTGAGATGGTTGACGGTTTGTTATTGTCATTTTTCACCAAAGCATTTCATCATCGCTGTGTTTAGACATAGAGATAGAGAGATGATACTGAATTTTTTCGAAAACCAAATTATTTTGTCATCGCTGTGTTAAAACTATGCAAATCAAATCATTTTACTCGTTATTTTATTGACTATGTGAACCGAATGTGTGTTTTGTGTTTGTGTGTGTGTGTAAGAGAGAGAGAGAGAGAGAGAGAGAATGATGAAACCAAGAAATTTAATTTTTTATTATCCATAAGAAATATAAAAATGAAACGAATACGTGCAATACAATGTGCGTGTGTGTGTGCGAAAAAGAGGGAGAGAAAGAGGTGATTGTGTTGAGGTAATATACAGTATAATAGCGCTTTATTCAATAAAGTAAATTTTGTTAAAATACAGCGTCCAAATTCATTCTACATATCTTGAAACAATTCTTATTGTATTGTTAGCAACTGGTCACCATCTTGTATGCTCTAAATCTTTGGTTATGATGATCGTATGAAATTCTAATGGCTACAAATTTAAGATCCGATAAACTAATCAATAACAGATTATAGAAAGTCAATTTCTTCTAACTTTCACAGTGTTAAAATTCCGTGAGTCAACTTATCAGTAACGCCACGTAAACTTGAATTTAATATTGCCTTCTTTAAAGAAAAACCCATGTGATCGGATATTGTCTTATTGTAGGCCTATATACACACTTTACAATATTTCAAATGCATTTTGTTTTTACACTAAATAATTATATTACATTTTCCAGTGTCTTGCCTGTGAAAATACTACGTATCGATTTTGTACAATATAACCCATAACTTCAAATGACGCCAAATTGAGGCACCAGCGTGCTTTGCCTATATATATATTTTAATAATCAATCGTGCGGTGGCTTAAAATTATGTAAATATAAGTAATAAGGAATCATTCTTTGAAAATTATGAGGTAATAATTTCGGTCGGGGCGTGATCAAATCTATCATAAACTCTTCGGGCTTTATTTGATTTGATCACGCCCCGACCAAAATTATCGCCTCATAATACTCAAAGAATGATTCCTTGTTCCTTAAATATACCAAACAAATCAACAAAACATTTTGTTTAATTCCGTTTCGTTGGTTTCGTTTCGTTTCGTTGGGTTCGTTTCGTTTCGATTTTTGGTTTCGTTTCGTTTCGATTGGTTTCGTTTCGTTTCGTTTGGTTTCGTTTCGTTTCGATTGGTTTCGTTTCGTTTCGTTTCGATTTCGTTTCGCACTTTACAGGCGCCCGTTAATGTATGCATTAGTTTCTTTTCTACTGGGTCAGATACATAGTAAGATTCCTGTTTCCAGAAAAGTGTGATTTTTCATAATTTTTAGGAAATAGACTTGGAATTCCTAGTGCATCTTATAATTACAAGAAACATTCACTCGTTGAAACACAGTAATTGTTGTTAATTTAGTCATAAACTCCAAATGTTTAAATTGGAGACGTAAAAATCTTTCTTTTTTAAAAATTAATTCTTTTTTACCGCAACAGAATTTGCGCTTATATAGTACTCACTACTCAACGTAAGTGAAACATCCATATTCATTATTATGTGTTTGAGATTATGTGATTCACACAAGCGTATCTTTACACTTCGAGTTCGAAACGTGAGCGCTAATTATTCGCAAACTATAGACAATTATATTGCATTCAAACATCAATTGTAATGCACATATAGTAATGTTATTTTAATGCGTATTTTCAACGTTTTTTTTTTTCTTTTAGTTCGTAAGGATAAAGATCACCCAAAGGAACTCGGTAAGTTTTATTCTTATTGATAAATAATTTAATATATATATAATTAATCTACGAAAGAAAAAGTGTAAATTTCCTCTTAATATTATTTCAAATTCTTTTATTTAATTTGTTTAGGACATGTTATACTTAACGTTAGAATTGAGCCTGGGGAGTTTGTTAACTACATAATTAACTTAATTTTCATGCTGTTTGGAATTATTACTAATCCCCAACAAACCACTTACCTTCCTTTGTTCTTATATTTTGTCCTGCTTGGAGTCTTAATATTTAATTCAATAAAATCTTCCTACTAGCCAGTATGTATGATTGCTTCACATTGATAAGGGGTGTCCATGATTACAACTTTGTTGTAAGATGATTTGTTTATCTAGCGTATTGGTCACAGCTCTGCATTATTAAGCACCCAGTGTGTGCACTCTGATATATATACTGCGCAATCATCAGAGTTCATGGTGGCTTAATTTTCGTGATATTCTTGGGTACCCTCCCCCACGAATTTACATCCTCGACAAAAACAAAGTAGGAAACCGTAAGTTTTCTTAATGAAACTGAAAACCGACGCATCCACGAAATTATAATCCCAAATAAGCAAAAAAACCACAATCTACGAAAATTGACCCCCACGAATTAAAATGATACTACATAACTCAAAGTTTGAACCACAAGTTATCTTTAGGACATGCAATATTAACATTAGCATACTATGCCGAAAATGGTTTGGATTTTTTTTTTTTAGAAAATCTGATAATTTAGCTGATGGGGATTGTGGTCATGACCTATATGAATAAGATTATTATTCTTGAAAACGCTACAATGATGTATCCATTGACGTTTTCAATTTGACAAGATATGACTTTGTTAATCTAACAGCCTCAAGGTCAAGATCTTGTAAATGGGCCAGGAGTGTGTTTTGGTGCTAAAACCAATAGGTCATCAAAATTGATTTGTTAAATCTTTTTCCCGTACTTTTCGGCTTTAAAGGAATTGTGTAGAAAATGAAACAGTTTCTTGGCATTCTATATTAAATCATGGGGAAAAGCACCGGTAGTCCCGATACCTATATTCAATTTGACATCATTTTAAAGAGGAGGTCAAGAGCTTGTTTAATGCCGTTTTTTGGAGAGACTGTAGGCAATCTAGATATATTTTATAAGTCAAAAGTCGACAAAACTCCCGAAATTTGTTACTTATTTCTTCATATTACAAAGAAATTGACAGTTAAAAACACGAGTTTTAATTTTGTTTACCAAACATTTTAGTCTCGGTACATCCTTTTAAATAAGATATTGTTATGATCATCATTGAAAGAATTTATATCCTGAATTTTATAAACCTGTAGGCATCTCTCATTTACTAGATCCTGACCTTAACAACGACATCTAATGATGTTATATTTCAGATTTTTTAGAAAATGTCAAAAACTTTTTGCTGAAAACAAAACAGAGGGACAATAAATGTAAGTCTGCAAAGATAGTGGAAATTGTTCAGAATATTTTTTAGTATTACATTATTTTAGTATTATAATAATGTAGTTATAGAACGCCTGATGCAGTTATGCAAGATTAGCTGCATGGTGTAATATCATAAATATATTTTGTTTCAATTTCTTTAATATACAAGGACTGAGCCAAAAGTAAGGTCCCACAATGCATCGCGCTCCAAGGGAGCTGTATTATAGCAAATTAAATCAAATAATATAATTTGAGGTATAAGGGGATGTAATAATGCTATCTAGTTAATGAAACGTGTCAATTCAAAGTTTACATGTTGTACAAGGATTTATGATTTAGTGGACTGTAAGAAATATTATGTAAAATATTCAATACGCAGAAATTATATCCGGTATAATTTTTGCTACAAGATATATTTTAAATCGCAAAAAATTACTGACGCAAGTTAAAAAAGTTACAAGTCCCCCTTCTTCCATTTTAGCGAATTTTGTGACGCGCGACTGAAAAAAACCCCCGGATACCCGGTATATTACCTGTGTACCCATTATTATTCTTTTTCATGTTTCCCGCATGACTAATGACCAATTTATTTTAATAGATCTTAACAGTGAAATATCTTATCTAGAGGAAAAGGCGAAAAATCTGAATATTCTGTGTTATACCATGACGATAACCGCCAACATCAAAACAAAGGCAGTGGCCGTGAACAATACGTGGGGAACTCGTTGTACGAAACTCGTGTTCATTACCTCCGAGCCGAGCTCATCTCTACACACATTACAAGTAGACGTTCAAGAAGGGCGGAGTCATTTTACAGACAAAACCGTCAAAACTCTTAAAGTTCTGTATAGGACTTATAAGAATGACTTTGATTGGTTCATCAAGTGTGATGACGACGTTTTCATCATCATGGAAAATTTACGTCAGCTTTTGGCCAGACACAAATCTCACGTACCAGTTTACATAGGCCATCAGTTTAGACTCTTCACAAAGCAAGGATATTTGTCTGGAGGAGCGGGGTATGCTATTAACAGAAGAGCCCTTGAAATGATAAATACGGAGGGTTTCGACGTGCCCGGAAAGTGTAAATTGTCGGGAAAGGACGAGGATCTTGATATTGGTCGCTGTTTTGCGGACATTGGTGTCAAAGTTTACTCCACGGTTGATAGCCAAGGTCGACAATCTTTTCACCCGTTTGGTTTTCAAAAAGCCTTCTACGGACATGTCGGGGGTGAAATTTTCTATGTATCAAGACCATATAAAACGGTAAGTAAATATTGATTCTTGTTGATTATCAGTACTATATGGGATTAAAGTTTGTTGTTTGTGTAGATAGATAGATAGATAGATAGATAGATAGATAGAAGGGTGTGTTCATATACTGTAAATTGAATAAATCTTAATTATATGTTTACAACAAGAAGTTTTATCCCAAAAAATGATTTGAATTCTACATTATTTAGTAACCAATATTCTTGGAAATGTTATCTTATCATTTACTGCACACATGAACAAGTGGATGTGTTTGATCTTTATAGGTGCTGCTTATGGTAATTCATAATATACATGCGTGTGTGTTTGTATGTATTTTTTCTTGGTGTTATTGTGTCTGACGTTAATCAAAAATTAATAAATTATTTTTTTAAGGATGCTCTTATTTAAAGAATGTTTAAATTATTTCCATTCCGGTCTGTTTGTTTCTCAAATATTTATTTTCAGTTTATTGTATATAAAATCAAAATAAATTGTCATACGGGGTTTTCCTGTTTCTGTACCCAGGGTCCGGATTGCTGCAGTGAATTCACCGTGTCCTACCACTATGTGACTCCAGAAGATATGTACCTGATAGAGTTCTTGTTGTATCACACTCAAATCTATGGACGACACTCCACTGCCAAAGACAAAGAAATTTTTACCGACAGAGAGGCTGTGATAGCTGACAAGGCCCCCAACGAAGTTCTGCTGACGCCCAAATACTTCCCAGCCGATAAGAATTAGATAATGTCTTTGCTCTTTCTTGTTTTGAGACGGAGTTTTATTTCTTTTTCATTAAGATGCTGCTGAAATGTGAAAAGAGTTCAGTATTATGAATCTCTAATAAAGTTCTATTTAAACATGATGTAAACAAGTTTTACTGTCATCCAAACTATTTTAATTTTTAAAGAAATTCCTTGAAAAATATTTGGTAAGTGGCCGCAAAAAGTAGCAAGGTGTCCGTAAGGATAGAGGTACATGTATTAGAAATTTAACTTTCAAATGTTAGTGTCGATGATACCTGCAAACCTGCTATCTTTTGAGTCAACTTATCAAATTCTTTCAAAAAATAGTAATCTACTTTAGATGAGATGTTTTCTTTACTGAACAAATTTCATATGCAAACGGTTTGTAAATGGGTATAAGATCTTAGAAACATCAGTTAAACACCTGGATTTGATTTAGCGCATTTCTGAATGTACCTATTTATCTACATAATTATATATTGGACATTTTGCGATGTACTTAATTTGGCGGACGCCTTTTTCCGCCAAGAACGCTAAATAGAATGCACAGCCAAATGTAATATTTTTATTGGGTCCTAATAATTCAATATCAAGTCTGGTTGATTGATGTTGTTTATTTTTTACATTAGAGTTAAGAATATTCATACACTGTACGCGTAACCACTGTAAGTCAAACTGTAAGAATTTGTCCTATCAATTCACCAATTCATTAAACAATGAGATGGTTATTTAGATGAAACTTTCAAATATCCGTCAATCCTTCTCTCATTAACGTTTTTTTTCTCTTCATAGTTTAAATTATGAACTCGGCAACCAAACAACAGTTGTCTCTCCATAATTTAATCAGCAAAAATTGAGGAGATCAATCAAAATAGTTTTTTTTTTTTTTGACATTTTTCCACACATCAGATGACAATCTCAGATTACAGTGCGCAATAAAAATATCGGCGAATATTGCATTCTTTAGTTATTAAGCGGGATTTTATTTTTTACTTAAATAAAGTGTTCTTGATTATCTCTTATGCTTAGGCAGGTTTAATAAGATATTAGAACAACCCAAATTGTGATAAGATCTTGGAGCTGGTTACATAATGAAGTAAATACTGGTCATACCCAATCAGACTTGCACAGTTAATATAGCTATTGATATTTGATATAAAGCAGCTTCAGATACAGAACTTGATCTTGCTATTTTTCTTAATAGATTAACTATTTATTATTAGAAATGTTAGCCTTTTTTATCTATAACTTTGTATTCCAAATTCACTAGCGGTGATTCCTAAGTAACACGACAGACCTTATTTTTACTTGGTATATCTAACAGATAATGCTATTGCAAAGTATTAAAACGATGACGTGAAATACGGCTCCAAGTAAATTGGCAAAAAAATTAATTTTGCAGTTTCTCTTTTTATTTTGCATATACTAAATCTTTGATATATGTATTCTTATAGAATCCCCTTCTTACCCAAGAAAAAACAATCACATGGGAGATATAAATCATTATTTATGGTAAGGGTACACTGTTTACATTCAATCCCCGTAGACTTTTAGTTCCGCCCCACATTTAAAAGCCTTTAAAATACATGAGCGCATTTAGGTACATTTTTTCTCCTTCAGCTGGTCAATGTATTTTGTCAAAATATCTATATGTGAAAGGAGAAAAATGTTCCTCACTGTGCGCATATGTAACTTCTAAAAAAACTTAAAAGTCCAGTGGGTCTTCCCCATTATAAACTGATGTTGTTTACCTGGTGTGAACTCGCTTAACCTTTCATTGCTAGCGCTCTCGAGCCCTATCAACTACATTAGTCTTTTTTACTAGAATACGCATGCTCGACATCACAGTAGGGCATTCTGGGAATACTTCTGTATACATGTACATGTACCATGTCAATTTTTTTTATATCATTTACATATGATCTAAAGTTTTGTGTTTTGTCGTTCACCTGTACATAAATGCCAAAAAGTAACAGTAGCTTAGGTCTTATAATGCCAAATTATTTCTAAAATAATAATAAATAGCTATCTTTTCTTAACTACCTTCCTGGGTCTTTTCGTTAAGCTTGGAAAACAACTTCGGATATGTTTTCCGAGTTTAAACTGGCGAATGCGTATTAAAACATCCAAATAGTGTCATTTTTTAGAACTTCAATGTCTTTTCTCTTATAGAGTGGGTCTGTGCTCCATATTTCTGTCAAAGTCTAAATAGGGTCTAATGGAAAACAAACCGATTTCAATCAACAAAAACGTGGATAGATGACCCACTATATATTAAAAATATCATTTTGTATCCCAACAATTGAACGTTTTAGAAAAATAGTACAAGTCCGTAAATTCGTGGCCAAAGTTGCATATAGCATTTAAACAACGCACTTTCTTGTGACTGAAATGGCTCAGTGGTTAGAGCACCAGACATAGGTAACCTTAAAGAACTAGATTTTTTAAGTTGTGGGTTCGATACCACCAAAACTTAAGGCAATTTTTTTTCCGATCGTTTGTTAAAATATTTAAAACTGAATATAGTTAAAAATGTCCTTTTGCAAACTTATATTATAACATTATAGATTATTATTACAACAGATTTAATTGGAGATAAATAAATTGAAATTGTATTTTACCACTAAACCAAATGGGCATTTGCGCTATCTAATTAACCCATCTTCTTTTTAGATAATGTTTCAATTCAATTTAATTTCTAACAATTACTGTTTTCTTTTTACTTAACTTTCAAAGTATTCGCAATTGTCAAATAAAAAAAGGATCCAATGGAACTATATTTAAAGATTCTAAATGTAACCCATGTGATCTTTTCAAATACTTATATAAGTAAGTTTAAAAAGAATACTAGTATGTATTTAACTAATATTTATGCATCAAGTAAAAAACTATCATATTAATTTTGCTTATTTTACACACATGAATTATCATTAAACCTGTGTATAAAACTTTTTGTTTGTATTTTTTCTTTTTTTCTAATTATTATCATTACTAGTTACTACAAATTATAATATTATAATAAGCATTATTATATCTATAGTAATTTCTGATCATATATTTCAAATATACATATATGCATATATTTATCAATATAATATATATTATAATATTATTGTCAATATTGCACAAAATCTTGTATATATGAATTTGACCTTGTATGTCGGAAGGATTTATACAGGCAATGCCTGCTATCCCATCCGTTTATGTGATACATAATAAAATATTGTTTAAATTTAAATTAATTATCATTATTATGATTTTAAAATATCTTTTCCATATACTAGTATAACAACACTTAAATCATCTAGGATGGCTTATAATCGTTGAGTACTTAGTATCTCGGTATATCGATTATTTAAGACGCCTTAGTTTATGATATTTCTAAGTCAGACTTAATTTTCACCTCTAAGCTTGACTTAGGATGGAACTAAACAATTTTCTAAGACTTTCTTATTAATAAGAAGAATCTTAGGAAATTTTCATAAACATGCCTGCAGTCACCCGTATATTATACGTACATGTACATAATTTAATTTGAACATATTTTATTGTATGTAAAACATAAACAAAAGGATCAGAAACAAGTTCATACAACTTACGAGTTTTTCTTTTCCTTTTGTACATGTTATACAACATAAATATGCATTTGGATACTAACAAATAAACACAAAAACAACAACGAGAACAAAAAAAAACATAAGGCGTGGATATACTGGGTACATGTATATATGTATATGGAATTCCATATACGACAGCCAACTGTCAGCTGCCCACTGCTGACTACTTACTTATACTGTGAATTATTTTTTCTAACCTGTTTCTATCCTCAGTGTTTCTTTTAAGATCAATTCTGAGTAAGAATCAAAATTCGGTGACCACGCATAGTCACGGATTTTCTTCATACTTGACAATTTGATAGACTTTGATGAGTAAAAAAGCCTAACACCATTTATTTGTTGCTTTGTGGCCCCGTTGCCATGGTAACAGACGGTGAAGATGTAAAAATGGCATTTTAATGCTTATTTGAGAACATATTGTGAGCAATGTACACAACTTGGGGTTTCTAGAGTAGAATATATAATTAAACAAAATTGTAATTTTTCAAGAGAAAGAAAAACATAAATGGAGATCTAGAAACACATATTTTTAAAGTGTTTCCATGGTAACTAAAGAGAAATTTCAAAATATGATTTCTTCATTTAATTTGAATTAAAAATGCATATCTTGATTTTTTTGGTACACACTATTATAGTATTGCAATTAAGAACTTAAAAATGAAAATTGAAAACCGTTGTTATGGTAACAAGCTAAAAAATAAGGTAAAATCTTATATTTTGAGGCATTTTTGAATGAGTATTTTTCGTATATAAAATATAGCTATATTATATCAATTGGTGAGAAAAAATCAAGTATGTCCTGAACTTGAAAGCAACTTGAAAAAAATCTGACATTTGCTAAAAATAATTGCCGTTGCTATATATGGACCATTCAAAAAGAAAGAATTTCTGTGTGATTTTCTAGGCAACTTAAATATAAAAGTTCTAAAAGCTTTGGGGCAATTGATTCGTTACCTCACAGTTACTTCTTGAATGAAATATAAAGAAGGTCAGTTATGTTTAACAAGATAATTGATTGGTAATAATTCAGCACAATGTAAAGAAATCATACTTATCCACGCCTCAGTGCACACAAGGTTGTGGACAGTTACCCAAAAAAATGGAAATATATTTTTTGCTTAAAAGCAGTGTTAAAACTAAATTAAATTAAGGGTGCCTTTTTAATGGTCCATGATATAAACATGATCGGTAATTAACTTGCGATTTTTTGTATATTTCTGATGATTAATTTTTTTGTGTGAAAAACTGCATATAAGTAGCTTTATCAAGCTATTCTGAATAGCTTTATTAAGCTATATAGCTTTTTTAAGCTATATAGCTAAACCAGGGGGTTGTGCTGGACCTGTAGAAAACTTCAAACAAAAGCATGCATGGCATGCAGTGCAAAACTGGTACACAAGTCAAATGTTTTTTAACTTTAATTGACCATCAAAATTAAACTTGCATTGCAACTCAGAGTTTAATTAGTTATTTTATATCAGATGAATTCCTTTTAATATTTCTATTTACACATTGTGAGAATTAATAAGGAAAAAAAGGTACATATACATGTAAATAAGTCATGTTATGGTATTAATTGAGGTGTGAAAACAACTTGGTCTGCATTAAGTTTAAGTTAACGCAATTAACTACTTATAGTTAGTGTATGTCCAATATGTTGAAAATGACATTGCTGGATAGTAAAGATATGTCATACTAGTAGTTTTTAATGAGCATTAGATAACCTGTTTTGATTTTTCAGTTAAAAATGTCAAAAGTTACTTGATAGCATGTAGTGTATTATATACTACATGTATTATAAAATAAAGAGCCAGCATGTGGCATATTTGTTCTTCAAATATCATTTTTATTTCACAGGCAACAGAAAACATCTACAAACAAATTTAGGAAAGGAACTTCATATGCCTGTATGTGCTTTAGAGGAGCCTCATGATATAGACAAATATCAGCACCAAATATGGAACCTCCCAATGCACAATTACGAACAATGACCAATGCAACAGAAATTATCATTGACTTGGAAGCAACTGGTTTAGGTATTGGTACAAATTATTTTGCCCCTCTGACCTTGACCTTTCAATTTGATCTATTTTTGAAAAACTTTTGTTTTTGGACATTATTTCAGAATGATGAGAGCTAGGGCTGTCATTTACAAACTTGTTCTTGTGAAAGTCAAGACTTTTTTATGGGGGAATTTTTTGACCGTCTGACCTTGATCTTAGAGTTTGACCTACAGTGTACTTTAGAAAAATTTTAACCCAGGGCATACTTATTGAACATATTTTGACCTAGATTTTGATATTCAACCTTTTTTAATTAAAAAGTTAAGCATAGTGCATGATTTATGAATGGTAAGTGATAGGGCTTTCATGTGTGTTCCTTTGTTTTATTATATGCATTTGAAGTTGGTACAGGAGTAATATATTTGTCATACCATCTCATCTATAAATAAATAACTGATAAATAAATAAATAATCAAAAGATATTTTAAACTTATTCACTGTATTAATTTTTTTTTAAATAGATAAATAAAAAATATAAAAAAAGATATTTTAACATAATAACGTTATATACAATAATGCGAACGTGATATGGAACGGGCAGTGTATGGGGCGAAAGCTATTAAGGGCGAAAGGACTCTGGGCGAACGGACTTATGGGGGAATGGACCCGATACCGCCTATAAACTATGAAATGAAAGTAGGAAAAAAATTGCAGTTTCAACATGTTTAAAAGAGGTACGTATGCCTAGACTATAAAATTTTAATCAAGTAATGATGGTAAACTTATAAATACTAAATATTTGCTTGTGCGTGAACATGATGAAATGTATGTAGTGAAACAAGAAATAACTTGCTCAAGTCTCTATAACTATGTTTTAATGTTTTTACATTTCTTGCAAATTTTACTGTGGTTCAGAAATTATTATTCCTGCTGTCTACCATTCTTCTGCATACTTTTCTTTAAATTTCTGGTCATTTATACTAGCTGTTATAGACAACTACTTTAATCCATTAGAGATAGCTTTATATATGGCATGTCAAACATTGCAATATTCGATGTTTTCCATTTGTATTGTATAGATTTTCATTTGTTTTGTATAATTTTCCATTTGTGTTGTATAACTTTCATTTGTATTCTATTATTTTCCATTAGTATTGTATAATTTTCCATTTGCATTGTATAATTTTTGTTTGTATTTTACAACTTTTAATGGTGTCCGGTCAAGTCGTACACAGACCAACTCGTACACAGGTCAACTCGTATACAAAATTTTCCGCATAAAAAAACCGGCAGTCAACTCTTATACAAAAAAATTCCCGTATACCTAACCGAAAGTCAGCTCGTATACAAAAAAATCCCGTTACAAAATCGAAAGTCAACTCGTATACAAAAATTACCGTATATTTAATCGAAAGTCAACTCGTATACAAAAAATCACCAATACAAAATTTGAAAGTCAACTCGTAACACTGTTATACAAATAGTTAGAAACAAAACGTAAAAGTAATTAAAAGTAACTTAAAAACACTTGGTTTCTTGTAATAAAATTTCTATATATATTGCTTTCCTAATTCAGCGTAAAAAGGACATATAAGAAAAAATGGATGTTATCAACTATTACAAAGATTGGAAAATTCATACATGTATAATTGTGCATTATCATTTAACTTGGTAATTATTTCTACACATCAAAACAATAATTGTTAAAACAACAAGAGCGGTGTTTCTTGCTTCTCCAAACGAATGACTTCTCAAAGACGAATTAAGATACTCCTCATTATTTTGTTTGAAAAAAATATATCCAACTTTCCGCTTTTATTTGTCATTTCCAAAACTTCTTTCAACATGGGACGATACCTGTGTGTTTCCTGTCGACGAACTGTAAGTAATATACCATTCATTTATAAGTTAAAAATTTGTTTATTCATATAATGAGTGAAAAATGAAAAGTGAATATAAAAGTCACCTAATAGTATTTTCTTGCTAAAAAATCTGTAACTGATTCCTTTACTGGAGTAAATTTTTTGTATACGAGTTGACTTTCGGTTTAGCATACGAGAATATTTTGTATACGAGTTGACTTTCGGTTAGGTATACGGGAATTTTTTTGTATACGAGTTGACTGTAAATCCTTTTAATTTGTATTGTATAATTTTTCATTTGTATTGTATAAATTCTATTTGTATTGTAAAATATTTCATTTGATTAATTGTGAAATAATTCATTTGTATTGCATAATTTTTCATTTGTATTGTATCTTAAGGATTGTTTGGTTGTTATGAAGGATTCCACAAATTGGTTTAATTAATATTATCCTTTATTGAACTGGGTAATGCTTAGGTGTCTGGAATTTTGCTTAGCCTTTTTTTGACAGGCTAATTAGATATATTAAGATATTTTTCAAGAGGTCATTGGTCGTAGTTATTTTTTCGAAGAAAATTGTTAGTGTTAATTTAATCATCATTGGAAACTCATGGTTGATCCTCCGGGAGGTATGAGAAGCAAGACTGACTGTGGGGTATGAGAAGCGAGACCGGCCATGGGTTTCTGACGATGTAATTTAATGGACTAAATTGTTATTGGAAACCATGAAATACCAATCCGAATGCTCCACATGATTTCCGCACATATTTACATGCGTTTGATAATTTCATTTCTTTGATTAAATTACACGATTTCCGCACATATTTAAATGGGTTTGATAATTCCATTTCTTTGATTAAATTTAGAGAATCTTATTACATGTTCCTATTTATGTATTGTCAGATATTTGTTATTTTCTTAATATTGTCTAATAGATTAAACATCGCTCCAAAAAAACTTTTGGTCCATTCAGAGCAGTAACTCCTACTAAAATTGGTCTACTGAAAAATATCTTGGTATCTAATTAACCTCTCATATAGGCTAAGCCAGATTCCAGACACCTTAGCATTAATTACCCAGTTTGATAATAACCAATGAAATCCTTTGTAACAAACCAAAATAAACAATCCTTAAGATACAATACAAATAGAAAATTATGTAGTACAGATGAATTAGTTTACAATACAAATGAAATACTTTACAATACAAATAGAATTCATACAATACAAATGAACAATTATTCAATACAAATGAAATTTATACAATGCAAATGGAAAATTATACAATACACATTGAAAATTATAGAATAAAAATAAAAATCATACAATGCAAATGGAAAATTATAGAATACAAATGAAAATTATACAATACAAATTGAAAATTATACTATACTAATGGAAAATTATAGAATACAAATGAAAATTATACAATAAAAATGGAAAATTATACATTTATACAAATAGAAAATTATACAATACAAATGAAAATCGAATATTGCGACATTGGACATGCCATATTTATATAGATAAACTTTGTAACATTTAGGAAATTCCTGTAGTAATACATCACCTGTCAATGTATCAGCGATTCTGTAGCACCACACTGCATGGCTGTAATGTATGATCCATTTACTGACCGCATTCTGGTTGGTGGTTTTGCCGGGTTTACAAGTCTCTATGTTTGGCATCATTTGAAGGTATCAAAGAGAGCACTAAAATTATTAAACTAGAGACTTCAGAGCAAGTCTAAGTTTGCTTGTGCATGAACATGATGAAATATGTGTAGTGAATGGTGTAATTTACTAAATGTAGCTATACTCTGTCCCAAGTTTCTGCTTCTACCACTTTTTGCTTAATATCTCAATAATTATATATACCTTTGTGCCAAAATATGTTTATCCACTAGAACGAAAAAAGTCCAGATTTTCTGGTTTGAAACGCTCCCTCTATTGCTTCAGGTTTCAATACACAACCTAGCTGCAATAATGTAGCCCTCTCCGATTTTTTATATCTGATGTTTACTCTCCCCCCCCCCCCCCCCAAAAAAAAAAAATCGGGAGAGGGCTACATTATTGCAGCTATACACAACCCAAAATAGACTACACGGACTTTGCAATTGCAAACAAATTAAAGGCACCTGGATGACAATGTTAAAAATTTGTGCAAGGGGTTCCGAGTATTTCCGAATGGAGAAAACATTTCCCATTATAAATCTTCGTAAGAAATTTGTTTTCGTTCATGTTAATTTCTCCGGGTAAAAATAGATGAAGTGTCAATGAAGAAATCTTGAATTTTTTCCCTTACATCGATTTCAATTCTACTTCATTGACAGGTATGTGTATTTTAGTTAAAATTCACCAAAAAGTGACGGAAGCAGTAACCTGGGACAGCATATAGCTACTCAATCATACGTTTTTCCTAAATGAGTATTTATGCAAAAAGTTGCACTTCAGTGCAGCAATAATTTTCAACTTTGAACTGATCTGAAAACAATTCAGCAGTGTTTTTAAAAACTATCTCCTTGCTCAGGATTGCTTTTTTAATCTACATAGTGCAAATATTGGTTAGCAATTCCTTGCAACTTGTCATTCTCCCATAAGACCGCCAGATAAAACCTGGCTTCCTGATGCGTGCGCATGATTTAATTGGAGCTTTTAGGGAGTAGTGGATACACTCTAATCTATTAGTTATACATGTATTAACAATGCAAAGCTTAAGTTTTGAAACACTGGTGGAGTGGAATGTACATTAGACTTTATTCAAATCTAGAATGATTTAGATGTTACTTTGTGCCTTGTATTATTTGTTGTAAAACACTGTATTTCAGAGTTAATTATAAACTTTTATTACTGAACTAAACACCCGTTCAGGAAGTCTAAAGAGGGCTCGATGGTCGTGGCCATTTTAAGAGACTGTATTGATCTCCTTTAGAAAAAGAGCTCCAAATAAAAAAAAATTTGAAATTCCCATGAAATTTAAAAAGTAAAATATATGGATTTTTTTTTACTTAATAATAGTTTATAGCAAAACAAATCATATCTTAAAATTTTAGGTAAATCTGATGTTTGTTGACCATTAAGTGCCATAATAATAAAAAACCTTAAATTTAGCTAGAGGACTGTTATGTAAAGATGTATAAGTAAAAGGAATGCACTGCCTTCTATATGTTTTAATTTTGGTATAAGAATTTAAAATCACAGATTACAGTCACGGTTTTTTTTTTTTACCACGATAGCTTGCACAGACAATTTCACGAGTGTGGATCCAGATATGACTCCATAAAGATAAACTAAGATAATAGTAAATGTGTACTAGCTTTTGTGGCCATATAAATGAAACTATTTAACTGACTGTATTAAATCTGTGTTGTTAAACTGTTAAACAGCGGCTCTGTCACCATCCATCTTCTCAACCAAATATAAATACAACAACACACACATTTCTGCAAAATAAATTTTATGGCGGTCGCCAGATAAATTATATGGCGGCCACCAGATATTATATGGTGGCCGCCAGATAATTATGTGGCGGCCGCCACATAATTTATTTGGTGGCCGCCAGATAATTATGTGGCGGCCGCAAGATAAATTATATGGCGGCCACCAGATATTATATGGCGGCCGCCAGATAAAATATTTTTTTCACCTGGCACCAATGGGCTTCCGTACTGAACATCTAAGCCCAACAACAAATAACACAAAAAACTATTATGTTTATTAAAATGATAATACATTTGTACATTTATAATTTATTTGTAATAAGTGCCATTATTTCTTTTTTGTGAAAGAATTGATAGAACAGATAGATAAAGTAAAATGATATGATATACATGTAATTATATGTTTGCTTATTAATAAGTTAAGAAATTAACATCAAATGAAATTTGTTAAAAAGTTCACCAGGATATGAACATGGTTTTGCATAAGACTTTAACTTAAGTATCTCTTACAAAAAATATTAAGTGCTTTGCACCAAAAGATATTTTACAGATTTCACTTAAGATTGCACAAACAAGATTACCCCTCTCTTAACCAACTATCTCAATACATACACTTTAATATTCCAACTTTCTTCAAACTCTCGCAATAGTGTTGGAATATTGCCAATATTACTCATACCTGCATCTAAAAGCAAAGTTTTTTATGATCTAACATCCAAAATCCAAAAATTTGCGTTTTTATTGTTAAATTGTGAAAAATGAATATTTATTACGTAAACATCATGGTAAACAAAAAAAGTTCAATGAGTTGTATTTGAGTCAGTGTTTGAAAGACTGGCTATCGGTTTTTGACGATGTGACAGATTAAGAAGAGAGTTCACAGTAGCCATGTATGGATATTTGACATTGACAGAGTATATAGATATTATACATTTATCCAATGGCTGTGAGTGGGATAGCTCTTTTATCAAACCCAAGACGAGCTATTCACCGATAGCTCGCACAACACAATATGGTATATGGCTTGAACCAGCAACCTTTTCAGTTACTTGCCCAACGTCTATGACCATTGAGCCACGTTCTAAGGTTTGGTTTATTTTGGCCTTAGTGTGACAGCGTATGTTGTACGATACTAAGGAATTTGTCTGGAACTGCATCCGTCGTGTGCAGTATGAATGGAGTGAGGGAATGTTGTCATAGAGGGTACAAGGTATAAGGTTGAGGTGTGCTGTGTGCAGTAAGGTAAAAACAAACTTAAGGATAAGTCTGCCGTATTCCCGAAGGTCCACCAAAATAATTCCAGAGAAATTGAAGCCAATAAATGCAGGATTCCGAATTTATTAGACAAGTCTTAACGATGGCAACATTAAAACAATTCAACAGACAGACATGACTTACAAATGAGACTGATATGGCCAGTAATTGCCTCCGAACTCAGACTCTTGGTGAGTTGGACGTATTCCGGACTAAAGATTAACTATTTTACATGACTATATGACTGCCGTCACGAGAAAAGGGCCCTTAAGGTCAAAATTTCACAAACTCACTTTTTTCTCAAATCCAATTAGTCAACTCTTTCTAAATACAAATTATACAAAGATATCCAAGATCTTGTGTGTTTTAAGCATTTTATGACAATTTTAGTATTAAGACATTTTACCACGACTTTGACGTAGCTGGTCGAAAACGACATGTCGTCACAAACGTCAATTATTATTTTATTATTATTTATTATTATTAATTATTTTTTTATTATTTTATTATACATTATAATTAGTTATCAATTATTATTATCGGTATTTAAACAAGGCCATACTCTAATTATTCAAAAAACACAACACAGACGCAGAAAAAAAATATAGAAACGGAAAATAAAAAAACTGCGTTTACAATGCCGCTACTATGACGTCGTTTTCTGAGCATTGTGACGTCAAAAGATAAGGGCCCTTTTCTCATGACGGCAGTCATATACAAGAATGAGTAAAAATTGACAGGTGGTGACATTCAGTGCGCTGAGTGAAACATTCACAGGTTTTGAATAATTTGATAAGCTCAATTAGTCTTTGATGTTCTTAACATGGAAAACAGATAATTGCACAATGTTTATTTAACAGCATAGCAGTTCTTGAGACATGACACTCTCTGTCTCTTTGAAATTTACAAACATAGAGTCTGAAAAGTGTCAATCAGTAATTGAATAAATAACTTTGTAAGAATGAAATTGTGAGAAAGTATTACAAAACAGATGTTGAATTTAAAAAGTAAAGTCCAAACTAAAGATAACAATGAACAGTGAACATGGTGAATTTTGCACTGTGATATTTTACTTTGGGAAATGTATTAAGGTGTGTTGTAGGATCTATTAGCCAGGATACACTTGGAATGTTTAGCATAAAATAATAATGTCAGAGGCATTATAATCATGGATTGATTTGAATCATCGTCTTGTCCTTCTTTTATATGACTTTGCACTTATTATTTACACATAAGGTGTATTATCTGCATGTCAACAGATTTTGATGCGGTTAATTTCTGTACAGATGAATGAATGGACGTGGATGAATGTACCAGTGAACATCAGTATAGGATTGGGAGCATTTCCTGAGAATAGCCATACTGACATGTAACTACCTCCAGCTAGAGTCGAGCAGGTGAGAGAATTCAATGCACCAGCTACATGAATTATAAATGAAATATTTCTGTTCAGCAGTTGAGAGAGTTTAGAACCATTTTAACAAGAGCTTGGACTTTGGGTAGTTGTGTCAAATAGCAATGTGACGTAGGCCTGTCTATTTCATTGCTTGCCACTCAGCCATGGCTCTTTGAAATCAACAAGATTTGTCTGGCTTTTGAGCTAAGACTACACAATCTGTGTATATTTCACTTGAAACCAGCATCATTTTTAACTTGTTTTGATGCAAGAAAAAGATAGTTACATCCTACCGAAAGTCCAAGGTCTTGTTAAAATGGTTCTAATGCACCAATTACATGAATTATAATTAAAATATTTTTGTTCAATTTGTTCAATTTTAATTTCAATTTCAACTTCAATTTTATTTATTGAGAATACCATCATACATTGGCATATAGTCATGAATACAGCAAACGATTAACATATTAGATAAGACATACATAAATTAAAATCATCCCAGTAAGGATATCAATTAGTGGTTATTTACACGTGGGGGAAATTAACACTAATAACGCGGTAGGCTTAAAACCGTGTAATAAAGCTCTGCACGTATGGTTAAACTAATCAAAACTTTAGTGTGGTAAATCATGGATCCGTGTATTTAATACCCATGCATATTGTTTGACTATAGAAAACACGTAGTTAACCACCAGCGTAAATAATCACTTTTACAGTATGTTGAAGTTTTTCATTTCTTATATCAAAGCACTTTTTCAGAAAGTTAAATAATCTTGGAGGGTTGATAATGTCAATAATAAGGTTTTCCTTCATGTAACATTGAGCATTACATATATCGCAATATTGTTATCTACATTGATCATAACTAGGACAATAAAGAACAAAGTGTTTTTTATTTTCAATTAAAAGTTTACAAGAATGACATAAACGTTTTTCGCAAGTAAAAGGTGGCCTTGAGGATCTCCCCATTTCAATCTGTAGTGTATGAGCACTAATTTTTAGTTTTGTTAGCTAATTAAGGATTGTTTTTTTTTCAGATTTCTTCAATGGTAGTTGTAGGCAGTTTTGTAATTTATATTCATTTCTTTTAAATTATTACTGTAACATTACTATAAAAAGTTAAATTTTCCAGAATCTGATTTAGAAATGTTCTTTAATCGTTAACAGATTTTGTTACATGTACTATAACGCTCCTCTAATTTATATCAAAGTTTTATGTGATGTGTCCATTGAAGATATAAACTTAAGACAATTTCTGTTGTAGAATAAAACGTTTTCTTTTCCATGATGCTCTAAGCCCAATTGTTTTGTCTTCCTTAAATACAGACACCACTAATGGTCATTATGCTCATTCTCTGACTCAAATTTTTTCAATCTTAAATAAAATTTAAACATTTTCATAACACAAATAAAAAAGTGGGAATTGTCCCAACTCATATAGAACAGCAATATTAGTTGATTTTCTATGAACACCCAGAATGTTTTTAAATATATGGAGTTGTATTTTTTCAAATGGAAAATGATCTGAGGATAAAAATTCATGTTTGTAGTCTGCATTTCAAATTTCAGAACCATAAATTAAAATTGGAGAGAAAAAAATCTAATCAACGAATGTCATTGATTATTATTATAATTTCATTTTAAATTCTGAAATCTGATTGGTTTAAACGCAGTTGACAATCCGTTCCCATAGCCTCAGCGTTAGCAACACACTTGGCAACGGGCCGATAGAACGAATTGTTACATGCGCGTCTCTAAACAGAGCTCTTTTTCTTAAAGCTGAACACCGCTCGTAAATAGGCACCGTCACACATAAACCCTTCGATTTTGTTACACCCAATTACACACCTGAAACTTGTGGCCGTCATGTAGTATTCCTTTCATGGTCTTTGGATTTTTTTCATTTATTTCTTATTTTATGTGCATATATATATTCTATTTGTAAATACTGCATTGATCTGTTTATTCAATGTTAGTATTCTCCTGGCTTAAAAAAGTGTTACACTGCGAGATAAGATGTACGTCCACACAAACTGTTAAGAGGTCTGCCGCTTATATAGGGGTTGAAGGGATAGCGGTGATGAAAGAGAAATATGGCGGACAGTGCCTATTTACGAGCGGTATTCAGCTTTAAGGAGATTGATATAGTTTAAAAATGGCCACGACTATCCCGGTCCCTCTTGCAAGGCTACTGTATACAGGGAAATATTCGCCCCCGTTTTATTTTCGCACTTTTCGCCCTCAGTGTTGGCGTGCGAATTTAAGACTGGGTGAATTCCAATGTCTTAAATTATCTCTCTCTAAACACACCTACGTCTGGGCGAATTCAAGATGAAGCGAAACCATTCGCAAGAGAAGAAGGGCGAAAATAACATGGGGCGAAAATAACCCTGTATACAGTAGTTAAAAGCCTTCCCATTTTGCATCACATCATTTGTATTCATTGCTTCTAAATCAGAGTTCCTGTTTTAACAAGGCTTTTTAAAGGGACATGGTCACGATTTTGGTCAAATTTTATTTTTTCTGTTTTTATTGTTTACAATGCTTTAGAAAAGCATTTCTAAAGATCAATGAAAATTTGAGTATCAGACGTAGAGTTATAAGCAAGCAACAGAGCTCACAATTCTTTTTCATGTAAACAAAGCTTGTGCCCTGGTTTTGTTTACGTTGGTTCAATAAACCAGTAAAAGTTCTTTTTCAACCTGATTTCTCTCTCTTTTTATTCATTTTAAGCATAAATAAATAGTTCCTAGCATTTAAAACTTCATTTAAGGTCTAAAACTGGAATTTTTACTTCAACTTTCAAAACGTAAACAAAAGCTTTGTTTACATGACAGAGAATTGTGAGCTCTGTATCTCACTTATAACACGACGAATGACACTCAAATTTTGGTTGATTATTAGAATTTCTTACAGAAGCACTGTAAATATTAAAAACGGAAACATAATTTTTGTCCAAAATCGTGACCATGCCCCTTTAAAGGCTGTTTACTTATGGTTAGTGTTTTCATGGAGAAATATGATACTTTTTCTCAAATAATCTTTTCTTTATTTTAGAATGATACACTTTAAAAACCCTTTCCGGACCTTGAGTCGATCAACTTTATATTGGATTGTTGCAATATTCCTTCTGGCGGTAATTATGTATTATTGTGGTAAGTATATACAATGCATATCTGATGTAAATAAAAATACAATGACATTTAAATTAGCCAGGGGTTCTAGGATTTGCCAGATATTGCCCCCAAAAATTGGATAAGAGGTTAAACAGTGATTAATACAGTAATTGACCCCAGATTGACCCCAGCAAAGGGCAACAACTTTCGTTAACATGATAATCATGGACATGTATATTGGTAGAACAGAACCCTACAATGTACTGTACCTTATATTTTTTAACATGTTTAATGTATTTTGTCACTAAACTTTGGTTTCTTTCAGTGTTTAAGCATAAAGATATCACAAAGGAGCTTGGTAAGTCTTTTTGTTTTCATGAAATAATATAAATTTATTCTGCTTTAACTATTAAATAAATTTAAGAAGTATTTTATTCAAGTATACAGATACATTGAAATGGATTGAACAGCAGGCATAATGCCTATTTATGTTCTCTCCTGTAGTCAAGGTATAATATGAGTAATTATATAATTTTATATAAGATATATATACATATATATTGCAACTGAGTTAAATGCTTTAACTATTAATCTGCTAAAAAAAATGTGAATTTACTATACCTGGTAATTTATATTTCTTCAAAAGGCACAAAATCTTTAAATTCACGATTTCTGATTATAAATACCTAACCCTCAAAGACGATTAAAATCAATGTTTTAGAAATGTTAGATGCATATGGTAAGATTATAAAACTTGGAGTGAATGCAAGATGTAGGACTAATATATATTGCACAGTTAGTGTTGTCTTTGGAATTTCCACTTAACCTTGCACACCACAACTCGTCATCTAGCTGAGTCACTTGGTCATTTTTAGATTTCTTTAATATTCAT
This sequence comes from Magallana ariakensis, assembly GCA_020458035.1. Classification (NCBI taxonomy): domain Eukaryota; kingdom Metazoa; phylum Mollusca; class Bivalvia; order Ostreida; family Ostreidae; genus Magallana; species Magallana ariakensis. Next base: position 8,779,895 of record CM035819.1, on the reverse strand, counting down.
CTTTACTAATGAGCATCTAGCAGGCAAACTAAGTACAGTACCAATCAGACCCAACCTAACAGAAAGTAAATCCCAACTAAACCCTGGGTTTACTTTCTGGGTTTACTAAAGTGGAACCAGAGTGGACACAGAGAGTAAACCCAGTCAAAAGTATACCCCTGAAAGCAGGCACTAACTGTGTATTCAGAATGTACAAGGGGCAGGAATTATAGGCAGTAGGATGGTAAGATAAAAGACGGGTCTGCTTCACAATTCAGTGCATACATTTGACCTCAAAAGCAATTTCCAAGTAAACCCAAAGTAAACCCCAAGTAAACCCAAAATAAACCCTGCAGAGTGGACCCAAATTTTCAAAAAGCAAACCCAGAGTAAACCCCAAGTAAACCCCAAAAGTAAACCCGGGGTTTAGTTGGGGTTTACTCTGGTGTTAGGTTGGGTCTGATCAGTACTGTACATTTAGGAAGAGTGAGGAGGCCTTGAAAATTACTTAGGTTGTGAAAATCTTGACCCTTAATTTGGTTAAGGGTTCTGGTTTAGGGTGAGGCTTTATTGAAGAGTAAAAGAAAACATTTGTAATTAAGATTTTTTCAATTACAATTGTGTGTCAAGATGTATTTCATATCTTACTGCATGTTATTTGCCACATTATTTGAGGCACTAAAAAGTTACCAGTTTAGATGCAGAAAAGTTATGGCTATCTATAACTTTTTTTGGTATGGGCCTCCTCCCCTTTTCATTAATTGACCTTTCAACTTGAATAGTGGCATATAGTGCTCTATTTAAAGGTTGAGCTGATTGGTGGTTTTTTTATTGCTCTATCTTGCAAAATTACTGACCCAGTTATGTTTCAACATCCACATCTCTCCACTCCACTTTCAGCAGAATTATGACCATTACCGGTATTTATGGGGGATTTTTACTCTTTTTGAGAGGAGTTTTTCCTCTTTAAGAATTCACCAATGAAAAATAATCACTGTTAAAGTTTAAGAAATATTTAGTAATATAAAGTGATTGTTTTTTAGTTTTTAAAGTGATGTTTTGTAGTTTTAAAGTGAGTAAACTTGAGGACTTTAGGAAGTTTCTGTTTTTAAAGTAGTTTTTAATATACAAAATATGATATAGTTTTATAGTGGGTATTTTTTTTTTTATCTATTTTATTCACAATTTATAATGCATATACAAAATTACTGCAGACCTTCAATTACTATTGATATCAAATCATTAGAATTTGTGGTGGTTTTCATTTTTTTTTTTAGCTCACCTGAGCTGAAAGCTCAAGTGAGCTTTTCTGATCAAAATTTGTCTGTTGTCTGTCGTCGTTGTCGTTGGCATTGTTGTTGGCGTTGTAAACTTTTCACATTTTCATCTTCTTCTCCAGAACCACTGGGCAGATTTCAACCAAACTTGGCACAAAGCATCACTGGGTGAAGGGGATTCAAGTTTGTTCTAATGAAGGGCCACACCCTCTTTCAGGGGGAGATAATTTAGAATTATTGAAAATTTGTAGGTATTTTTAAAAAATCTATTTGACCAGAAAAGCTGAAATTAGAGCAGAAGCATTCTCAGATAGTGTAGATTCAAGTTTGTTTAAATCATGGTCTCCAGGGGTAGGGTGGGGCCACAATAGGGGGATGAATTTTTACATAGGAATATATAGAGAAAATCTTTAAAAATCTTCTTCTCAAAAACTATTAGGCCAGAAATGCTCCAATTTGAGCGGAAGCATCCTCAAATAGTGTAGATTCAAGTTTGTTTAAATCATGGTCCCCGGAGGTAGGGTGGGGCCACAATGGGGGATGAATTTTTACATAGGAATATATAGAGAAAATTTATAAAAAACCTCTTCTCAAAAACTATTTGACCAGAAATGTTCAAATTGGAGCGGAAGCATCCTCAGATAGTGTAGATTCAAGTTTGTTTAAATCATGGTCCCCAGGGGTAGGGTGGGGCCACAATGGGGGATGAATTTTTACATAGGAATCTTTAAAAATCTTCTTCTCAAAAACTATTAGGCCAGAAAAGCTCAAATTGGAGTGGAAGCATCCTCAGATACATGTAGTGTAGATTCAAGTTTGTTTAAATCATGGTCCCCAGGGGTAGGGTGGGGCCACAATGGGGGATGAATTTTTACATAGGAATCTTTAAAAATCTTCTTCTCAAAAACTATTAGGCCAGAAAATCTCAAATTGGAGTGGGAGCATCCTCAGATACATGTAGTGTAGATTCAAGTTTGTTTAAATCATGGTCCCCAGGGGTAGGGTGGGGCCACAATGGGGGATGAATTTTTACATAGGAATATATAGAGAAAATCTTTAAAAAATCCTCTTCTCAAAAACTATTAGTCCAAAAAAGCTCAAATTGGAGTGGAAGCATCCACAGATAGTGGAGATTCAAGTTTGTTTAAATCATGGTCCCCAGGGGTATGGTGGGGCCACAATGGGGGGATGAATTTTTACATAGGAATATATAGAGATAATCTTTAAAAATCTTCTTAAAAACTATTTGGCCAGAAAAGCTCAAACTTGTGTGGAGGCATCCTCAGATAGTGTTGATTTAAGTTTGTTTAAATCATGGTCCACGGGGTAGGGCGGGGCCACAATGGGGAGATGAATTTTTACATAGGAATATATAGAGAAAATCTTTAAAAATATTCTCGGAAAGTTTTCAGTCCAAAAAGCAGTAACTTGTGTGAAAGCACGGGTTGTGCAGATTAAAGTTTGATGAAACCATGATTCCCTAGAGAAAAGTGGGGCCACAAAGGGGGTGGGGGGTAAATAGGATTAGAGAAAAATCTTACAGGTACAACAACAAAAGGGGCTTGGTATTTACCATCAAAATATGTGGATAAAAATCAGCAGATATTTAAAATTTTTTGAGCAATATCTACTGTACTTAGTTGTCAAGATATTTTGATTTTGATACTGTAATGCTAATTTGATCAGAGTTAGGGCTATTGTTCCTCAGGTGAGCGATGTGGCCCCTGGGCCTCTTGTTGGTATTAGCGAGTAGTCCTTCCCCATTAATTTACAGAGATAGTGTTCTTACTGAATTTGAAAACCAACACATCCATGAAATTACATCCCCACGAATAAGCAAAAATTAAAAAAATGGCCCCTCAAATTTAAATGATTCCACAATAATTTTTTTTAACATAATATAAAACAGAAAACTGAAAACACATCAAGTAAGCAATCTATTTAAGATGATCTGATCTGATGTTTTGATTAGCTGCAATAGCTGCAATAATGTAGCCCTCTCTGATTTTTTATATTTGATGTTTACTAGAGATGTTTACTCTCCTTAAAAAAAAAAAAAAAAAAAAAAAAAAAAATTGGGAGAGGGCTTCATTATTGCAGCTAATGTTTTGATTTTAGTTTAACATAGTTTTAGAATTTAATTCATATATAAGACTAACCGGTAGTACTGCATAGCATTATGGTGGTCAGTTTACTCTTTTTTATAACCTGCATAAACTGCATTAACATAATTATTGTTTTCAAATTGAAGACAAGGAAATACTGTAGAAGCACATATTTTCGTTGGGTTAAAATTTCATTGTTTTAAAACCAAATACAATTTCGTTGGCATTTAATTTCATCATATTGTAATCATATCATAATCCCTAGTATCACGTATCAACTATGTATTTATTAATACTTGGGTTAAAAATTTGATCGTCATTGATTTAATGTGGGTTGATTTATACTGCCAACGAAAATAATGAAATTAAATCCCTAATGAATATTTTTGCTTCTACAGTATTCGCCTCCATTCTATTTTCCCCTCCTTTCACCCTCGTTGTCAGCAGCGGAATTTAAGACTGGCAAAATTCAAATCAAATTTTAAAATACTGTGGTAAGAAAGAGTATCTATTGGACAGTAGTGTCCGGGTGAACACAAGACGGGGGAAATCGTTTGCAAGTGTAGAGGGGGGAAAACAGGACAAAAATAACCTTGTATTCAGTTTGTAAATGTAATAGCCTCAACAAATTCAATTAATAATCTTTTAATTCTTCTTTCAGAATTTTTGGAAAATGTCAAAAACTTTCTACTGAAAACAAAACAGAGGGACAAACAATGTAAGTTTGCTTAAAGATAGAAGAAAATTGCATTAGTAATAAAAATTGATTAATTAATTATGTTAATCATGTTAATTGAATAATCAGAAGAAAGTTTTGGTGTAAAAATTGTGTCTGCATAATATGGAATAATAAGCTAGGAATTATAGATATACATTTACTTCCAGGATTTCTGATATAATGGTACATGTAATAAGACAGCAATTAATTTTCAATACTATGAAAGGTGAACAATAGATAAGAATAAGATATGTCTATACAACATTACTCGTATTGACATTATTATTGGAAATACATTACCAGTGTACTCATAAGATTAAATAAACTGTTACAGATCTTGCTAATGAAAAATCCTATCTGGAAGAAAAGGCGAAAAATCTGAAAATTCTGTGTTATACCATGACAGTTATGGCCAACATCAAAACAAAGGCAGTGGCCGTGAACAATACATGGGGAACTCGTTGCACGAAACTCGTGTTCATCACTCCCGAGCCAAGCTCGTCTTTACACACATTACAAGTAGACGTTCAAGAAGGGAGAAGTCATCTAACAGACAAAACCGTCAAAACTCTTAAAGTTCTGTATAGGACTTATAAGAATGATTTTGATTGGTTCTACAAGTGTGATGACGACGTTTTCATTGTAATGGAAAATTTACGTCATCTCTTGGCCAAACATGAATCTAGGGTACCAGTTTACATAGGCCACCAGTTTAGAGTGCGAACAAAGCAGGGATATTTGTCCGGAGGGGCAGGGTATGCTATTAATAGAAGAGCCCTTGAAATGATAAATACAGAGGGTTTCGACGTGCCAGGGAGGTGTGAAGTCTCGGGAAAGGACGAGGATCTCGACATTGGTCGCTGTTTTGCGAAACTTGGTGTCAAAATTTATTCCACGGTTGATACTCAAGGTCGACAGTCTTTTCATCCATTTGGTTTTCAGAAAGCTTTCTATGGACATGAAGGGGGTGAAGTTTACTATGTATCAAGGCCTTATGAAACGGTAAATATGAGTATAATAAATATAGTTCTTATCAGTACCAAATTATATTTTTAAAAGGTGTTGGGGAAGGCACCTCCAACAGACAAAAATAATTGTTATGTGTATAGATTGATGGTTAGATGGAAAGAGATTTATTAATGGCTCAATAGATACAGTGTCCAGCAGTAGACAATGCTCCTGCTTCTCACCGCAGCAACCCGAGTTCGATCCTTGTGATCGGCAGTTGTATGTGATAGGGTATGGTTGTCCCCAGCTTGGACACAAGGGGTTTTCTCTGGGTAATCTGACTTCCTCCCACATCACTGACATTTCCAGCTCCCACATACACCCGTTCCAGCTCCCACTTACACCTGTGCCAGATAATAACATAAGTTGTAGAACTTGTTTGTCAATCTATGTAAAATCAATTTTGATACATATAAAAACAAAAAACTGCATGAAGAGAGAAAAGAGGGGGAATCAGGGATTTGAATCAATCTGAGCAGCAAAAAAAAATGGGGTTATTATACTATGTACCCCACCACCTTTATTTTGGCTCAGATTGAGTCAAATGCCTGTGATATCCAGCAGGTTATACATTCTATAATCTGCTTATAAAGTCATTTTGTGCTGAAAGTCGATATACCTCATAAATACCAGTACCCTTAGTAACATCACAGGTTGGACATCCTTGAATATTTCTAGTCCAGTCTGTTACTCTCAGTGAATTAGATTATGTTGATATGTACAGTGAGTTTTGCCTGTTTCTGTACCCAGGGTCCGGATTGCTGCAGTGAATTCACTGTGTCCTACCACTATGTGACTCCAGAAGATATGTACCTGATAGAGTTCTTGTTGTATCACACCCAAATCTATGGACGACACTCCACCGCCAAAGACAAAGAAATCTTCACCGACAGAGAGGCTGTGATAGCTGACAAGGCCCCCAACGAAGTCCTGCTGACCCCCAGATACTTCTGGCAGTATTTGTATAGATACTCAGTGTTTGAATGAATGTGATTTTTATACAGTTAGAGCTTTCTATTTGTTAAATTTTTAGAAGTTATGATACCATATTATGGTATCAGGCCAATGTCCCCTAGGTTATCACTTTAGTTAATCTTAGCTATCATTTCAATTAAAAGTGAACTTAGATTGTATTCCATGTTTGCATGCATTTAAAATCTTAGATACATGGAAATCAAATAAGGTCCTTATTTATTATGCTGAAACTTCTTTGCTTTGTATACCGGGTATACATGTATGTATATATACAGCTATACATGTATTTCAATCATTTGTACAAGTATGTAAGATCTCTTTTGCACATTGGGTTTCATGTGTAGTATGTGGATTGCCAAAGTAGGATCTAAATATGCACAGTCTAAATTGTTTTGAAAGCTTTTCTCAGAATTTTTTAATTTAGAATATTGATAATTATAGGCACTGATTACCTGTCATTTTCTAGAAGACATGTAGATATTTATTGATCACTCATTTTGTAATCAATTGTTAGTTTGGATCTCCTAAGAGGGCTCGATGGTCGTGGCCATGCAATTGTAGGCTGCATAGTGATCTCCTTTATAAGAAGAGCGCTATATAAAATGCATAGGGAAATACATGTACCCAAATTTGAATGGTAAAGTGCATATGGATTTTTTTCTTGACTAAATAATAGTTTATAGCTAAGCAAATCATCCCTTAAAACATGGGGTAGATCCGATGGTGAATTTGTTGACCATCCAGCCTCCTTAATGTTTATTAATTTAAAATCAATGGTACTTGCTTGTAGTAAGTTAAAGTAACTATTATATATGTCTATACAATCATTTACACCTGTGATCTTTGTTTTATTGCGCAGGAAGTGATGTGCAATGCATCAATCACTTCAAAGCTATAAAAATGAAGATATGATTGTAAAATATTTATACTTATTTTATGATTGTTTGTCTTAATTTTTCAAGGGAATAATGAGTTTATTTGAAATAAAATATCTTGTAAAAGTTTGCACTAAAATTAATACATGTATTGCTCTAAAATTAAAAGGCCAATATTCTTATCTTCTGTAACTCACACAGTCAACAAATCAAGGTTTAATCGGCATTTTTTTGTTTGGTTAGCTGGTACATTCATTTTCATACAAGGTCTGTAACTTGAATTACCTCCATTGTTTTGCTGGGGAGAAAGGGTCAAGGGTGTTGATTTTTCTTATATTGTTTTGTTCAATTTAAACCTTTCCTGTAGATGCTTGTTTCTAGCTTCTTTTATTTTCTTTTGTGATCAGTTACAGTACCTATAGTGTGTGTTGTCCACCTTTTTATACCCCATTCATGTCATACATGTAGTTGGGTTGTAAGGGCCAAAGATACCGGCCTGGGTAGCTCAGTGGTAGAGTGCCTGATCAGAGTTACAAGGTCCCAGGTTTGATTCCTGGTCCCTCCGTATATTTCTACCATTTATTTTGCTAATTCCTCCTTTTTTACTACATATGTTCAACATAATTACACAGATCATACAGCAATTATATATTAATAAATAATTTAATTCTGGTTGTAACGCGGCATTTGATTGGATAGAAAAATTTAGTTATATGTGTATAACCTGGTTTGCACATCACAAGACACGTCACAATGCACCAATGTCAAAAACATACTAATCCGCTTGATGGTATGTTTGAATTTCGAACAGATTTATATCATTTTAAAAAGTAAAACGCACTCAATTTGTACAGTAAATTACAGATAGTTATTACAATGTCTACCCAAGTTATACGAGTATAACCTGGGTTGGAGCAATTTATGCTTTTTTATAATCCGCTTCGCGGATTATAAAGCGTAAACTGCCCCAACCCAGGTTATACTCGTATAACTTGGGTAGACATCGAGTTCATTTCTTAAATAATATAAAGTCTGATGTACATGTTGCACCATAGAATTTATTTATCAATGCTTGCCTAGAAAATTCCACCAGTATTCTTAGTTTGTTGTTTTAAAAATAGCTTACTGTTTTATTTACATGTACATAAATGAAAATAGATGTCTGTATTTAGAAACATGTATCTGTTGAATATACTGGAATATGTTTATTTTTTTACTGTGGAAATAAACATTAATAAGATTATCTTCTTTTTTTGTTGATTACTGTAAAATGGGCCCTTTTTTTTTAATTTACAAAAAAGGAAGACAAACTAAACTGTAGATCAATGCTATGTATTTCTCATCTGTATTTCTCTGAATATTTTCAAGTTTATAGATTGACCTATAGCGACTACAATTGATTCACATCAATATTAGCAGCACTAGTCTTTGGAACCAGTATAAATATTCTACATTCAGATCATCCCATATGACTTTTTGTGGGAGTTCAAGAAATTGAGTGGTTATATTGTCTGGCGTCTAAGTGTAAAATCAAATTAATTCATCAGATTGGTAATGTTAAAGTAAAATACGTACTACTTGGGGTCTGCTGTATCTTGTTCATTAGATCCAAGCTTTAGGTTTATTTACCAACTCCTAAAGTTTTCAATGAGTCTCAATCAAATTAAATTGAGAAATAGCCTCGCAGTTTAAAAAATAATTGAAAACAAGCACAAATTTAAACTAATACCTAAACATCTACATGAATAGCTGATTTTAATGCCATTATTTATACCATAAAGTATAATTACAAGTAGAAGACACATTTCATCATTTGCTTTAATTTATTTGCCAACAATTGAATAAAAAGCATAACAATACACCTGTACAGTATGTATAATACATGTCAACAGTACAACTCTTTAACAAGAACACGGGAATGGCCTCGGAACAGTCTGTCTAAACATAATCCTCCTCAGTGAACCACAAGTGTTTGTATGTGGAAATGGAATAGAGTAAAGCTTCCTAGACACCCCCCCCCCCCCCCCCAACATTTGTCAAAATTTAATTCTTGAAATTTTAAGTTTTTGATTGACAAACTCGATCCCCTGAATTTTTTCCTTGGCCCGCCCCGAAATATCTTCCCTTCCATACACATACAGCACATGAACTCTGTCTTTATGACCTCAGAAACACATAAACAACACCTAGGTAAGTGAAATATTAACAACTTATTGTAAACTATAATTATTGCTGGTCAAAAAATAATAGAGAATAAATTCACAGAGTAAAATTATTGCAATACCATGGTGAATTATAAGGTAAAGGTGATGTTAAAATTTAAGAATTGAAAGGCTGAAGCAAATTCATGAGCAGTTTCTTCTGTTATAACCAATTTCTTTCAAAAAATGGTTTTTCAGTTTGACAGCAATATCTTCAACTCAAAATGATAAAAACATTAGTGAAATTATAGGACAGATAAGGGAAGCTATATGATACCCATTAAAGTGGAGACATAGAAAAACAGCCTGATATACAAAATCAACTTGTACATTATTATTTTATATATCATTTATCAAAAGTTACATAGTATACTTAAATAGGGCGTAAAATTCTCTCTCTCCTCTCTCTCTATGGAGGGAGTGTCCAAAATTAAGTTTCATGCCTTCATTGTTAATCATTATTTCAATTTCATACACTGTTTAAGAAAAAAAAAAAGACAGTTATGCATTTAGATTCTATTGGGAGCAACTATAACTTTCTACACAATAAAAATCACAGCTTATCAATTAATTAAAAGTTCATTTTGTTTGTTGAAAAATGCCCGTTTCATAATCAAGTACATCATGCAAGTATTATTGTTACATGTATTTACATGCAAAACTACAAATACAGGTACATATAATAACTGTCAAATGTAACATTTCATACAATGCATTTGAAAAATATGAATTCAAGCTAATTGCACTATTTACATAACTAAATTGTTGTAGATTATCAGACAATATAAAATCTATATGTTGTATTTGTAAATGAACTAAATAACAATAAATTAATTGCAAAAAAGAAAAGAGAAGATAAATTATTTGCTATCCGCCATTTTCTAAAAAAGGAAACAGAAATTCTGTTTTCTGTTGCAATGATAAATTATGCCTACCCTCCTTACAACTGACTTTCAGATGATCAATCGTATAAAAGTTTAATCACCCTGGTACATGCAGAATTTGGTGGAGGAGAGGGGGGAGGGGGTTGAAGATTATTCAACATTTTATGGAATACGTACTGCAACATCACCAAGATATTTGGGGTGTAAACTAAGCATCAAGCATACAAATCAAGAAAGCAAGTTGCTTGAATGTTTATATAAAGCAGTGGAGACATATTTTTGTAAAAGCAATGTAAATTGAAATTCCATTTGCATTGAACATACATATATTTAAAATTTGTCCTTTCCTGTTGCCCTGGTTACAACATTAATTAACCCCTCCCCCATTATTATGTAAAATCTATAATTCAAACTTCATTCACCAACAGCAGGGATACTATGATTATTGTCATTCTGAACAATTCTGAAAAATTAATTCAAAGACCTATTAAAAGAAAGCAAAGTTTAACTTGTGTGTTAACATAGTCAGAAAAATAACAGGAACTCAAATTGATAGCTTTGGTTTCCTCCTAAAATTGTATTCTTCTGATGTCCCCTTCAGTTTGAAAAAGCGGAACCCAGTTTTAACCTCCATCTCATATTGCTTGGCTAGTTCTTCCGCTAGTTTCCTGTCCAACATTTCCTGGGTCATTTTATCCACACCACTGTCATCACTCACTCTAAAATCTGCATCTTCCTGCATACATTGGTTATTTTCTATCGCCTCCTTAACACGCTTCAAGTTTGACTCGGTACAGAAATTAAAGATGGAGTTCTTCCCTCGCGAGTTTTGCACAGACTTAAGTTTGGATTTGGCCGAGGGCAGCTTCAGTTTGGAACTAGCTGTGGGCTTGTCTGTCAGTTTCCTTCTCTTTTTGGATTTCTCTTCGCTTACAGAGGACGCTGTTCTCTTCTTTGATTTTGATTTTAAAGGGAGGCTTAACTCCTCCTTCTCCTCCTCAATCACATCACTCACGTTAATACTGTCTCTTGAACACTCGTCCACCCCCACATCTTGACCACTGTGAGATGCACTGGTCCACATAGGATCAGGGTTGTATGGTTTTCTCACTCGCTTTGGGTATGATTTCACTACCTTCTGTTCTTTCTTCCCTCTCTTTGCTGGCCCGTCTCCGGACTGTGAAACTTTAACTGGTTCGCCATGCAATGTTTTATGAACTGGTTCACCATCCACATCGTCTCGACAACTAGCCTCAATGTGAAACACGTTCTGTCCGGTACAATCCTGGGACCTCTTAATCCAGTCTGTGATAGTTCTCTGAGGGCTTCCAAAACTTGGCTTTGTTCTCCCTGAAACTTTTCTTGATTTTTTCGGCACACTTGTACTCTTGGTTTTTGTTAACACTGGGGACTGATTTTTGAGAGTCACAAAAGAATCACTATTAATGCTTTTTGGATTGTTCTCCTTCATAGGTGGAATGTCAAAATCGTCCTCATCAAATGTGGGCTCTAACGGAATCACAAGTTTCTTCAGTTGGTATTTGTTCCCCTCCGATTTCTCTTGACCCACTGTGTGCTTTCCAGTCTTGCTAGGTAAAGAATCTTGGTTTTCCTTCACTTCATTGTCCTTTTCTAGATCAATCACAGCAGGTAGATGATGACGATCTCCTTTCTGATTCTTTTCAGTGGATTTCTCATCTAGATCACAACTTCCTGTCTTTGTTTTGGATTTTTTGCTGTTTTTTGCCTCTGTGCAAGTAGATTTGGACAACTTGTTCACATTGGACTTCCTTTCTTCTTCCAACTCAGACAGCCTTCTCTGCATAATTGGACTAGAAGCATCAAGGTCTGATAGAGTTCTCACGGGGGATCCAAACTCGGTCTTGTTCAGATTTCTTGGGGTGGTGCGGATCAAGGGGGTCTCCACAATTTTCCCACTTGGAAGTTTGCGGGGCGGAGTCAGAGGACAGGCCCTGATTGGCCTAAAGTGACTGATTTCGTGACTGATGCTGTCCACACTGTCTGAGCTCAGGCATCTTTCGACAACCTCCACCGAGTCTTTATCAAACATTTCACCATCACTCCGCTCATCTATATTCTCAATGGTTGTCTCTAATGAAGGAAGACCAAGGGACACATACTTTGATGGAAGATCCTCATCGATTTCCACATCCTCCGCTCCGCTTCCACTGGTACAGCTGCGTGAAGACAACCCAGCAGACGACAGACTCCTAGAAACAAGTTCTCTCCCTTTGTTCTGCAAGGCAGATTTTTCTGTTGGGGTATAACAAAAAGGTGACGTGTTACTGTCCTTAGTTTTCTGCTGTCTTGTTGATTTCTCTGTTGGGCTGACACATGTGTATGGGTACGGCGACATGGCCTTCCTGTTGGCCTCATCGGCCGCTTTGAGTTTTTCAGCCTCCCTCATTTTCCGTAGCATGGAGTCGATGGTGGAGGGGGGTCGGCTACTGGAGGCACTACAGGAGGAGGTGGATGACACACTTCGCGTCTGTCTGTCTGTGTGTCGCCTCTCCTCACTGACCACACACACTGAATCCTCACCCCCAGCACTCTGTCACGATATACATACACATACACACACTGCGTAGAAAGCCAGTGTAACTGGTCGAAAGCAAGAAAATCTTTTGAGCCATGTATAAAAAATATCTAACAATAAAAAATAACCTTTATTATAAATATTTACTATTAATACAAATTAGAGAATTATTTTGTCCTATCTAAAGATTGACCAAACTAAGAATAGGCATTAATTTACAGAACCATGTAATCATGTTCAACAAACTTTTGAAAACTTATAAAATACCTTAAGCTGCCTAACAACTGATATCTTTATTTTTTATTCTTATTCTGACTTACCAGATTGACCTCATGACTGATCTCTTTGGCTAGTTCCCTGTCCCTGTTTTCTAGTTCCCTTCTCCGGGCCTCTTCCTCTTCCAGTTGCCTGATCAGGGCCTCGCTGGCTTCCTGTTCCTTTCTGCGCTCCTCCTCTCTCTGGGCCTCAAGCTAAAAATTTTTAGTTTTATACATTTCAAATAAAGTAAAAAAAAAAAATTTCTTGATCCCCACTGCACAATGTATAACATCTGATCAGTTATTAAATAATGAAAATATATTACCGTATTTTTCGGACGAATCGTCGATGCGGACGACTAGTCGAATTGCGCATTTTTAGCCAAAATTTTAACAAATTCCTACGATACGTCGATTCAGACGATACGTCGATCTTATCACTTTAAATAACGTATAAAAAACTGCAGTAACATTATCAGTGTATGATGCCACGATGTCCCCGATATTGCTACCAATTATTATTTATGATTGACATTTAAACAATTACGTTTTATACTTATGCATCATATTTTCAAATACCGGTAACATCTATAAAGTAACATCTATAAAGTCGCTTGCATTGTAAACAATTCCCGATATCGCGTGTTATGCAAGTTGTATGAGAGTAAACTAAACTTACTTTGTCAGAAATATTTTATTTCCTTAAAATAATTATTCACTCTGACCATCGCCAGTGTATTCGCCATTATGTAACCAGCCACCTGTTGACTCGGCGCGTGGTCAATGTTTGTTTAACAATTTCCGGTGTCAGAAGCATGTACCTGTCTCGTGTCAGACTTCAAAGGGGGATCTCAAGTGTAGAAAGCTTAGCAATTACTATAATTTGATTAAACTTGTTTAGTTTGTATCCAGTAATGCAGTTACACGCTATTGTTTTACATAGACACTGTTAGAAATAGATTGATCATTTGTACGACTTGATAATGACGATATACGACATATATATACGTTTCCTAAAATTTTTATTTAACCACAATCGAAGAATTGAACAATAATTAATTAATGAACTTTAATCACTCTTATTACGGTACTCTTTATATACACAGGGAGTGAACACGCCGCATATATCTCAGCCTTAGGGAATGATTATAGAGCACAACCGATACCAGCCTACTGTATAAACATTAGTATTGATAATTGCCGATTACGTTTTTTAAGATTGAATTTGACCATAAAATATTTCTTATTTATACTTTCCACTAACAACTCTTTACTAATAAAATAATAAAACTTAAAAACATTCCCCGGACTTACTGCAATAATTTTTTCCATTCAAATTTGGTTTCAATTTTACTGCGCAATGTTATCTTCCCACTAGTGTCATATACGGAACCATGTGACGATGTGTTTATGAAAACGGAACGGTAAAACTTTTAATTTGATTAAAGACATGTACCATTTTTTAATTACCGTTATTATAATGTATACTGGTGTTAACAAATGAGTGAAAACGATAATTCAAAAAGATGAACGATGAATTCAACAAGGTAATTTCCAATCACACAGCCAAGTCAAGATGATTAAAACCAAGATTTTTAATGCTATTTTTAACAATTTTCTGACCTCAAGCCTAAGACAAGTCGATTTAGACGATAAGTCGGGTGCTCTGCTTCAGAGAAAAAAAATACCGACTAATCGTCGGAAAAATACGGTATGTATACAGGGAAATATTCGCCCCCGTTTTAGTTCGCCCCTTACGTTCTCGTTGCCAGCGGGCGAATTTAAGACTGGGCGAATTCCAATGTCTCATACAATCTTTCTTTAAACAAAACTGTGTCTGGGCGAATTCAAGATGGGGCAAAACTGTTTGCAAGTGAAGAAGGGCGAAAATTATACGGGCCAAAATAACCTTGTATACAGTATACTGTATATGGGGTTATTTTTGGCCTGTGTAATTTTCGCCCTTATACACTTGCAAACAGTTTCGCCCATTCTTGAATTTGCCCAGACACAGTTGTGTTTAAAAAGAGATAATTTAGGACATTGGAATTTGCCCAGTTTTAATTTTGTCCACTGACAACAAGGGCAAAAATAAAATGGGGGCTCAAATATTTCCTTGCATACAGAAGTTTTCTTTGATTCATGAATAGAAACACACTAGAAAGGATGGCACAACAGCAAAAGGGAACATTATGTGTGCATTTCAATTCTGGCATCAGAAAAGCATTTGAGAAAAGAAATTCAGCTATAAAATAACTAAGCTAGAATGATTAAAAAAAAAGTCCAATTTGCCTAGCAAATGCAACTAAATTTTAACACTAACTATACATGCTCAGTGGAGCACATGGCTCAGAGGTTACAGGCATTAGACTGGTAACCAAAAGGTTACTGGTTCAAACCCCATTATGGGCACTTGACGTTGCATGTTGTGCACTTAGGCCAAAAAAAATTAATCATTAGTTTCTCGGGCCAAATTTTTGAAATGTTGATGAGGCAGGCAGTTTTTTTTTTTTTTTTTTTTTTTTTTTTTTAAAGACACAAATTTACAATGACGGTAACCCATCTTTAAAGATTTATTTCATCAAGCTGATACAATGGCAAAGTTTAAATATTTGTTTATGTTCTTTTTAGTTTAAACTGTTTCTGTTTCCTTTCATCAATGGATGAGTTTTTGCAGATGAACAACGAAACATTGACAAATGGTTTATGCCCCTGCTTTATTTTGCAACCCATCTGCCCTGTCCACAGTAATATAACACGTCTGAACTTAAATAGGGGACTTCTTATGGTATTTCACTAGTTGAATTTGCCATATGAAAATTTATCAAATAAAGCTTTCAATTGGGATGTTTTCTTATTGATCTTCAGTGCCTGGGGAACATGACAGAAATCAAGGGAAAGTAAATTAGTCATAATAAAATTATCAAACAATACAATTGTCCTTTATTCCTGCTACTAGACAATATTACAGAAGCTTCAATTTCTGAAGATAACAGAGACATTTCAGTGGTAGTCTAACAGGGACCTAGCTTGGGCAAACTTTTATAGGGAGACTTCAATTCTCCCTCACAGAAAATAGGGAGAAGTTTGAGAAATCAGGTATAGACTTCCATTCTTTGACATAACACTAATGATAATACATGTATGTATACAAGGATTCTTAATTTAAATTGGATTAGAAACAAGTCAATTAAAATTTAAACAACTCCTAAGATTTTTTAAAACTTATCCAATTTTTAAAATTTAATTTATTATGTGTATTCGTACACTTTATAGATGAAATGTTTTGTAATTGTGTTAGCTAAATGACAAATAAAATTAGTCTATGTACTTCTGGGTATTTTGGAGGTATTAGCTAGTCCATCCCTTTGACCCAATTACAACCGTCATGTAGTGAATCTGTTTAATTTTAAAGATAACTGTAGACAAACGGTTTTATGATTTTTTTAGCATTAATTTGGCATAGTTGTTAACTAATTACAAGTTACTAACTAATTGCAAATATCAGCACGAAAGTTATAAACATCGGTTGTAATTTTCAGTGCACAGTATGTTGTTGCATCAACCGTAGTTATAACCTCTAAAGATAAGACAGTCGCTAGTTATTAATCACAACAGGGGTTAACTTTGGCTATGAAAATGTCTTTTGAATTAAATTATTATCATTTTATTGCATTTGGGGTTAATTTTTACGATCGTGAAGTCAGAATACATGATGCCTTCAACCTCTCTTTCTGAGGAAATTCTGGCGAAGTTACCGACCACAAAGCGAGTACTTTTATTTACATATACTTGTATTTAGCCCAAGTCGCCCCCTAGGTTGGTCACTGGGTAGATGTTTTATATATAATCACATTTTTACTTTCAGTCTACAAACATTTATTCTGAGCATTTGTTTACAACGATTCCATAATAGAGAAAACCAATAATGAAAAGATATGAAAATTCCGGAAAAATAGCGATAAAAAAGTTTGATGCGGCGATGATTTTGCTGATGCGGCGGTGCCTGAGAAACAAATCATTAATTTTTTTTGGCCTTAGACAAGGCACTTTATCTTCATCGTCTCAGTCCACCCAGCTGAAATTGGGTACCTGTTTATGCTGGGAGTTAACCTGCATTAGACTGGTGTTCCAGGGGGAGTCAATGACTCTCATCCACGCAAGTACACTACGGAAACTGGGGATAAGCACCGGCCTTATGCGCCTAATGGCACGTAGAAGGATTTAACGAATTTTAACTTTACACATGCTGAAGTATGATACTGAAAATCACAATCACTAGCAAGGGATAAGCTAGAAGATGTTACTCCTTACAGAACCATGGTCAAACTTCGATTTTCCAGCTTGGAAATATTATCCCTTGGGCAACAAATTTTAATGCTAACACTTCTTTTACATATTTAAAGCAAATATTTTATATAATGTACAAATATGTACTATAGAAGTCCGACAGCAATTAAAGGGCCCAGTAAGAAAACTTGTCACTGGTTAAAAGTATTAAAAGTATGAATGTTTACCCGTTTTAACTGTTCTTCATATTCTTTGCGAATTTCTCCTGGCTGTGCAATGCTGATCACTGGCTGAAACACTGAAATATATCAAACTCAATCAAAGTAATGTTAAACATACAAATGTTTCAGAAGTGTTTTAATTTTCTGCATAACAAACAACTGATTCTTTTCCTTATGTCTTTTGTGATGATTTTTCTTTCAAGTGTACACTTAAAGGTCTTACGCAAGGAAATAGCCAATCAAACTGAACTTAGTCAATTGTAGTTCCATATATATAGAGACAATTTTTTTTCTCTCTTCCTTTTTTGGCACCTTATTTTAGGCCCACAGTATTGATTTTGGACTCAGTGGCTAGGAGAATTATTACTTTAGTGGAATTGTCACACTAATTTCAGTGGAACTATTTTTTAGATGCGCGTGATGCAACTTCCTGGATGGTGCTGAGTCTGTTTGTCAACATGTGAAACCCACGTGTATTTGGGGGTAGGTGTGTTTACTATCAATTATCTCTCTTAGAAGCCGCATAAGGCGTTATTTTTCTGATCTAAAATTTTTCTTGAAGCATTTAACTATAATTTGTCTTTCATGATTTATATGCTGAGAGTATAGTTAATCAATTAACTTAATTAAAGCTATATAGTAACATATAGTGAAATTAATTCCTTGTGTGAGACCTTAAAAACTTATTCTGTAAACATTAGTTCTGTAAACACTACCTGGCATCATCATGCTTTAAATTTTGCATTTTTAAAAATGTGTACCAGTATATGCAATAATTCGTAAAATTTGTACTAGATAATATAGCATACAAATTGAAAAACTCAATTGAACATTGTGTGTCTGTCAATGTGTCACGATGTCACATTTGACATCAATAACTTTGTAAAGTACTTTCTATGCTAATTGGTATAGAATAAAATTAAGAAATACCACAAAGTATCGTGTATAATATGCACTCGTGTATAATACGCACCCCCCAAAGTTGACCAAAAAATGACGAAAAAACAGCAGGTCCTATGCATAATACGCATCCAAAAAATGGCGAAATCAACCGCTGCCATTTCCCCCATAACTATTGATGTTTCATGATGATTTTGTTATCCATGCACAAATTTCTGTAATTTTGTGATCGGAACATAACTTAGCTCAGACGATTTTTCCAATAACTATCGATGTTTACGGTAATGATAATTTTATAACCCAAGCTCAATTAATGTAATTTCGTGGTTGGAACATGGCCCAAGCGATATTAGAGTCAAAATACTAACAATCTTATTTTTAAAAAATCAGATAACATTAGATTTACATAAGTTGTATCATATGAACAGCGGAGAAGTTGAAGATCATCATACGTAGAGAAGAATGGCAACCGAGCTCAGTGCTTAAAAGTAATAAAGTTTGCAGATATAAACCAAAACAACATCAAGAGCAATGATTTAATTGATTAATTATAGTCATTGACAAACTGTTTGATTGTTGTTAAATAAACATTGTGAAAAAAAATATGTACCGGTATGTCGTATATCGTCATTATCAAGTCGAACAAATGATTGATATATTTTTCGCAGTGTCTATGTAAAGCAATAACGTTTAACTGCATAACTGGACATAAAGTAATCAAGTTAAATAAAATCATAATTATTGCTAATCTACATGCACTTGAAAACACCCTGTGAAGTCCGACACGAGACAGGTGTATGCTCCTGACACCGGAAATTGTTAAAGAAATAGTGACCACGCGCCGAGTCAACAGGTTGCTGCTTACGTAATGGCGAATACACTGGCAATATTTAAACTTGTTTGATGCAAGGAATAGTGTTGAGAGAGGATAAATATTTCTATACATGGAAATAAAACTAAAAATAAGGTATTTATGACGCAGTAAATTTAGTATACACTCATACAACTTTCATAACACGCTATATCGGCAGTCACTACTCGCGTGGTATCAAGAATCAGAGACGCTGCTTAAAAAAATGGGGTAAAGTTTTGGTCCTATGTACAATACGCATCCCCCACTTTTGATCAAATTTTGGCTGAAAAAAAGTGTGTGTTATACACGCGACTTTACGGTAAATA